>LPNX011149790.1:254338-305784 GCA_001517045.1 Pseudotsuga menziesii
TAGGTTAAAAGAGTAACTAAACCCTAAATAAATACTAATAAAAATTTATTATTAAGATAATAAACAAATTCTAGGTATAAACCCAGTTTTGTACAAGTAGACTGTAATAGACAGAGGAATACACAAGTAATCCATACATACCAAAATCCACATGGAACTGATAAAAATTCATCTAAATCCATTAGAAATACACAGATAGTAATAAAATAAAATATTTAAAAATGGACCTAAAACCTAATCCCTTATAGGATCTCTAATTCTAACAGAGTTAACAATAAATACACAAAGATTGGGTTCAGCCGATCCAGGATATTCTTCCATAAACAAACCCTGAGGCCATTCTATACAGAAGTCCGCTAAATATTAATAACAAAAACAAACACATCAACATCTCTTCCTCTAAATCTGCGTTGATTCCAAAAATATACAAACATATAGAACCAAGTATCACGCAGAGCATAATCACATAATTTAGTAATCATATTAGAATTAGAATTATAACAGAAGTATCAAATACGACACACATAGAATAAACACGTGCATGTCATAAAATTCCATTCACAATGCATCCACAGTAGTCTAGTAAACACTGTAATCAAAAGAAGTTTAAGAACCTAGATTTTATAGTAAAAAACCATGAAATGTAGAGCACATCCAAATATATGTGACGAAGGAAATGGGGCTCAAAAGCATCTGTAATTCATTCACCACACCATTTAGAAATGTATAAATTTAAAACCCTAAGGAGTAAACCCGTGCATCCAAAGGACTTGTACAAATATATCCATACATTTCCCTTTTATTCACGCTGAACATTTAAACCCCAACGATCGGGAGTATGTAAGAGGATTGAAAGGTACCAAAAATAGGAAGCAAAATCGCCATACAACCAACCGAGGAAGAAAAACCCCAATCTGTTGTAGAGATAACCTTAAGATCTAGCGAATGTAATATACGCGACCTCCCACAAAACATCTTCCGTTACCCTTGCATAATCCTTGGTATGAGACCGAGTTTGGTGGCTTATCAAAGAGCATAGAAACCAAAACCCTCCCACCAAGTCATTCTTCAAAGAGTTGAACCTGCAAACATTTACAAATATCAAGGAGTTACTAACTAGAAAGGCTGTATAATGTTGCAAAATCGAAAAAGAATACATTAAAGAATTAACCAAAGCTCACATCACATCAGTATTTCCGATCAAGGGAAATGATGGGATTCGACCTCCAAACCAACATATCCATAACAACGCACAAACATACAAAGTGAGTGCTGAATGAATGAACTAGTCAAGCCTCTGATACAATGAAGCCCTTGCTTACAATGTTAGGTTATTCACTGACCGCTACACTTAAATCCATAGGAAATGATATCCAGATGGGTTAGTTTGTTGTCTGTTCATAATACACCCTAAAAAACAATAATAACCAGCGACCAAATATAATACACTAAACCCCAACAAAGCCGAGATCGACCATGACAGAGCCAAGGCCCAAGACCCAGCTTGAGCTCATAAATGAGTCTGGTAAACCATTGAACTCAACTGACGAAAAGGGAAATCCTGGTTGCTGCAACCGAGGAAAGTACCATAATTAATACATGGAACATATCGAAGCCTGTCTGCATGATTAACATACGTTCCCATGCAAGTAATGGTTTGAGCGAGTTAATATGATTCACAAGGGTAGGAAGCATCATAAAAGCACCATTGAACCATATAAATGCCAACCTCTAAGCTAAGGTATCAACATTACATACTTCCATGAATAAAAAATTATTAACCTAGGCTCATCATAATACATGTCATCGCAAAGATTAGGCCAAAGATGCATTAATATAAACCATCATGAAATACCATGGTTTCCATCAAGTGCACCTACTAAGGATCCATCCCAAACTTACAAATTTTAACCATTGAATTTCCTCCAAGACATATGCATTAATCGAAAACTCTAAGTAAGGAGATATTAAATGAGGTTTTATCGTTGCACATGGAAAAAAATTATGCATCAGTGAATTATGCATCAGTGAATTGCTAAGTAAGCCAAAAATACCTAGGCCTAATTCCATAGGAACACTTATAAAATAATATCACTGAGGATTATTTTACATTAAATAAACATTAACAACTTAATGTACATGCATTGCATTAGCCAAACATAATATTCCTCCCTCCCAAGTAAGAGTAGAAATCATGCTCTACCACACACACAAACCCAGGATAAAAATAATTACATGTAAAGGTATAATGCCATAAAGGGAGGCTGAATATTACATTCATATAATCGGTTTATAATCATTGGACGATATTTCTACTACACCAATATCCAACTAAGTCGTAATGAGATTCTAGCAATAGAACTACTCCAAAATGAGACATATGAGTAAACATCTTCGTTAAATAATAAGTTTATATATATATGTGTGTGTGTGTGAGTAAGAGAGAGAATTTTGAGATGTTACAATAATCCAATGCAAAGAACTCTCACCCTTCATAGATTCTTTAGATCATGAACAAGTGTTCTCCTTTCCCATTGTTTCTTAGAGAAATATAATTTCCAACTTTTTAACTTCTTAAAAATGACATATGGTCAATTTCTTGTGACAACCCATAAGTCCATGATAATCATATATAGGACTTTCATTTTGAAACAAGAAGAAGGGGTACACTTTCTCTAAGGACCCTTGTAATAGGTAATTGTTGACCTTGGTTTATCTCTTATATTTTTCCTGATCTATTTTTAGGAAATACTTCCAACCAAAGATAGAGTTAAATCCTAGTTCAAACAACTTATCACATGGTGTTGAGTCTTCTAGATATGCAATATGTGGAGAGTTAGAGATGATCAACACATTTCGAGTGGAACCTCAACTCTTCCAACTCATTATCAGGATACATCAGAAGCCATGGCTTCTGATGGATATTGATGATGACTGGAGGTTCCACTCGAAATGCATCGATCATATTTAAATCTCCACACAGTGCATATCTAGAAGACTCAACACCATGTTTAAACACTGTGGAAACATGCAAACTTATCACACCCTATCCCACCTGATATACCCTCTACAATTTTCTCTTTGATTTTTAGACTTTGAAGTGAACTACAACCTCTACCCCTTGAGGAGGTATTGGCATTGAGCCCCTGCTACTCCCTCTCATCCATCATAAATTCATCATAATTAAGTGAATAATTACTAGTTAGGGGATAACTAGATCGACCCCGCTAATGAGAGAAGGTTTCTTAGCTACAAGAAAAGAAAGGAATTTTTTAGGTTCTCCCGTTACGACTTCCAATCATTTTTAAGGATGTAGGGATTCTTATTGAGGATTGCGATGGAATAAGTAGTTTTTTTGATATTATATGACTAGTTTCGGGTTGAATAGCGTAACTCGAAACATCGATTTAAATGATTCTGCACATGATCCCATCTTTGTTTTTGAATGTTTACCTATGAAAACACTTATGAAATATATGACTAGTGCTAAAAAATTACCCATAGATGTATCACCCTCCACTTGTGAAGAATTTTGAAGGAATGTAAGGATCCAAAGTCTTTACAATGATGCCAATCATCTTCTTCATACAATATAAAGTGATTGAAAAGTTGTGTATAGGAACTAATATATCTCCCAACACCTTCTCTTCTTTGGATTTATAACCAAGAGATTATTTCTCCCGCCCCTTATTTATCGAACCATCTCCAAAAGCTTTGTCAAACTCAACACTAGTGTCACCTAGAGAGTGTCATTGATGCCCCCATGGTAGTCTGCTTAAGTGTCCCAATTTAAGTGTCTCAGTCCTATTAATTGGCACTCCAATTTCCCAGCGAAGCGCCATGTCCAACTTGGTGATGTTCTATCCCTCTTGATTTTGGATCTGAGCACCTATGACTGGAGCTTATAACCTCAGACTATCTGCTTACTAAAATGGCATGTACTATCATAGCGGGTGGGATAAAAATGGGGATTTTCATTGTGAGAATACTGGGTAGTGGCTGGGTCAATAGAGAGGTGAAGCAAGGAAGGGACGAGACATTGGAAAACAAACCAATATATAACCTGGATAATTTGGAAGGTACGCTAGATAAGGTAGTGGTGGCTGCAGGAAAGTTGGCTGGACGAAATGATGGTAACTTCCGTCACTCACTGTCTTCCTTGCCTAAAGGTATATTAGATGGTCATCCAAGTTCATTTCCTTTTAAGTTTGTTTCCAAGTGGTAAATTCCATCACTCACTATCTTCCTTACCTAAACTCTTCTTCCTCCAAACCTTTAGAACAAGGGGTTTACTACATTTCCATAGGATAAGTGCATAGTTATGGAAATGAGAACAACAAAAAGGAGCATTAACATAGTCTAAATATCATTGAATTATGTTCATGGACATAGCATGAGACCCACTCACCCACATATATATCATGTTAGATCAATCCATGTTTTGAACTTGTGAAGATGATGTCAAACTTGAAGATGTGCCATATATACTTTCAATAGTTTTTGGCACAAAATAATATTGTTTAGTGGACCGCTCTTTGTCCTTTTTCTATTAGCAATGTAACACTTATACATGACAAAAAAAAAATTGGTCTATATAAAAAATGTTGTTTGAATAGTATATGATCTATAAATTTGGGTCCATGGTCTTCAAATTTCACCCAACATAAAAAATGAAAACCATCACACTACAATTGTCATCCTTTTGATCTCGACTTAATTTTATATAAAGAATGCATTGATCTTGAATTCATGTATTGGATGATTGATCTTATGGAAAATAAATCTCGAGAATGGAAATATTGTGATTTAATAGACATGATACACACTAAGCAAATCCTATATACCACAGGTATTAATCCTTTGAAACCTACGCATCATTCCATGTATGGGTGAATTCATAAAAAGCATTGATATTTAGAGATGAGCATCCCATTTTTTTTATATATTTACCAATCGTATAAATAGGTTGTATCCATTATGTGCATTGAAGGAGAGTTTTTGAAGGGCACACTAAGGTACAATAGTAAAACACTAGATTTTATCCTATGTTAAACGGCCCGATGTGCTAAACTATGGAGAGGGAAAGCTAAGCAATTTATACTAGCCTCAAGTGTAAGGAAGGACAAAATTAGGGTTCACAAAATGTGTTTGAAAGGAAATCTATAAAGAAGTGAGGCTATATTAGATTAAATCCTAATACTATACACCTATTTCACAAGAGGAGAACAAGTATGACATAAACCAAGTAGACCCACATCAAATACAATCACTCCAAGGGTTTGAAGTGCGACTATATAAAGTTATTTTTCTCTATTATAGTATCTCATCTATTTTTTGCAATGAGCCAACATTAGAATTAGACCTCACAATTATACTACTCAATTCATTCTATATATTTCCAAGATGATTAATTTTATTCTGCAAATTAACTCTTGTGAGAGTGGTCTACAACAAAGATATTCCACTCCCATTGTCTTATGGTGCACTAATATAGTTTAATTCAAGGATTTGCATCTGAAATCCACATTTGAGCATATCTTACATAATCACTTGTGTCATAAAACTTATTAACAAATCATTATACTTAATCCCAAATGGGAGACTTCCATTTTAATATTGGAATTGATGGGAATGGAAAGGCACACCATTAGAATGTGACTAAACCTAGGAATTACAATATGAAAACTAATAGGATCTTGTAACAAAAATAATTATACCCAAACAACATTGCTAAATTGCCTAAAATGCTTCCACCCCAATTCAGATTCAAAATTTAACTAGAGCGTAATAAGGACGTGTTGATTTATTGTTTGATTTTTTTTGTGAGTGGTTTTATTCTCAATAGAAATGAAGAAACTAAAAATAAATGGTTATCTCCTTATTATTGTCTCTAATATGATTCAATGTTTGAAGTTTGAATATATTGAATGGGAAAATCAAGTCCTTGATGTTGGTGATACGTTGATACCAGGGTTCTAATGCAACAGACAATAAAGGTTTGATGTAGTCTAAATTTTATATAATTTTCAATTCTCCCTAAGGGAAGAAGGTATCACTTGAAGCACAACCAATACCATGGAAATATGGGGGAAATATTAGCAAATGGTGCAAATAGAGTCATAAAACAAATTTAAGGTCTAATCATTACTAATATAAGAAAGGAAATACCATAAAATAGTTGTGAAATATAAACCATTATATCAAAGGTTCCACAAATCCATATAAAATCAATAAGTTACATTCGACATTCACACATATCATATACAAAATTTAAGAGGGGACACAAAATATTTTCCTTTATTCATTTTCTTGAGAACATATCATAAAAATTTCCATTACATTAAAGAAAGTTCTATGGACTTCCTCAACAAACATATATATTTAAAAATAACCATTGAAAGAACCAAAGAATCACTTTTCTCTTGGATTCCATTGATATTTATACACAATGAGTTGCTAACATTGACCATATAAAAAACAATTATAAAAGGATAAGGACGACCAAGTTGATACTTTACCTAGGTTGGTTTATTTATTTAGTTTTTGTTACAAGGGGAATTGACAACTAGTTGGTTTCGTACTCATGTGACATGGGATCGATTCCTACAGCTACCTCTATAACCCCTTGGCCATCCTACTCGACCCCCCAACACACGGTCGACCGCCTTGATGCACCAGGAGGTTGAACCTGTGACCTTATTAACAACCTCCGTGCCTTAATAGAATGTGGAGTGACCAATAGACCAAACCCGAGGGGGCAACCTAGGTTGGTTTATTAATATTATTCTAGCTTCATAATAGTTTGTAGTTGAATTTTTCCACATTCTCTTCATGTCTTTTATGCATATATGATGTTAATCCCCATTTCCTTCCACTTCTCTTTCTTACTCATCCATCTTCCACAATGTTGTTCTAAAAAGAAAAGGGGCCAACAATCCATGGCCATCATAGTTGAATCACCCTCTAGTCATCCTTGTTTCTCTATTGGTTCTTCAAATGAAAGGGCCAACTCAGGGATGACCTGCATAGACTAATGCATGCCCTAAGTTACAAACTTTTGATTAGACAATCTGATGGTTGGAATATTCTAGATACAAGTTCTATTAAAAATTAGGAAAAAAATCTAATGAAATTAATAGTAAGTGAGAAATCCATCAAGTCACTACTATCACACCCATCATTGATGAACAAAGTCCATTTGATTATGTTGGAATGCACAAGAGTGAAATATGCATCAAGGACACCATGAAACCACCATGAAACAAGAAGGGGAATGGAAAGATGAGAACAAAAAATAATCTTGAATATTGGCTTCCACACTATATCAACTTCATATGTATCACACTTGGAACAATTTTTATGTTTACTCGAGGAACATAAAATTCCCTTGGGAGGAGTACACACACATTGTTGGATCCATCATGGGAGTTAACACTACTAGGCATAAGTATAAACGAAGAAGACAATATAATGAGTGAAACAAGGTGAAAAGTGATAATTTTAGTGATTGATAAGAGGGGTCATAGGAAAGGACGAAAACGTGTATACAAAAATAACCAATAACATAATAGAAAAATGGGGGACCCAATCAATTAATTTGTGTGACTAATTATTAATTCTCACATAAAAGAGAGTTCACACATGATAGAGCCATGGAAATATCAAATGAAGCGACATAATGATATATCTAATGTGGGTGCATCTTCTCCCTGAAGCGATTATTGTAGTGTGCCACAATAAGGTGCCACCAAAACATGAAACCCACAATAATAATTAGTACCCAACCCGAATTTATGTCAACACATGAGAGGTCAACTAGAATGATCAAACCCACTGTGACCTTTTAAAAAGTAGAAAGTATGTGACCATGACTGTCCCTAACCTTCATTATACATAGACCAACCCTTTTTTAATGATTCATACAACACACTTTTTTTCATAGATGAACTAAACATTGACAAGGAAACTCAAAACAATACTATCAATATATGTTGGCATTCTTGACATGCCAATGATGATGTGACCAAGCTGACTTAATCAAACTCAAACTCAACAAGACAAAAAAAATCAAACTTAGGAAATCTACCCTATTCTCCTCTCGATAATAGGAGTGCATGCAATGGAACTTTAGTAGCAGAAACATAGGGCTTTAGGAGAGTTCCATTTTCCTATATAGGTTTTGGAACACCATCCAATTGAGCTATTTGCATAACACCCAACTCACATAATTCCACAACTATATATTTTCTCGACCAATGTATTTGCAACTTCCCCAGGATTTTCAATAATTTGTTGTCATATAAGAGAACACGATCACCATCGGTAAATTTCTTCATCTTAACGTGGAAGTCCTGCCATGATTTATTCTTGGCCTTCTCCACCAATTAATTAAAATCAACTAAAAATTTGGACTCTTCTATTTGTGATATATATGGAAATCTTTCTACAACTAAGTATTCCTTAGTCATACAAGAAGAATTAGCATGTTTGGGTACACAGGGTACTCCCAAAAGACCGAACACCTTGAGCAACCGCTTCACACAAATGGATCACAGATCAACACACTGATGTTTTTCACGTGGTTAAAACCCTCGAGAGGGAAACAATCCACGACCCCAGCCAAATAGCTACTTGGAGCAATTTGGTACTCCCAAAAGACCAAACACCTTGAGCAACCACTTCACACAAATAGATCACTAATCAACACACCGATGTTTGTCACGTGGTTAAAACCCTCGAGAGGGAAATAGTCCATGGCCCCAACCAAATAGCTACTTGGAGCAATTTATTATGCAAAAGAAAGAAAGTTACATGAGCTTCTCATAATCGATCAACTAGCCAAGGACCCTCTATGCTCTTTAAATAGAGATCATAGACCAATCGGGTGTTAAGCCACAGATCAATGGTAGGTATGATCTAAGAGAAGTTGAACCGTCAGATCACTCTATGTCTAGAACATATCGTGACCATTGGATTAGAATATTTACAAATGCATACTAAAGAAACACTCTTTTACCTAATGGATATATTACACAAGTTGATCTTAACTAACTCCTAAGTGTCTAAATATCCTGACATAACAATGTAGAGACTTGGTACTATAACCTCAGTTTGAAGAACAACCCCATTTCCATAGAATAGTTGAAATGGGGTCTACTTATGCAATCACATAATAATATTTCAATAAGACCATAACACATAAATAAGCCTTTCATCACAATTGTATTGATTAGTTGAACAATGGTGAGTCCAGTCTCTAAAATATCATTAAAACCTTAATTGTTCCATTTTATCTAGGATGATATAGACTGCTTCAATTATGATAACTGATAAATTATTTAGTGAAAGTAGAAATGGTGGAACTCATAAAATGCATACCTTGGTTGATTGTAAGAATCCTAGAACACCCAAATTTAGTAATGATGTTCTCAAAGATAAACCAAGTTGTAGTATATATAAAACAATATTTGATTGGTTCAAATTCAACTTACTGAGTAAGGTACTCGATTATGGTAATGATGTACCTTGTGTTTGTTAGATTTTTATCATTTAATAAATATGATCTAGGATCTTATCTGAGAGAATAACATGCACAACAATAATCACAAGAGACAAGAGACACAAAGAGTTTTCCTCGGGGAAACCATAAAGGAGAAAACCCCGCAACTTCCTCAGAGATAGAATGAGCACCAATAGCAAAAGTAAAACCCAAAAAAACAAAGATGTTCTCCGACATCTGTTCTCTCTCTCACTTGTGTGAGCTCCTCCTCTCTCACTCATGCGCTACGTTTGAGTGAGTGTGTATTCCAAATAGAGAGTCTCACTCTCTATTTATACTAGTTTTCCACTTGACAATTGCTCACCAGGGCCGACTTCTCTAGGAGAGTCTAATAACCCTAGTACCCCTCAACTATGGGGACTATTGCCCCGACTTACAACAGAGGGTTAACCTCAATGACTTTACATGAATTTATTATATTAATGATTCTCCTGATAGGAACATCGGGGTACAATAAAATACAATATAATATATATGAGTGAATACATTCCGAAGTTACAAATACATCAACACTCCCTCTTAACTAGGAAGGTATTCTCTTGACACAGTTCATCAACACAAGTCTTCATCACTGGATCATCATCAAAGCTGGATCAGCATAATCATCATTGCTCATGCTATCTCGAGCAAATGGTTCTATTTCTCAATTCTACTCATCATAGGAAGTTCTACAGAGCCAACCCTTTTTCATATTGGTTGTAGGTATGAGCACTTATATCCGACCATGGGAGGCCTAGCCTGCCACCATGTCAAAAAGGACCAATGCTTACATCTAACCATGGGAGGCCCAACCTGCCACCATGTCAGAAAGGATCAACACTTACATCAGACCATGGGAGGCTCAACCAGTGACCATGTCGAAACTCAACACTTACAGCTGGCCATGGGAGGCCCAACCTGCCACCATGTCAGAAAGGCTCTGCACTTACATCCGACCATGGGAGGCCCATCCTGCCACCATGTCAGAAAGGCTCTGCACTTACATCTGACCATGGGAGGCCCAACCTGCCACCATGTTGAAAAGGATCAGCACTTACATCTGACCATGGGAGGCCCAGCCTGCCACCATGTCAGAAAGGCTCAACACTTACATCTGACCATGGGAGGCCCAACCTGCCACCATGTCAAAAAGGCTCAACACTTACATTTGACTATGGGAGGCCCAGCCTACCACCATGTCAGAAAGGTTCAACACTTACATATGACCATGGGAGGCCTAGCCTGCCACCATGTCTGAAAGGCTCATCACTTACATCTAACCATGGGAGGCCCATATTGCCACCATGTCAGAAAGGCTCATCACTTACATCTGACCATGGGAGGCCCAACCTTCCACCATGTTGGAAAGTCTTAGAACTTACATCTGACCATGGGAGGAACCAATCCTACCACCATGTCAGAAAGGAAAAGCACTTACATCTGAACATGGGAGGAACCAATCCTGCCACCATGTCAGAAAGGCACAACACTTACATCTGACCATGGGAGGAACCAATCCTGCCACCATGTCAGAAAGGAACAACACTTACATTTGACCATGGGAGGAACCAATCCAGCCACCATGTAAGAAGGGCACAACACTTACATCTGACCATGGGAGGAACCAATCCTGTCACCATGTTAGAAGGGCTCACAGACTCATCACTTCCCTTTGGAGGGAACCTCGATCTGGAGAACACCAAGATTCTCCTTGAAGTACTCAAACTTCACTCTAGCCATTTATATCATAGAATCACATCAGGGCTGATTAGGTCCAAGGATAACTTGCGAGCTTCACCAGGACTTATTACATCCAAGGACAACCTACAGGACCGTTTAAGTTTGATCAACCTACAAGCCTCACCAGGATTTTATGCTCAGACAACCTATCTCACCGGCTATGCTAGAACTACCTATTTTGAGAGATCTCGATCTGGATCACAAACTGGAGCTTCACTACTCCTCTCTGCACCATATCCCTGATATAGTGATATTTTATCTTGATATGCTTCGACTTGTCATGGAACACCAGGTTCTTCGACAACTTCACAAAACTTTGGTTGTCATAATATATGCAAGTAGCATCCAACTGGAGATCAAATAAATCAGATAGTAGCTTCCTCAGCCACACTGCCTCACAACTAGCCGAACAAGCTATGACATACTCTGATTTGACTGTACTCAGTGCCACGCAGGACTGTTTCCTACTAAACAAGGAGATCAGACCTGATCCCATACTGAAGCAACACCTCGAAGTGCTCTTCCTATCAATCATGGAACTTTCTGCCCAATCTGAATCCGCATAACCCTCCAGATTAATCTTCTGATTCACTTCATACTTGAGCCCATAGTCAACTGTACACTTCATGTACCTCATAATATTCTTTGCAACAGTCAGGTGAACATTTCTTGGATCTGTCAGGAACTGGCTCAATGTGTTCATAACAAAGCAAATATCTGGTCTCATATTTTTCAGGTACATCAATGACCCAATCATCTGAAGATACATCATAGCATCAACCGATTATGATGAAGCATCACTCAATAGATTTAGGTTCAATACCATAGGTGTGGTCATGGCCTTGTAGTCCATCATCCTGAACCTCTTCAGGATCTCTATTTCATACTTCCCTTGTCCAAAGGAGATTCCATCCGCACTCTGCCACACCTCGATGCCTAGAAAGTAGTGCATCATACCCAAGTCCTTCATATCGGACTCGGCAGTAAGTCTCCTTATTGAAACTTTAATGAGTTCCTCTTTCCCTGTCAGGAATAAGTCATCGACATATAACAGGAGCATCACTGGTCTTTCGCCCTCAACCTTGAAGTAAAGGTTGGAATATGCTTTACTCTTAGTAAATCCTAGATCCATCAGTAACATGTCCATCTTGTCGTATCATGTCGAACGTCAGGATCTTTTGTAGTCACTCCCTCTAAAGTGGAGCCTCAGTCTCCCTCTACCTTTCGTACTCTATGTATTGAAACATTCTGTACTGGAGTGACAAGTAGCTTCCTCTGCTACTAATATTCTATGTATCCATCTAGGGTCACTGGATACTAAGATCCTCTATCTTGAACCTTTTCAAAAGTTCTTCTCGCACCCATCTATGAGCTTGCTATCCTCTATAGGATTTCATCTTCAATCTTGTAGCAAAGGTTAAGATCTTCATCACTCTAGGTGATCTTCATGCTCCTTATGTAACTGTATGTTCTATCCCATGGGTGCCTTCTGAGCTCATACATGGCCTTCTTTCTTTCTTTGGAAGTATCGTCATACTATTTTATTCTTGGATTATTTCTCATTCCCAAGGTGGTCTTCATCCACCATTCTCATTATGTTCTTCTGAATATCTTTTTCTTCCGCTATGGAAGCTTTAGGTTCATCTTCATGTATGCTTATTAGAGTGAATCTTGAACTGTCGTCACTTGTTCTTTAGAACAAGTTTCATCCTTTTTTTCTTGTAGGAGATTGTATGCGATCTTTCCTACAAGTCAAATGCACCAGTTGTATGGTTAGAAAACATTTCATAAGGCACATTCATAATGGGAAATTCTTATGCATAAATATATAATCATGCAACTATTTTAGCCAATACAACATTCATCCATATCTCACAGAAAATTTCTAGATGCCTTCCATCTCTACCATGACATCATTGAGATTGTGCACTAATCCAATATGTCATCAAAGAGGTTTCATTCTAGATAAGTAGAAATGGAAAGTTGTATAGCACCATGGGATACTTACCCATCACATGCATATTAGTAGTATACTGTCATTAATTCAAACATTCTATCATGCATAACACATCAACTAAATATGAACAAATGCATAACCAAATAATATCATGAAATGATAATTGAACACTTATCTTTATTTGTTTCATGGGTAGACTCCTTCTTTTAGCTTCATCATCTTCTTCATTCATAACAACATCATTTATTATCCAAATGCTAAGATGGATAAGAGTTTCTTCAAGAATTGAGTTCTTCATATTCCTCATCGCTTGAGGGATCTTGTTTGAATCGTGAGAGCTTGATCTTAAGTTGCTCCCATATTCTCTTCTCTTATTATGAGTCAAGCTTCTTCTTGTGTGCACTCTTCCCAGAGTCTATTGAAAGTAATCACTTCCTTCTAGCACACATTCCTCGAATGAACGAATCCCATGGTCCTAGGAGGCCATTCAAGGTAATTATAACAACATCTTATTCTTATTCGATTGCTTCGTCATAGCATCGAACAATCCCTTTTGGTGTCTTTAGGGATGATACATGAGGGATGAGATGATCTTTAATAGAATATACAATCATTCTCTTGGCTCTAGCCTTAGACTCATCTCCATTTGGAACTGGAACCTCTCCACTTATGTAGGTGTGCAATTCATTTTCTTCAAGAACTAGTGAGATCCTATACTTCCATGCTTGGAAGTTGTCAGCTTCACCAATCTTGTCATCAAGCTGGTGTGATTAGTCATTTTGAAATGAGAACCTTAAATGTAAATAGAAAAATATTATATCTTATCGATTTGAGGTGTCCGTCCTAGTTCTGGATCTGGCTGATCTAGGGTTTGTCAGAGAAACCCTAATTTTAAAAACTTGGAATATTTCAGATTTTATTAAATAGAAATATGTGCCTCCTCAAGGAGAGCTAGGCAACATACTCATTTTCCTAAAACTGTGATCAGAACTTCAAAATATTTGATTCTCTAGTTTTCTTCAATTTCTTCTATAGAATTGCCTGATATTGTTTCTGTAATATATCCGAAATTATTGCACCTTTGTGTCTAAAACATCATACTGAGGTATCCTCTTCTATCCTCTTTCCACCACCATAGGTTTGAGCAGAATGGGTTTCACCAAATGGTACTTATGAGAGTTTCCCAAGGTGACATATTTCAGGACTATTTAGCATAGCGAACTTGTACAGACTGCCATGTGTCACTTTTTAACCTTCGGGGTATTAAACTTTTACCACATAAATTAAAGTCTGTTCCCTATCTGGAACATCTTGCGAAATTTCATTTGGACCTTCGTAGCCCGAGATATAGCAATTTTCCCTAGGTGTCATGTTTAGGGATGAATCCAGGGAGAGGCTGGAACCCTTATTTGGAGGAAATCATATCTTCCAAAATATAGTGAATTTGGGGCTGAAATATTTACATAAGGTACATCAGGAATTTATATTAATCTTTTAAAACTTTCGGCTCTTGATATTTCTCTAATCTCGAGATATAGCGAATGTACCAAAACTACTATTTTTAGTATTTTAGGGGTTTTTGGTCTGGGTTCAAATTAGGGTTTGACTTTCTCGGAGTTTTACCCATCCAAAAATTTGGATATGGGTCTCTAAATTTTTATTTTGAGGAGGAGAGAAATCCTATGCTGGGCTCACTCAAAAATTTCTCTTCTTTGAAAATCCCTAATTTGCTGCAGTAGTGACAAGTCAAAAACTGAAAATGCCTGGAATCAAATTCTGCTTCGACAGAAAGATGCACCCTTCAATGGAGAGTTATCCTAGCCTCCTTTTGTTGATGATATGTGGAGAGAGACCCAAAAAAGTAAGAAGCCCTAGCTTCTGTAGCTGCACAATGTCTTCTTCTCAGGTTAGCTCTGATACCATGTTATATTTTTATCATTTAATCAATATGATCTAGGATCTTATCTGAGAGAATAACATGCACACCAATAATCACAAGAGACAAGAGACACAAAGAGTTTTCCTTGGGGAAACCATAAATTAGAAAACCCCGCAACTTCCTCAGAGATAGAATGAACACCAATAGAAAAAGTAAAACCCAAAAACACAAAGATGATCTCCGACAACTATTCTCTCTCTCACTTGTGCAAGCTCCTCCTCTCTCACTCATGCACTACAATTGAGTGAGTGTGTGTTCCAAATAGAGGTTCTCACTCTCTATTTATACTAGTTTTCCACTTGACAATTACTCACTAGGGCCGACTTCTCTAGGAGAGTCTAATAACCCTAGTACCCCTCAACTGTGGGGACTATTTCCCTGACTTACAACAGAGGGTTAACCTCAATGACTTTACATGAATTTATTATATTAATGATTCTCCCGATAGGAACATCGGGGTACAATAAAATACAATATAAGATATACAAGTGAATACATTCCGAAGTTACAAATACATCAACAATATTTGAATGTATGAAAGGAGGATAGATAGGTCAAATAAGGTCTACAACCCACTTCTTGAATGGATACATGGTTCTCATTGAATTTAAGGTAAATTCATCTCTTCTGGAAGGATTCCCAACACACTGAAAAACATCACAAGATTTGATATTCTCCTAGGAATCTTTGAACACAGTTGGAAATAATAGGCCAACTTGTAATACCTTCATAGTTATGGCTTTCCCACCAAAATTTCTTCCCACAACTCTTTGATGTAATTCCAATAAGATATCCTTACATTCATGACCCATCACACATCTGCTAAGGATACCATCAATGCCTAATTTATACCACTATCCTATAATCAATTGATATTCCACAACTTTAACAGCAAGGAGGTTCTTCTAGGTTGAGGAATAATCTTTGGTGTTGAACTAGTAGCTAAAAATAATGAAATTTTATCCAAATAATATTGTACAATTTCAATTTTAAATAATTTCATGTCCGAAATTTTATCATCTATAGAGCCTCTTGAATCTCATGAGTCCACTTGATAAATATGATATGGTCCCACATTGTGCTTTCGTAGTTTAACCACAAATTGGAAAGAGAATTATTGAAACAATAATAACCATCACCAGATCCAACTTTTCATATTAGGTTTACAAACTATATAATTTAAGGTAGTATGATCGGTGTAGAACTTGAAACAACCAACCAATAATAGTGGCATAACTTTTATAGATCATAGGGCACAGTCAAACCTTCCCCCCTCCATTGTTGTGTAGTTGGAATTAACTCGTGACAATATCCTAATAGAGAAATAAACAAGATGGTCATTGTTACCTTCCCCTAGTTTTGTAAGGAAAAATTCTAGCACTATCCCAAAGGCATTGACATGTACATGTAATTCTATAACCCAATCATGAAATGTAATAATCAGATCACTCAACATATTTTGCTTGAGTAAGTTGAATGTTTACTCACACTAAACTGAACATTTTTTTTAATTTCTTTAGAAACAACTTTAAGGGTGTAGTAATATGAGCATAGTTGCAGCTGAACATTCAATAATACTCTGTGAGCCCCAATGTGGATATAAAATACTATATATTTGTAGGAGATAGTAGGTTCACAATAAAAACAACTTTGGTAGGGCCTACCAAGAATCCCCCCATATAGACAATATGACCTAGCATATTACCAAAAGTAGCCAAAATATGCATTTCTTCAAATTCAGGGAGATTTGAAGATATCAACACCATTAAAAAATTAGGCACAACAAACTATCATTATTTTTTAATAAGTTGTAAATTGTATAGCATCCATGTATACTTCCAAAAAATTATGAATGAAGTCTCTGGAAGCAACAATCACAATTTGGGAAAACACTATTGGTCCATTTTCAAATCCAAATGGCATGAAACTATAGGAAAATAAACTCCATTTAGTGGTGAATGTGATCAATTTTTTTTATCTTCTTATGCTATCCTTACTTGGTGATATCCTGATCACCCATCATTAAAATAATAAGCTTCTTTTTCGACAACTTGATCCAATAATTCATCATTAAATGGAGTAGCGAAAGGATTGTGAAGAGATGTTGAGTTTAGAATTCTATTGTCAACATGAACCCTAATATACATATGATACTTCTTAATTCGGAGCACAATATGGCTGATTCAATCAGATTCCTTGATTGGAAACATAACCTTGCAACTAGCATACTATTAATTTCTTTCTTCACTTTCTCCTAAACTCTAGGAATGAGCTTCTAAAGTTGATATTTCATGGGTTCCATCTTTGGTTGTAGCTCAATTGTCATCTCCTCTAAGTCTCCTTTAATTCCCTTTAGCTCAAAAAAATTTCGTGGGAAAAAATAATCATATTCTTAGAGCAGAGGTGTGATCTTAGACATGGTCTACTCATCCAATAATATCCAATAGAGGCAACCTTAGGCCTCTCCTCACTCCCAATATTTAGTTTTCACAACTTTAGGGATTGTGTAGGCTATTCTATCACTATCCTTATCTTTCCCTTTGACCATTATGGATCCTTTAGATTCCTTAAATGAAATATGCCTCAAATCCCCTAGATCATTTGCATCCTCCCTAGTCTGATCAATCTTTCCACAATACAAATGGATTCAAATTATCCAACATGGATTGTAAAATCAATAAATCCCAAAACTTATAGAGTTTATAGTAGGAATGTGGGTATTCTAGAACTTATTAGTGAACTATATTTCCTTAATCAATTTTAATGATGCAATCACTTTAAGATATTTAACAACATAAAAGTCTTCAAATAATTGGGTTTGAAGGTTAGCCGACCTCTTGGTTTGTATTCTAGTTTTTTCATGTAGATACCAAGATATCTGAATAGGCCCTAGAATATGGAAGAATATGTGAACCCAAAATCAGGTTGCAAGCCTATTTTTGTGTACACATTTCAACGCAAATAAAAGGACATGTACTTCCATAAAGTATATCCATAGTCATGGTTCCCTTACTTTTAGAGAGAGTTTGATCTAAACATTCAAATTAAGGTGGGGGAACAAGCATTTATGTCATATTCACATATTCTCCATTCTATGGTGAAATAATCTCCTTATGCATGTCCCTCTATTTGGAAGTATTACCTCATAAGGAAATGCCCATGGAAAGGATCCTTTGGTCTTAAGTAATTCGATTGTTCACATCAACAAATAAATATTTTAGTCCCAAAATTACATCATATAGAGGAGGGTTTTGTATTTAGTAACCAATCCGGTGTACATATTTTTAGCAATCCATCTTACATATTTGAGAGTTGCATAGTGTCTAGAATATATCTCATGCCTTTTGTTTTGTGACTCCTTCAACACTGTTCAACACTTCCTCATTGTCGCTATCAAAGGAGTAAATACTCCTCCAACTTCCTAATCGATCCACTATTTGATTACTTTAGTCTTCTCTTCTTTCAATAGTCATGGTATAAATCTAGTCTAGGACATTCGTCTCTATGGAATCTACAACATGATTCATATAACTAGGCCCTTGATACAGACCCAATGGTTGCGTGACCCTCTTAACATCAACCTCAAATGTCATTGTCTCCTTTAAATCAATTACAATGTAGTTTTCAAAATCCCAATAATTTTTTAACAAGGTCGGATGGGGATATGCCTTATCCATGATATCCATTACTTCAAAATCAACACAAGTTTTAACACTAGCTAAATGAACTTATATATTTTCCAACTTTCCAATGGGGACAATTTTAAATTAGTTATCCATACACAATTATATGGGAAAGTTAACCAATAAATGGATTCCCATAAACTCCCATGAATTATTTGGAAGAATATTGACATTTGATCCAAGGTCCAACATCACGTCATTAATTTCATACTCATATACTTGACCATCGATCCAAAATTCTTTCCTAGTCTCTCTCTTCCTTCATCCTACTCTATGAGTCTCTCTTTCAGGAAGATTAACATAAATCAATTCCTCATTTTCTTTGATGCCAAAATTAAGGTGGAAGGTGTTTGTAACATTATAGTAAACACTTCAACTTCTAAAATATTGTTGGCATTTACTCTCTTCGATCCAGATTCATACCTTCTTTTATGTGCAACAAATACCAAGATATTGGCCCGATAGAGCAAGGCTAAGTAGACAACACCTGCGATGCAGATACGATCTCACCCGATATATATCCTTATGGGTAACTGCCTGAACCAGGTTTCCACAGTTGGATGGGGAGGGATTTAATCTTCTTGGCACATTTCTAGCTCGATCAACTGAAGCCTATGGGTGTATTCCTTATACTTATTATGCACAGTTAAGATGTGACTCTATTAATACATCGACGGATATTATACTAGTAAATATAATGAAGTATAGGTGATTTCAACTACAATAGTGCGACAGATGCATATCAACTCATTCATAAGCAAATACATAAACAATTATTCACAGTAAACATTCATGCGACATAAACCCATTCATCATCTACACATTCGACATAGTATATAATGTGGAAACCCATCCAGGAAAAACCACAAAGGAGCTCTTCATCTGGCATGAGAATTATATGGCACCTTTTTGTCTACGCACTGAGCTGCAGACTCTGTTCTAGATATTTTTCTCTTATCTATATAAAATTCTCTCTCCTCTCATTATTTCTGGTCTTCTGGTGTTGGTTATTCTCTACTTGACTCTATTTTTGATCCACACAAAGCTTGGATCGACTTGACCTTCTCTACACTTTTACTACTTTAGATTCTTTGACTCTATTGTCAACCCGAACACAGCCTGGATCGACTTGATCTTCTCTACACTTTCGCACACTCAGCTGCAGACTGTTCGACTCAAAATAACTAACTGAATCTCTAATTAGGTAAACACCAACTAGAAGCAACATAAGAAACATAAGTTACTAACCCGCACACAACCTGGGTTCTTCATTCTTATAGAATCTTACATGTCACTATCCGTCGACTTCATTTAGTTAACCAACAAACTATCATTCCTATTCTACTAACATTTGTCAGTAGGCACTAACGACTGAAATTACAAAGAATATTTCATTCATTAATAAGGTGTGAATTCCCCCGAATCTAGTCGACCTGGTACCCATGATCTTCCTTGAATTATTGTTTTTATCCATTGTTCCATTGCATGCATTCTGACATGGTTTCTTCGGTCGTATATGATCTCGTTGCATCTTTTCCTTCAATCATGGCTTCTCTTCTATCGCTGAATCTTCTTTCACGAGCTCTCATCCTTCATGAACTCTTCTTATGTCACAACTTCCTCTACGCCTACTTCTTGCCTTATCTCTTTGTTCCTTATCTTCTTATGTTATTCCTTCTTCTGCTTTTTGTCGTGGCTCATTTTCCTTTCTGCGACCGAATTCTTTATCTACTTGGGAATAGTTCTAATTGAATTCTTCTTGCCTTTTCCTAAGGCCAACAATTCCTCAACATCCACCTATGGCTCGTCCCGAGCCATGCAATGCTATTCATCAAATTCTTCATTTGTGACGACTTTAGATTGAAACTCTTGGAATATTTTCACTATTTCCTCTGCCTCATGTCGCACATCCTCTTATGTTTTATTCAAGTTTTCCACAAGGTCGGAACTACTATGTTCCGACGTTACTCTTTCCGCAGACTCTGCTACTTGTCCCACCTTTTGATGTATAGGCTGAATAAATATTTTTTCTTTAGCCAACAACTTTGGGACTTTGTCAGTCCTTTGCTACTGTTGAGTGTGCAAGAGTGTAACTTATTGTTGCAACTTCTTCATTTCTGTGGCCTTAGCCATTTTCTATGCTAAGGGAAACTTGTTCATCTCATTTCTCATTTTTCTTACCTCTATTTCAACTCTATGCATCTCCACTACGAATTTCTCTAATTCCTCATCATCGATCAATGCTTCACATGTCTAAGAAACTTGGTTGAAAACATTAACACATAATGCCTCTACTTCTGCTATCTTCCGCAGAACCTTTGTTGCTGATTCTCTTATTTCTTCTAACACCTCGCAGGGTGCACTTAGTTTTATCTGTGCTTCTAGTTTTGAGACCTTTTTGAGAAGGTCTTATGCTATCTCGCCAAGTTGAATGACCTTGGATTCTGGAAACATCTCCTCAGTTATTCCTTCACAAATAAAATTATCAATCCTATTCCATTTTTCCTCCCACTTTTTTTCTTTCTGTTCGGTCTCTTGCACCATTTTATTCATTTTACTAACACTTTTATTTGCTACCTTCGCTTGCTTAATCAAGGTGCCTTCTCGTACTTTCATCTTTGAGACTACAATGTTATGCATTGCATAGAATTCATACAATTGCATCTGTGAAAATTTTACTATCACATGACCCAAGATTTTGGCCACTTCATTCAATTCTATGGTTCCCAGGTCAAGTGCTTCACCCACCACTTGTGTCTTGATTGGCAGAACTAGCATTAGCATCTCACTTGGTTGCTCTTCTCAAGTGTTGGGTACATCCAATGACTCAGCTATATGGGGTGTATAATCGACTGTGGTTCTGATCTATTTAACATCTTTGTAGAGCACCATCATTAAATCGGTAATACTACCTGTGAGCTCCTTCTGTCGCTCATTTTTGAAACTTTCCTGCACAACTTTTTTCAATGGTTCGGCCAGAAGTGTAAAATCTTCACCATCAAGGTTGGCGTTATTTGTGGTTTTATTATCCTTCCTTTTCTTATGTCTTAGGCTTCATTTGTGATGTATCAATCTGTTGTCTCTTCTTTCCTACGAATGGATTTGTCAGAGTTGTGCTTGAAATATCTTGGGGGGGTGGGATATTGCATCTCTATTGGTGGGTCTACCCCTTTCTCTCCATCATTTTACGATGGTGGACTGTCTTGTCTTAGGGACTCATCTTCTTTTAATTGGTCATCAAGAACAGGAACATGCCATTCTTTCGTCCACTTTTGGACGATGGCCTCAACTTTTTCTTTAGTCAACAAAAATTGCGTCGCCAGCCATTGGTGATGCGGGTCTTGTCATGGTTGTACCAAAATATGATGTGGGTCTATCTCAAACTTGATAATTTGTCGAAACCACTGAATGATTTCATCCACAAGTCTCACCTGCTTCTTCATCTGATGTTGCAGGTTCTCTCCATGCATAAAAAATTGCACATTGTTGTCTCGCTATCTGTCCTTATTATCCTTGTCAAACCAGAGATTCTGGTATTGAGCTCCTTTACAATGTACTGGAAGGTCTACCCCTTTGTAGTGTGGTGGTTCCACCCATGCGAAAAATGAAATCAAAATTAGTATCCAGGAATAGTGGAATGCATTACCTTTTTCATGTGACTCTACTGCATCTTCTAGTAAATCATTTAAAAGATATTGCGACTAGTTGATTTGAACTCCCTCCACACAGAGTTCATCTATCGTGTCTGCACCCAAATTACACTAGTTCGGTCACATCTTGCACAATTTGTTTTTAGCTAATACCTTCGCAACAAAATGAATAGTATGATAATTAATCGAGGTGATGAGGAAACCTCTATTATCTCTAGTCAATTAATACTTATCCTTCATCTTGGCCGATATCACAGTGTCCTGGGCTTTCCTTAAATACGACGCTATATCTACACCTACTAATGGTAGGCCTGTAGTTACTGTAGTGAGTTCGACATCCATATATATTGGTTTATCGAGCCAAAGGTAACCACCATGAAAGGACACTAATAACTATTTTACACAGGTATTCACTTCTAACCTTTAGCTGAAGTGTGGCATATACAACATTGACAATAAACCTGACTAGTCTAGTCCTCTTTCCCATTCCATTGGAACGAGGCGCTTTGGGAAATCTGGTGTATCCTACACAATAAGCATGCATTTATTCCTGTCTAAATCGTCTTTCTTATTTGTATCATGATCAATGAAGGACAACTTCTATAAGTTCGGTAGAATATCATGCAACAACTTAACTCCTTTCAGCACCGTGGGTGCTGCCAGCGGATACCGTGACTTCTTTGGGACTCTAATATTTGACACATTAGAGCATATTGGTGGGATGTATGGTGGAAACATATTCCTATTTTCTGAATCTTCATCCTCGTCACATGTTGGTGGTGTTGGTGGTGATGTTTCTTGTCCTTTCTTCTTCATGTTTCCAATGCGCTTCCCCCCTGATATTATAGACAGACTTGGTCGGTCTACAAGTGATTTTCCTGAAGGACTAACTGGAATTTTCTTAGCCTCTTGAGAAACCTCGGCCTATGGTGGGATATATCTAATAGTGTCTTCCATGATCGATGTAGGTGATACAATCACAACCTCGGATTCAACAATGGTATTTGATCTAGAAATTGAAATGACCATACTTTGAACAATTCTCTTCGGCTCCTGGAGTTGTAGAAATTTTTTTCTCTTCTCGCATGCAAACAGAATGAAATGAAACTTGGGCACGAAGGTTGATAATGTGTAACCGTTCTCTATGGTCATTCTTCACATGTGCAGGCAATTAATATAAAGGTATCTGTCCTTTCCGTCACATGGGATAATCGTCTGAATAATTAAGGAAACTTATATACATGCCTCTGTTTAGTTGTCACATAAAGTGGTAGGTATTTCCATAAACACTGACGGTACCAAAAATAACGCCACCAAAATCTCTCAAACTTTTCAAATTAATGATGTCCAACTGTCACTTTTGCGATTGTACTGTTACATGCGACAACGTTGCACTTCTTGCGACCTATAGTATTCCTTCGACAAAGTTCCTTTGGTGTGACAGACTAAGTGTCTTCACCATCATTTTCTTCTTGCAACAAACAAAGAGTCTACGCCAATTTTCTTCTTGCTGCGACAGACTAGCAGTCTACGACCAACAAATGCATAAAAAGGCTCAATTTGTTTTTTGTCCTTTTCTCTTTTCTTTTTCTTTTCTTTATTTCTTTTCTTTTCTCTCTTCTTTTCTTTCTCTCTCTCTCTCTCTCTTTCTCTCTCTCTCTCTATTTTTTTTATGCGACCAAGTCGCGGTAATTGTGATATGGTTTCAACCGACTTCCATTTATCAATCTGCTAACAGGTGTTCCATCTAGTTTTTGTAACTGCACTACACCTCCATTAGTGATACGAATTACAATGTATGGTCCAAGCCACTGTGTCTTTAACTTACTAGGATGCTTGAAGAATTTGCTGTCATACATAAGAACAAGTCCTCTGAATTGAAACCATTTGTTCTTAATGTGTTGATCATGCCATACCTTCTGTATTTCTTTTTCAATGTTTTGGTGATATCTTACAACAAAACATTCTTCTTTCAACTACTCTAGTTGTGACGATATCTCCTCGACAACATCAACATCTGTCATCTATGTGATCGCAACGATTCTTAGACTAGGTACAATAGCTTCCTGTCCATACACCAAGCGAAAAGGAGTGTGGCATGTCAATTTTTTATAAGTCATAGCTTCCTGTCCATACACCAAGCGAAAAGGAGTGTGGCATGTCAATTTTTTATAAGTCATGTAATATGCCCATAATACTGTGAAAATTTTCTGATCCCCGTCATCTCTTTGTGCATTACAAATATTTGTCAATGTCTTTTCCAGGATATTATTAAATGCTTCAAAAACACTATTTTCTTGAGGGTGATATGGCGATGTCTTTCTATGATGAATCTGGAATTCCTTCGTTAGTTCTTCAATCAACTGGTTGACAAAGTGAGTACCTTGATCACTTATCAAATTTTTTGGGCATCCAAATCTTGTCATGAAATTTTCAAACAGAAACTTTGCAATAGTACAATATTTTATTAGCGCTGCTTCAACCCATCTTGTGAGGTAGTCAATCACAATGATAATATAGCGTGCACATGTGCGCTTCCCAGTTGGACTGATAGGGCCCACAAAATCAACATCCCATTTATCAAATGGATGCAATGTTACTCTAGGTACCAGTGGAATTTCATCTCGTCGTGACGACTTTCCAGTTCTTTGGCAGATATCACAACTACGAAAAATAATCCTGGGTATCTGAATGCATGGTGGGCCACCACAATCCTTCTTGCAAAAATCTTGTACACCGTATCTTTTCTAGCGTAATGGCCTCCTGCGACACCTTCATGTGCTTCATTTAAAATCAATGGTCACTCGTGTTCTAAGTCAAAGTGAAGAAGAATCTCATTAGGACCCATCTTATACAATTGTCCAACAATCAACTAGAAGTCCGCTACTCAC
The DNA here is from genome assembly GCA_001517045.1 of Pseudotsuga menziesii. NCBI lineage: Eukaryota > Viridiplantae > Streptophyta > Pinopsida > Pinales > Pinaceae > Pseudotsuga > Pseudotsuga menziesii. The sequence continues at coordinate 279,737 of LPNX011149790.1, forward strand.
ACAACCAACTATTTCTTTTGCGTAGTGGTGAATTCAGCTGGCACATAACTCGTACTAAAAACTGAATGATATTTATATACTGATAATCAAACATGGTTATCGCAAATAGTTGCGCATCAAGGAGACTATCATCCAGGTTACTAGGTTCTTCGCCACTTTCGATCCTCAAAAGATGGTATGGTCCCAAGTTCAATCGATCGAGGTTAAAAGCTACTTCAAAATCAAATTCCTGGAAGAGGAGAAGCCACCGATAGATACCACCCCCCCTAAACACTAGCTTATTGACCAGGTATTGCAATGTGGAATGGTCTAATCCTTCTCTTTCTATCGTGGTATAATTGTTCTCTGCTATGGATAATTTCCCACTGGCGAAGGCTATAGTTGATCGACCCTTCATGAGGATGCGTTAGTACAATCCCGAGCGCAATAGATGACACATCTACATGAGCATGGAACTCCTTCCTCCAGTATGGAAATACAAGTATTGGTGTTGTATCCATCTTGTTCTTCAACGTGTCCAGACTCTTTTAGCATATCTCCATCTAGTGGAACTTAACATATTTTTTCAACAACTTTTCCATCGGAGCAGTCACCTCTACATATCCTTTGATAAATTTTCTATAGTATCTAGTGTGTTCTAGTGTTGCTCTTGTAATACCCCAGTTTTGACCCCTTGGTATTTAATTGTACATGATGTAATTATTGTATGTAAATCAAGACGAGGAGCTCAAGGCCAAGGCCCTTCCAGTGATTGATGTATTGTGGATAGGTGATCAAGGTTGAGACCTATGGTTTTTGTGTGCTAAGTCAAGAACAATAGATATATTTTGACATATCATGTAAATGTACAAATTAATAAAAAACCACTACTAGCTATGGGATTGCCAGCGTTAAAGAGACGAGGGCATAATTCCACAAGGGATAGGGAGGGGAGTTAGTCAAAACCTCTAAGCCAATAGGATGTGACCAAATGTCAAGGAAGGAACCCATGTAGCCCTAGATACCTTTTGTCCTCTGTCCTCAATCATCAATTTCTTCTAGAAGATGGTTGAGGCAGTTAATTCCTTAGGTAGAGCAGGGTATGGAAGTTAGATTGCTTGACTGAGCAAAGCTTGCATCCTGTAGTCTAGGGTAGCGCATTCTTGCTTCTGTAACAAGTAAACCCACATAGGAATGTGTTACCATCCTCTCATCCTTGAGTAACACTGAGCATCAAGGGGATTCATTCATTCATGCTATTTGGGAAGCTGACAGGGGAAAAAGAGTCATTTCATGTTCATGTGTGTTGTGCATTTTTCCAGTAAAGAGAGAGAGAACCATTTTCTGTTTAGGGTCGTTCACCTATTGTTCACCATCCTCAACCACATAAAGGTTCAGGGGATTGACTATTTGCAAGTATCTTTACTTTGTCGAGCAGGGGCAGTGGAGATCGATCGATTTGATGAGAAAGTGTGGCCATCTGTGGTTTCCCCATATTTGTTTTTCAATGGTGTTCTCTATCACAGAGTGAATGTAAGCCTGATAAACCCACTGTGAATGGTGGCTTGGATGAGTTCTTGATAATCCCATCTATTGCTTGGCTGATACTTGTTTTGGAAGTTGGCTTAACTGTGAACAGTATGATAAACCCAACTGTATTCTGACTTGGCTGAGTAAGCCTGATAAACCCAACATTGTTTGGATTATAAGCTTGCATCCTGATAAACCCACTGAGAATGATGGCTTGGTTGAGTTCCTAATAAACCCATATGTGGCTTGGCTGAACAGTCTAACAAACCAAAATGAAGGTTGGATTGACTATGTGTGTGTGCTTTGGTCTTGCCGTGTCTGGTTGTGTTTTGTCCATGTGAAATACTTGGTTGAGTGCCTGATAAACCCATATGTGGTTTGGAGGATCCCTATTTTTGAAGTTGGATTGACTCTGAACAGTCCTGATAAACCCAACTCATGGCTTGGCTGAGTAAGCCTGATAACCCATCATTGTTTGGCTTGTAATCCTGTATCCTGATAAACCCACTGAGAATGATGGCTTGGCTGAGTTCCTGATAAACCCATCTGTGGCTTGGCTGGACAGTCTAACAAATACAACTAAAGGTTGGCTTGACTATGTGTGTGCTCTAGTCTGGCTGTGTATAAACCCGTTGTTTCCCTAGTTCCTTGTGAAAATCATGCCTAGCTCAGGGGTGGAAATGTGTTGAGAGATTAATTAACACACTAGCCTATGGCTGGGTGGAAAGTTGTAGCGACATAGCTAGTTGTGGGGCAGATTAATCATCAAGATAAACATATCTATTATGCTTGTTTATGCCATGTATCATCTATGAATTCCTATGTTCATGTTGAATGCTTGTTGGTGATCAAGTAGAGGTTACTTGTGTATGAATTTCCTTGTATTTTTTGTTTATGCCTTGTATGTTTTATGCACTTTACTTCTGTTCATGCCTTGTGTTTGTATGATGCATTTTCCTAAGTTCATGGAGGCTAGAATCCTGTATAGAGGTCAGAATGCATCTGACTTAGTGTTTCCGCCCCTTGTAATCTTCCTGCGGAACGTAGAAGGTGGAAACCAGAAAAGGGAAAGTTGGATAAGGAATATTATAGTGTTTCTGCCCCTTGGAATCCACCTACATAAGGCGGAAGGAAGAAGGCGGAAGGTAGAAATCAGGAGAAAAGATAGGGAAAAAGTGGATTTTTCAGACTTCCGATGTCCGAGGTTGAAAGGTGGAAGTTGGAAGCAAAAAGGATTCTAAGGAAGAAGGGTGACTTTTCGATTTCCAAGATCTTCCTACGGAAGGTGGAAAGCGGAAGCGAAAAGGAGTAGATGAGTTCTAAGGCATAAATGAACTTCCGAGTTCAGAAAGTGGAAGTCGGAAGTACAAGAAATTGGTTAAGGTCGAATGTTGAGTTTTTGACTTCCCAGTTGCGGGAGGAAGTGCAGAAGGTGGAAGCCAGAAGGTCTGTTAATGTTCCGCCACATTTTTGAGTTCCGATTTTCGACTTCTAGGGTGGAAGGGTGGAAAACAGAAGAGCGGGAGTGCGGAAGGAGAAAGGCGGAAAGGCCGTTGGATGTTCTATTGCACAAGGAGTTTCCAATTTTCAACTTTTGGGGTGGAAGGGTGGAAAGTGGAAGTGTGGAATGCGAAATCTGAATCTTTCTCTTCTTCGAAATGTTGAAGTTCCAATTCCCGACTTCCAAGGTCGAAATGAGGAAAGTGGAAGTGTGGAAGTGAAGGTATGAAAATGTCAAGGTTAGTTCAGAAATGGCCATTGTGGATGTAGAATGGATAATTGAAGGGTAGAACGGATGATATAGTGGTTCTAATCCTGAGATGAAGGTTGGATAATAGGTTAACGTCCATACCCGATGTTTATAAGAAGAACAAAGGGGGTTCTTTAAGCAAATGCTTTTAATAATCCACATTATGGGGTATGGGGACATTACATTGTGGTTTCAGAGCTTATGGTTACAACATTGGGCCTTGATGGGCCAAGTTGAACAATTAACAAAGCTGTTGGTAAATGGTTTCAACATATAGTTAGTTGCATAACAAAGAAAAATGCCATGGGCAATGGGTAAGCGATTTTGATTATGAAATTATCTAAAAAAATGATGTGTTAACACATTTTGCAGAGTGATAGTGCCATTTGGAAAACTAGGTTTTTGGATCATCCATGAGAACCTACAACAGGTATGTTGTACGAAATCCCTATGGGCCGCTTCAGATTTTGGACCGCTTCAGATTTTGAAATGGTCCCCAACAGTAGCGACAAAATGTTACCGGATGAAATAGAATTCCAAGCCACTGGCAAGCATATGTGGAGAAAGTGACCACTGTCACCTTAGTCACTTCTTCGGAAGTCCAAGCCACTGGCAAGCGTATGTGGAGAAAGTGACCACTGTCACCTTAGTCACTTCTTCGGAATTTGAAACCTCCTTGGGGAGATCCCTCTGGAACTCTGCAAAAGACACTTAAACACAAATATATCTTGCAACATGTGAAGTTAGTGACCAATGCCTAATGGAGTCAATAAGAAAGTGGAGTAGATGTACTATGAATACAAATTGTGCATATGCATTAATACATGTGCTTCAAATAACCAATTTCATTCCTAGATAACGCATGTATCATATAACAAGAGTGACACACAAATATTATCCAAATTACGAGCATTCATACATGATGAACTATTAATGAAAATTAGTATATCAGAGATAAAGTATGAACTTTACTATGTATTAGTCATAAATCAGTATTTAGGCCACCAGTATATATAACCTATCTATTCAAGAAAGTCTAAAATGAATTTCTAGCAGCAGGACGAAATTTCAAGCTTAAGATTTTAGGGAGGACCCGAAATAATAGGGCACAAAATTTTAGGGTCCAAAAATTTAGGACGTGGAATATTAGGGATGGACTGGAATTTTAGGGAATTGAATTTTAGGGCCCAAAAATTTAGGGCGCTGAATTTTAGGGCCCGAAAACTTAGGGTGTTGAATTTTAGGGCCCAAAAATTAAGGCCACGGAATTTTAGGGAGCGTCCGACACAGAATTTTAGGGAGGACTTGAAATTTTAGGGCATGAAATTTTAAGAGTGTCTGAAATTTTAGGATGCGGAATTTTAGGAGGTCCTGAAATTTTAGGGTCCAAAATTTTAGGCCGCGAAATTTTAGGGCCCGAATTATTAGGAGCCTAAAATTTGGGGAGGCCTAAATTGACCAAATATTTGATTTTTTATGATATTTTTATAAATTTTGCAGACCTAAAACTAACCTAGAACTAACCCTAGAAACTAGGTTTGGAAAATGAAAAGGTGTGAAGACAAAGGGAGATCAAGCCTAGCAAAGCCCTACCTCAACCTAGGGTGTCTAGGGAGGATGGATAACCTAGAGAGGAAGAAATCCTAGGTCAAGCAACTAGCCTAGAAAACTAAGGGAAAAACCTAGAGGACCCTCACAAGGAGATGTGCCTCGACTTGCTAAGGTGACAAGAAGGTTGGAAATGGCCTATTCTAGGAGAATATGCAGCACTAGGGCTACCATTTAGTCTTGAACATGCATCATCTACCAACATTCAAACAAAGAGATAAGAAGCCTCACCTCCAAGTGCTTGTGCTTAGCCAACAAATGAAAACATCACCTTGCAAAAGAATTTCACCAAAGAACACCAGGAAAAGTTTGCATTAACCGAGAAAATCTCCCTCAAGAGAGGCACATCTCTCCAAAGATCCCTAAGAAGGGTAAAACAAATGCATAATGATCCCTAAGAAGGGTAAAACAAATGCATAATGATTTATCTCATAAGTTCTGTTATAAAATGAAAGTGACGAGATTTATTTATATGATCTCACACTCATTTTTTTCAAAATATCCACGCTAACGTGCCTTAAAATAAGTAAATTTGAAATTATAAAATGTCAACTAAAAATTAAAATAAAATAATAATAAAATATATCCTAAGGTATGCTTAAGGTAGACTACTTGGGGTATTTGTATCCCTAGGTTCCAAAACATGCTTAAATAAGCGAATCACTTCAAACGAAAGGTTGGAGTGAGTTGGAGGGAAGGCGTTATACCACATCTAACCCCTAGAATGTTGTAATATCACTCAATGCCCTCCTAAAGCATGAAAAGGTCTGACATGGAGGGTGGCTTTCCTCCAAGGAAATAAGGCCATGGAGAGCAAGGACCCATTGACTGAAGGGCCGAGAGGGTGTCCAAAGTGGCTGTGAATGAATATGAGTGTCTTGTATCTGAAGCAGAGGCCACGAGGGCATGCAACCAGGATATGGAGCCATGAGACCTAGTGGTCAACCCTTAGGGGCCCCGAACACCAACCCCGAGTTTAAAAACTCCTTTAAAGTGTAGTGAGCAGTGCCATAAGCCATAGCCCCCCTAAAGGAGGACCAAAGGGCCCATCTATGACCACCATTGCTCTATAACACCTCTCCTCGTAAAAAAAAATTGGCCTTCTCTTCATGGGATACACCTAAGGTGAGTTGGGTATAGGTGGTGCACATAATAGTTACTTCATTTTCTTAAAAAATTAAGGTTAAGTGGAAGTTATATATCCAAATTTTCATTAAAAAGAATTATATGATTATTTAAAAAATATAAAATATTGTTATATGATATGTTGTGTTCCCAATTTAAAATATATTTAAAGTTGTTTTCAATAAATGATGAATGTATAGGTATAGTTGTACTTGATTGTTTAATTACATATTTATTCTGTATAGTTTTAGGACTACTTTTGACCATTAAACAATACCTCCGTTGAAAGAATACAATGCCAAGATTTCAGGACTTTGGTGTGTGTTGTGAAGATGTGGGCTTCATCATACAAAATATTACAATAGTACGACAGTGATAGTTGTGGGTCTGCCACCAATATGACAACCAATTCATACATCGAGAGTCAAAACTTAAATATCTCTCAGATCTTGCCTCCTATGGTGCATCGAAGTTTCGAGGTGGCACTCCATTGTACCCAGCCGGTGCACCGCTGGAGCCCTGAGCTCACTTAGGCGTTCTGAGGGTATTGACAAGCCTGCAGATACATATGCCACAAGTCCTCACTTGTCGTTTGAAGTTCGCCTTAAGACTGCTTTTGCACTAGGTCGTGGATGCCGTTCTTCTGTAAGGTCTTAAACAATCATGTTTTCGACCACCTTTGTGCGTGAAGGCCTATTGGAATCTCCAGTCTACAAAGGAGTCTTGATTCATTTCATGGCATCGACAAATGGGTTACTATTCTGAACAACCTAGAGGAACATAAACAAATATAAGATATCACAGCCTCTCCACATCGTATTTGCAGGTTTCCACAAACAATTATTTGCAAGTCTCCACAAACAATTCGAACTCGTGACATTTACATTAACAACCATCAAAATAGAGAGGAACAGCCACGGTAGATGATGTTGGAGATAGAATAGGTCACATGATCATCCATAAATAAATGTTAGGGTTAACAAGTGTGCAAACCCTAGCACAGGTAGCAGGCGCTCACACGGACTGAGAGAGGGAGAGCTCACGTACGTTCGATGGAGGAGATACCTCTCACGCACGCAACAATAGCTCACAGCACAGCACAGTGCAGTGGAGGAGGATACCCAGGTTTGGGCACACGCATGTATTCACGTAGAGTCGAAGGAGACATGCACACGCATGTATTCACTTCATAGATCACCTTAAACTCTTCGATGGACAATGGAGAAACATCGCTGGCTGTATACATGTACACTAGTTGCCTTAGAGACTGATTGATTTAGGAGTGGTCGACAGAATGTTGTATTTTGTTCAATGCGTGGCTGGCAATAATAAGCTAGGCATACTCGAAATCGGAGCAGGATTACAACAACAAAAACCACCCAAGGACCGCCAATCCGCTATCATCCGTGGTTTTGGAGTTACTATAACTGTGGTGGTAAACATTTCAGTGAAGTGAGCGTTACAGTTACAAGCTGCTATCTGGCTACCAAATCAGCAAGTGATGAATAAGATCATTGTGATTCCCCAACAAGAATTACCCATTGTATTTGACGCCCCGCCTGGACAGTGGATACCGTGGAGGATAGGTTTTGTATAGTAACTAATCCATAAGAAAAGCCTGTATTCCCACACACACAAAAAAAGTGCAGACAATTATAATGTGTGCAACTCATTGCTCAGGTGATAAACACTCAATGCCAGACCAGCATGCAATAAAACATAAAGATGCGAACTCGCGAGGATATATTACCACTGGAAATGGTACCAGGATCTTTGGCAAATTGCAGTAGGTAGATAACATACTACAAACTTAGAATATGGTTGACGAGGATAGGACTGGCAAGCAGAATTGACAGAGCTGGCAGAAAACTGGAGGAAATATGCCAGAATTCTAAGCACATGTCTAGCAGAATCTCTGCAGAATAGCTCGGGCCTCAAAGTTATTCTTTGCTCTAATACCACTATTGGGATGGCCATGAGGGCAGATAAGCAGTCACCAGACCATGAACGTAGGTGTGAAAGCACAAATTTCATTAAAAATATACTTATAAATATAATGATGTGTGACCTTTGGTTTACTATTTTCAAGGAGTTTGTTGGACTTGCTAGATGACTCTTCATCTAGCACTAACCGACTAGGTTCCAACAAACCTGTATTGCTTGCAATGCATTATTAGAAAAATCTAAATATCCATCATACATATGTGCGGTTTAAATTATTTCTTTATTTTCATCAATTTAAAATGCCATTCTTGTATGCATGACTTGGTGTTTCTAGTGCCAAAAGTGTGAATTATGAAGTATGACTATGTAGCTTCCCTATTTATATAATTTCACTTTTAGATGTAACTAGACATTAGTGTGATATGCCTTAGATACATGGCACCACCTCTTCAAATCATTTTCATGTGCCATTGTTCCTCTTGTCATATGTCATTACTTGATTGCCTCTCATTACAATCTCTAGTAATGGATATATGGATTTACTTGGAGTTGGTCCTTAATGCCACTTATGTTTGATATAATCAATCGAGTGCTCATAAATGTGCATAAGTTAGTAAGCTATCATAAGCAAAGTTACACTAATGAAAAAGTCAATAGACATGAAAAGTTACACTAATGAAAAAGTCAATAGACATGAAAGTGTGTTTGAACTTAGTTAACAAAATAATAGTTGATTAACAAGTAAGGTTTTGTTATATGCAAAGAGTCAAATGTAAAGCAAGATTTAAAATCTTAAGCTTGTATACAATAACAAGACCAAACAAACCAAACAAGTAATTATGCTCTTTTATATTCAAGATAAATCAATGAGATATTCAATTATGAGAAATCAAAATAGACATTTTGAAGGATTGTGATTAATGCTAAATTTTAAAATAAGGAGGTCCCTAATTATATCAACTTGGGGCAGGTTGAGGCCTCAACAAATGGTAACACACTGAGTGAAGTCATTTATCTATGTGGGTAACTTTTAAGTTATGATCTAGAAGTATGTAAACCTTATATGCTCTTCATGGAAACTAGAGTTTTGTATGAAGCAACTCCTCATATAATTATTCATTGTGAGGGATTCAATGCTTCCTCTAGTGAACCATCTTTAGTCAACTCACTCACTATACTAGAACAATAAATGATGAGGTTTGTTTTCTTTAAACATGAAACAATGATCCTAGCTTGAGTCATAATCATAGGGCTCATTTGAATTTGGGATAAAATATTTTTCCTAGGTGTGTATTTGTATCCCTTAGATGTTGCTCCACTACTTGCAAGTGTCGATAGCACCAATGGAGTCACCATGGTGTCACATACCTTACTTTTCTATCAATGAGCATCGCTAGCCCCACAAAGATATCTACATTTTCCATTTTCCCTTTTGTTTGCATTACATTTTTTTCCAATATTTTACCATTATTATGTTACTTTAGCAATCAATGGATAAGGGAAGCAATGACTCTTTTCAAGCTCAATGAAGTGGAATAGTTGCTTTGTGCATTTATTTATTGGTTCACCATGCTTGAGTAGTATGAGTATCCCCTTTTGATTTTTCAACCTTGGACTTCTTATCTTTAATTTTTCACATGACCATATCACTTTAGTGCAGTCGATGTATTCTCTTAGTAAGCTAATTCATCAATGAAAAAATTTCTAGGATCAATGAATGGTTAATCGCTTAAAAAATCCCAGGTCCAGCCACTATTTAGCATTATTCTCACAATCTCATTGTTGTAATTTCTAGTCCATCATTTTTTAAACTATAACTCAACGGTAGCACATGAATTTTTCTCAACTTTGACCAGCAATTTCCAAGTGTCAGTGCAAGTGGAAGGCTTGAAAAATATAAATCCATGTTAAGAAATAAAAATAAATTTTCCTCACTATCAAGCTAACCTTTATAAAATTGGAACCTAAAGAAAAAAAAATACTTGAAGCAAACTACTCTATTAAAGCATTTGAATCACTAAAAGTAAAAATTGAAGTAGTGATTGAAAGAAAATTTGACAAATTGAAAGCAAGAAAGAAAAAATCAAATCAAACTATTGTGTATAAGTTAGTCGCCTTAAGGGAAATGTAACTAAAATACTGATTTAACAATTGGCCATTGATATGGAATATATCCAAGCATCCTTTCATGTTTTCATATGATACATATGAAAGTCAACCTTCTTGTCCACTTGAAAATTCCCAAGCCAACATTGTTGAAACTTTGTGTATTCCCTTTGGACTTGTTCACTTTGTCCTAATTTAGGATGTGCCCAACAAATTGAAAGTCCATGTTACTAGATTTTATCTTAACAAGCCATCACTAGAAATACTTTAGTGACATACAATTTATTCTAAGCATTTTGTATTTCCTACTCTAACTTCAACAACATTTCAATCAAATTTGCATCCTAGAGGAGTGTTCACCACTCATTACTTGATTATATCTATGTTGGAAATAGTAATTCAAATATGTTTCCACAAATCCTTCTATTAGTAGGCATATAGAGGACATAAGATGGATACAATGACACTTCATTCCCATGTCTTTATTTTTCCCCTCAACTGCTAATGTTTGTAAAACTTGGTTAAGAAAAATGGTTGCATTCTTTTTATCAAGATTGTACTCTTGGACGACACTATTTTCCTTGCCATCCTTCACCAAATTCAATCTAAATGAAAAGAGACTTAACAATCATATACAAACAAATCACCTTTATGCGCATTTTTAAGATGTAAAGCTTTGAACTACTTAAAACACTTTGACCATGTTGAAGACTTCTTTCCCAATCATTAGATAATGAAGCTCAAAACCTTGATGATCCATGCTCATAAATGATATTGAAAACTCACTCCATTCCTCATCTTCTTGAGTGAGCACAGTGTTAAGGGAGTGACCAAATGCAAATGTATCAAGGTAGAAAACCTCATCGAAGTTTGGATTACTTAGTCCATTGCAAGACTACTTCTCTTTAATCAACATTTGCATGGATTATAGTGTTGGATGAATCTGCATGGCCTCTACTAGAAGCAACTAGTTCTTTCCTTGAGAGGTGTTTTAGGGAAAATATCCAATGACTTAGGATAGATCACTAATAGATATGGTCGAATATAACTAGCTAAATTTTAGAACCAATAAATTACAAAACATAACTACTCGAGAAAAAAGGATACAATAATACCTTAGATTAGTCAATTGATCCTGTTTATATATTTTGTACATAATTCCAAATTCTTTCTCATGATTCTAGTATTTTCTTGAGATCCACGCACAATTAAAAAAACAACCTTTCTCAAATCCACATGGTCATACAAGTGTAAATCATGATAAATACACAAACTTAATATGGACTAATTCTAACTAATTATCAGAAAATTAGTTCAAGTACAAACCACACATTAAAATTAGATCATTAAATACACTACAACATGAGTTGTGGTAGGGAAAGAAGAGTGATCTTCATAATATATAAAAATGAAAAATAACTAAATATTGTACTTGATGATCGCTACTCGTGCCTTTGTCACCCAAGTATAGGTTCCTCCTACCAAGATTGCTTATTTGCTTGTATTCTACCTATATTGTCCAAATTTACTATGGTTGGAAAACAATCAGCTGTTTAGAACCAACACAAACCTAGAAATTGGTCAAAATCTAGGGATTTTGAAGGGAGGAAAACAATATCAATCCAAATGCCACTCCTCTAAATATTGTTCTAGCACAACCCAACACACATTGGTATAATGTTGCCCCTTATCCCAACAAATAACCTTTATTAATATAAAAAAATAGCTAAGACAATTGGGAATGGAGTTTAGGGTTTTTTTTCAATTTTTTCAAGGTGTATGCAAGTTTCATGAAGAAACTTTTCATGGAACTTGCGGTTTTTGTGAATAAAATTCATGGTCATCGAGTTAATCAGGGAAAAACATATGTAGGGAGGGGCGAAATAATAAACAAATATAAGTGAATGGACAATAGGGCATATTTGGTCAAATGTGACAAAAAAATCTATAACATATGCCTCTTAATGTATGAGGTTAGAGGGGAAGTTAATGACTGAAATACAATATAATGGTATGGAAAAAGAAGAAAAGCAAAAGTATGTGGAGTCAATTCATGAGTCTATCAAACCCAAGATTAGAGAGGTATTGAGAAACAAAAACCAAACTATCAGATAATTATCTTCCTTAAGGAAAGGATACCTAGGCTTAGGTGAAAACAAGAAAATACACAATGAATCTATGTTGTGGTACATATCAAGAAATTTATTGGACTTGAGTGAATTACAAATTGGTTCTCCAAAATTACCAATGTCAGACGGATAAGTGGTACAATATATGCAATTCATGTAGTAGCATAAAAAGAGAAGCTAGCACAACCCAATATATTCAATCCAATTCCACTAAAGATATGGATCTACACCATGTGAATAAATAGTATGAAGTCAAACATGGGAGAACTTGTATGATCAATGGTGACTGATGTATACCATTTTCAGATGTTATGTAACCATTAATGTAACTCACCGATGATGATGATGGGAACCGAGGTATATAAGGTATATAGTAGATTCTAACAAGTGTGGATAAAGTTGTTGAATTTGACACCTATACAATATATGATGTATACCCATTGTCGATAATTAGGGAACTTGCATCTGATCACTACAAGCCCCAAGGCACTCTAAAAGTCTCAAAATAATGTTCCCATAGCAAATAAGTTGGTGTTGGTAGAAAGAGATGCATTGGAAGGATGGAATTAAGGAATCCATCATTAACAAATATGAGAAAGAACATGGGTTATGATGAAAAACTTAGATCAATTTGATAATAGGGAAGGACAACATGGAAGATCAAGGAATATGAAGAATGGTCAACTTAATAAAAAAATATCCCTTGAAAATAAGTGTGACACAATGGTGACTTGAGAAACAACTTTAGAATGAAAATACCAATGATACAAGCCATAAAATAAAGAGACATTGAGTTCATATTAATAATGATTGGAAGAGTAACCAATAAGTGGAGTATAAAACTCATAATCATGGTACAAATCTTAAGGCAATTCTAAAACCCCAATGTGATGAAAACACGTGCTTTGTTCAAGGGTGACATGATTTAGATGTTGCTTTGTATACAAAAATTATCAAGATATTAATTGCCCCCCCTACCCTCTCTTTTTATATGTATTTGATTTTTGTGTCTTTTTCATATTATAATGGGTTAAAAAGAATTAAAAATGATATAATATAGTGGAAGAAATGAATGTTGTAGAGCATGCAACTCTGTTCCAAGTGCAGGGAATATATATATGCAAAACAAAATGCAAAAAATGTATTAGCCAAAATATGAACACTCACAAGTATCTTTCTTCCAGGGATAAAAGTTCAAAATGCATATGCAATAGATGAAAATTATAAATGACATAATGAATGCAAGGGTAGTAAGAAATATGTAGTGAAGCATTAAGAATGAGAGTGGAAGTATCATTAAGCAAATAAAATGCATACCAAATAAAATAAACATGATCTGGCATCAGGAATTGGATAGAAAAAATAACGAGAGAGAATCATGCAGGTTCAAACTCAATGTCATGGAAGAACTAATCAATCTCTCGAGTGATAAATCAACATGGGCACCAAAAATCAAAGCAATATGATAACTAGGGAAACCCATGTTAGGTAGGCTCCTCTGCATAAGTTACAAAAATAACAACTAAGAATGGTTTGCATGCCACAACTTGATGGGATCAATCTAGAGGCATAATAATGATAGGGCAAGTTTGAAAATTCAAAATATGTAATACCTACTCCTATATGCTAGCGAGTGATTTTTAATCAGAGTCATTTTCCATCCTCCCTATCTTTGTTAACTATCAAAAACACTTTATTATTGGTTAAATCATTAATACCTAAAAATTGTAAGCCGAATGGTGCATTTCATTCCAAAATATGGCATAGACTATTTATAGAATTTGAAAAAACTTGTCATTTTCACCATTTTTATTTGGAAGTAACCTTTTGTGTTCAAAATAAAATTTGAACTCAAATTCAACTACAGCTTATGGGAGCATCAACCATCTTATTTGAGCATCATTAGTCCTAGTCTATACTTCATCACACTCCCCTCCTTCATTTCAATGGTATCATTTTTTTTAAATGATTTTTTAATGGGGACCCCTACCCAATAGGGTGTCTATGCCCTTGCAATTTTTACACTATCAGGTTATGATAGACAACCTACTTTCAATGTTAATGTAGTAAAAAGTGCAAGTGACCATGAATGTTTTAAAGAACAAGAACATGCCCCCCTCAAAAAATGGAAAATTTAAGAATTTGAAAATATCGCTAACTTTGATTTTTTTAATTATTGTGCATGTATATTCATTAAGGTGATTATCTAGAGATATATATAGAGAAAGATATTAATAATGATTAACTAACTGATATTGCATCAATAAATGCACTATGAGAATGTAGACTCCTAAATTCCTCAAGTGTCCAAAAATGCAGTCTTAGTGGTAATTATTACAGATGTTGATTAGTTATTGGAATATAGACTAGGATGTTTTTATTCTAGAGAACAAGATACTAAAGATCGATGCACATTTTCTAACTAAATTATCTTAATGGTGTGAACCAATGATTTTGATGGGAAGGAATGAGGAGAAGGAGGAGGTCGCATTGTGATTGAGTATGTAAATACACATTATTTTGTAGGGTCACATAAGAGTAGTAACCAAGTACCAATTAGTTGAATCATTGAAATTCACCTCGAGGTCACTTTATTCACTTTGACTCGAATAGAAAAATCCACCTCTCGATCTAACATATCATGTCTTGATGCACTATGGAAAGGAATAATTGAGATCTACTATTTTTTAATAGTGTGTCATGCTACTAGGAAACATGGAGGCCCAATTTATTGACTATAGACTAGGTAGACCAAAAAAAATTGGACATGTTAGGATATTTAGACACTTGGAAGTTAGTTAAGATCAACTTGTTATAATATATCCATTAGGAAAAGTGTGTTTCTTTAGTATGCATTTGTACACATGTAATTTGATGGTCACAATATGTTATTGACATAGAGTGATCGAACGGTTCATCTCCTCTTCAATATTAATGACCATTGATCCATGGCTTAACACATTATTGGTTCATTGTCTCTATTTAAAGAGCACGGAGGGTCATTTGTTGACTGGTTAATGATGAGAAGATCATTTGTAATATTCTTTTTTTTGCATAATAATATTGCCTCAAGTACCTGTTTGGCTGGGGCCATGGAGTGCTTCCCTCTTCAAGGGTTTAAAACATGTAAAAACATCATTGTGTTGATATCTGATCTATTTGTGTGAGTGGTTTCCCAAGGTGTTCTATCTTTTGGAAGTATCATGTGATGGTCGAACATGGTATTCATAATTTAGTTTTTTGTTTTTGGGTGGTTGTTTAAAGTGTCTTACAGGAAAAAAAATGCACATTTGTTGGTAGGCACACTCTCCCAACTAAAAAATCAAGAGAAACACCCTCATTTTCCTCCATAATATTACTAAGTCTTTTTATTAGCTCACTTGGTTAAAAGTTACTTTAAAAAGTAAAAGGTATTGGGTTCAAATCCTTCTTTTTGTTACTTTTTGTAAATTTTCATGTAACTTTAAGTTATAAAGTAACCATATTGTAAAAAGTGTTTACCACTTGATTTATAGAAGTGGGACACTTCTTTTGAAGAAAATTATTTGTAAAAGTGAGTTTATAGGAAAAGTTAGTAATGGGAGGATTCTTTACAACAATTTTTTTTTTCTCTACCACGTGGATCAACTTTTTTTCTACTATGTGGCCACTTGGTTCCCTTTTATGCATTTCTTAAAAAGGGCATACTCCGTCATCTAGAGTTTGTTTTTCGGTGTCGTTTTTTTGAAATCTCTTATTTTTTCAATATCTTTGCATCCATACCATTAGTATCTATTTTTGAATCCCACATATTCTAGTATGGTCACTCCATGTGATATTATTCTTACTAGTTCCAACTACTTCTCATGGAAAGCACGTTTGAAGGATGTCCTACATAATAGGGTACTTTGCTAGATTATCTTAGGGAAAGAAACTGAACCTGGTAATAATAAGAAGAAAAATAAAATGGGAAAATAAATGTGATGAGGATTGTGGATTAATTGGAATGTCTATTTATAATGACTTTCGATTCAACCTTCAAGGAATTGATGATCTAGAAATAGCTTGGGAAAAGTTGGAAATTATGTTTGGTAAACACAATGAAATTCTAGGTCATCAACTTGAAAATGAGTTGATTACCATAAATCTAGGTGATAACTCTTGCATACAAGACTATTTTTCTATGTACAAGACCCTTAAGCTCTTACTTGATGAATGCGGCATAAAAAGGAAAGAAATGAAATGTATTTTTCTCCATGAAAGAATATTTGGGTCTGATTCACTATAAAAATCCCACTCTTGAATATTTTTGTGATTCCTTTATTAGAGAGAAAGATAATATTATACATCTTGAAGTGATAAGCAATGTTGATACATATAGAAAATCCTTAGTGGCACAATAGAAAGCGAATTCCAAGAATCCCAAGAAGCACCATTCTCACAATAATAAGCAAAACAAGGGTCCCAAACCCTCTCAGTCAGCTCGTCCTTCCAAAAATGACAAAGGAACCAAATCAAAAGGTAAGAAGTTTGACTGTCATTGCGAATTTTGTAGGACAAATAATCACGATGAATCTAAATGTTTCAAGAAGATGGAAACCTTGGAAGCAACAATGAAGAATAAAAAAAATACACGTTGAATCATCTCCAGAATCTACATCTCAAGGACATGCAATTTATGCTTCTAGTTTTTACTTCAATGCATCTTCTTCTTTTTCTTTGAATGAGTGGCTCATTGATTCTGGATCATTTTATCATATGGCTAAGGATAAATCCATATTTTCTACTATAAACGAATGTAACACCAAACAAATATTTGGTGGTGATGATATCTCGCTTAATGTTGTTAGGATCTCGAATAGTTAAAGTAGAAGATGACTAGTTTAATGATGTGCTATGTGTTCCAAGAATTTCCTACAATTTGTTGTTAGTCTATAAAATTACTTATTATGGTTAAGGTAAGACTCTAACATTTACATCTCACCAAGTTTTCCTTGGCACTAGAATTGTTGATGATATTACTAGGTTATACAAATTTAACAACTTTGGGTCATCACCTTTTCCCTCGATTTTTTTTGCTCATATAGACGACTTGGGAAAAATTTGGCATGCGCAATTTGGTCACATAAATTATCGCTCATTGCAAGAACTATGTAAATAACATATGGTGAGATCTCTTTCGATTGTATCTTGCATGGGTGGTGTTTTTTCTGGTTGTGTACTCGCACTACAAGGAAAAGGCCCTTTAGCGGAGGTTATAGCAGATGGTCCTCTAAAAAGAGCCCAAACATCCGTTTATAGTGGAGGTCACTAGTGTAGGAAAGTGGGTGGAGGTTTTGGATAATTTTTTTTCATGCATTCATAGGATAAAAATGCATCAAAGCGTATCAACACCAAACACACTGGTGTGGACAGTAAAATCGTCTAGCACCGTGACTAAAAACACCTTCTCATGAAATACAATTTTACAACTAGTGATTTATATTACAAATGCACATCAGGTTGCCACGAACTTGAAAGCACCAGCGTGGTATGTCTAACCTACTGCACCAGGTCAATAAAGGAAACAATGCACCGTGCTAGGGATAGAATTTTCCAAATTAAAAGGCATGACTCTATTTTGTTCAATCTTTTTTTTGTAGTGTGTTTTATATAACCAATCGCACTGATGCATTATGGAATGGGCACACCACATTAGGGTTAAAAGATTGAAAATTAAAAAAATACAACTTTTTTTATTTCAAATTTCTATTTGTGATGTGTTTGGTATTATCAATAGCCCTAGTGCATCATTAAATTTGGTGCACCAAATTAGGGTTAAAACTTTTCAAATTAAAAAACACAATTATTTTTTATTTCAAATCTTTATAGTTAGTGCGTTTGGTATTATGAATCACAACAGTTTGCAATTAAGTAACATGCAACACACCAATTTTTTACCTAATAAATAGCACTAATTCATATTGTTGTCAGGTGCACCAGTACAACATGTAATAACAAAAAAATACTGCACCGAAAAACTTATTTTTACCATTCTATAATGCTTCCGATCCCAACAGAACTGGTATCATACATCACATACTTAGACACCCTGAAGTTCGTTCTCCATGTGGTGGCATTGCTTGCTCCCATTGGTTGTAGACTACAATTAAATTTTTGCCAGAAAGTGGGCAAATTTTCAAATTTTACATACATTTCCACGATGCCTCCCTAATGCCCAACTGACCAAGTAAATTGATTGTTACTTCACTATTTAAATTTTTAGTGGATTAAGTTTGAGAATTCATCTTTATTTTGAGTAAATTTAAAAAAATAAAAAAATTATGCCTAATGTGTTTGTGTCATTCATTTCACATCGCAAGACGGTGCACCCTATGAAGTTACAGGGTGCACAGTGACAAATATGTTCCATATATCGACGCACTATAGATACGGTGCACTATAATTTATAACGCACTGATTAACATAAATTTTAAAAAATATACATGAATATAATTACAATGTGTCATATACAGATATCTACACCGCATGTCGGTGTGCTAACGTGTTCAAATCGCACTAGGTAAATCAACATAATTTATTAAAAATTATAATGTTAACCGATGCACTTAATTAAACTAGACGCACTACTTCATGATGCACAGGAATGTCCCTAGCGCACCGCTAAACTAGCTAAATTAAAAACAAAAAAAAATCATGACGTGCTTAGTTATAGGCTACACATTGAATTGTCAGTGTGTTATCGTGTAACTAACACACTATTAAACCATAAAAATAATCACAATTTGACAATGCTCTATATAAATTTTTTTGCATCATCCGTCGGTGCACTGACATGAGTTATGAACATCATAAACCACATTTTAAAATAATAAAATATATAAATAAATGCCCCTACAACAGTACGCTTAGATCATGCCAACGCATCGCCATAGCACATTTTCAAAAACCCTTTTATCCGGTATGCAATAAAAACATGTGTGCACTTGATATATGGTGCATTGGCTTGTAAATGTTGCATTATTATTTTTTAAACATATCACAAACACTCAAATAGTTGCACCTACTACGGTGCGCTCATTAGATATGCACACCGTTTACATTGCGATCATATATTCACAACGCATCGATGCTTACTATTATGGGACACACCATTAAACGGGATATACTTAAAAACCATTACTATGGTCACTAGTGCGCATGTTTATTATATAGCATCGTATGCAGTGCTTGTCTGTTTATAGAGCACCAAAGGTGGTGCATTCCTGTGATTTAGGTGCACTGCTCGTCAAATTTAGTTTTTTTTAATTAAATATTTATTATGTGATGTTGATAAATAATATGTTCATTTGATGAAATATTTAGTGTTTTTATGTATATTTATGATACCGATCGATGTTATATGTGTGTCAAAGACGTTAGCAGTGAGAGGCGGCTTAGCAGCAGGCCCAGGTTGGTCCCTACAAATTTGTGTGTACTTGGGAGGCCAGAGAGAGGGAGAGGGATTTATACCCTTTCCCCATTATATATCATATGTGATTCCTCTTGATGGTCATAGGCCTCCTAAAGTTATATTAGTAGGCTACCTCCCTCAAGGGGAACTCATCTTTATGGCATAAATCATTCATCGTCAGGACCATGATAGATAAGTGTTTCATATTGGTCCCAGGCATTGGTTCCATCCCACTAAGGAGGATATATATTTCATCAGTATCCTATCCAGGAGAGGGAAGTATTTTCTCTAGTTCCCCAATATCCCATTAGGTGTTGTGGGAGAGAGTTGGATCACTTACTCTTCGAGATATATCGCTAGCAACATCATCAATATTGTTGATTTTTAGTTGCGCGGTGGACGGATCTGTATTGGTGATTTCAATGGAGAGGAGGTTAGGTTCCTCTCACTGTTGGTTATGAGCATCATGCACTCCATCAGTGATTGGAAACACATTAGTTTCCCTCTTTTATATTATGTCGATGCTTTAGTGTGATCACCTAGATGCATTAGGTAGTGTGCTATTTTTTATAACTATTGTTTTTTCCCTGGATCGATGTCATTCATTTCTTGATGGGAGGTCCAATATCCCTTTTGGTTCAGATATTTTTTGTTTATATATTTAGAGGATTTTGGCCTTAAAGGTTATCATTTGATTTCCACTCTCCTAGGCCACTTACCGAGGTGGATATGTGGATTTGGGGGAAAATGACGCCCAAGAGTGGGTATCCTGAATTTCAAACAATTATCATATTATAGGTGTTGAATATTCTATCCAACATGAAGGACCATGCATTGGAACTTCTTCCATATATGTATGTTGGGTTGGATTGGAGAGCATGTCCCAACATGTTTTGAGCCCAATATTAGTATTGTGGATATGTTTAAATTAGTATGGTTGCTAATCCAAGTGGATATCGGTGGCCACCCACCAATTCCACTGACTCAACTTGGTTCTCTAGTTGGGTAATTTTGATAGGATTTTCTCGTATTTTCTGATATTTTTTGGGTCCCAAACTTCTGGGGCTGTTTTGTGGGCATAAAGAGTGATTTTTGATAGAAAAAAATCAGAGGTATATATTTCTCTTTGCCACAATATGTCATACATCAATTGTGTTTTTCAGATATATATTTCCAATGGGATACTATACACACCAAATGGAGCTCGTATGTGAAATTTACACTCCTAGAAAATTGATGTAAAAGTTACGCCTAAAAAAACCTTTTAGCATTATTTTTAGAGAAAGTATTTTGTGGCATTTGTCTGTTTATCTTTAGGGTTTTGTACATTTAGGGTTATGTATTTATGTTAAAAGGACATATCTTCATTCTCTTGTATTATCTTGTGCAAATGAGCATAGCCACCATCTCTCTCCCTTCAGAGATAAGCTATCACCATTCTAGCCATTGTATGTTCTACAATATTCTGTTATTTTATTCATTAATAGAATTTGGGTTTTCACTGTATTATTGTGCTCTCTGTTATAATTATATATGTGTTTCATTTCATTCCCTATACCATCCAGATCAATTGCATCATTTTATTATCAAATTTAATGCAAATGAAATATATTCTAACATTTTCTTTAAATGGTTTTATTAAAAAAATGAATGAAATTATCTAATTATATTTGTTGTGTACTATATATTCTATAGACATTGCCACGTTTGATAGGGAGGTGCCCCCTGATCCAGTTCAATATGATGAGGATATGCAAGATGTTGAGGTACCTGCATTACCCCGACCTAACTTACTTCTTATGCCATATCAAAGGTTTTGACGTGATGTGGCCAACATGTTGTCCAAACTGTTGGCTCAATGAGGATTTGATCTTGTACAAGTAGCGGATATCAGGCTGTTAGGATTATTAATCCTCCCTTGTCCAAATTTGGTCATATGTCTAAATTGGGAGTCATGTCTAAATCGGGAGTCCATCCAGTCTATTTATAGTCATTAACACCATTGGGTCCACTTGACCTAATTGGGGCACATGTTTCAGTTACTAAAGTGTGGGGAACACTAATTGAGGCTCACTGCCACTGATTGCACTTGATTGCACTTGATTGCATCAGTTTAGGAGCCTCCTAGACCAATCCCTACAATTTAGGAAGCCACTGGGAGTTTCCTCATCAACCAAGGTCAGTTCACTTCAGTTAATGACTAGTCAAGCTAAGTTAGGAGTCAGTTACATTCAGTCCTAGTCCTCTACATTCAGTTAGCGCTAGGTTTACTTGACTGAACACGTATGGGGCGCATTTCTCACCTACCACAGTCAGTTAACCTTATTCAACACTAAATGTAACACTTGAGTTTTGTTTTAGAGCTCCGATGAACTTTGGTTATGGTTTAGACAAGGTCAGTTAACTACTGAGTCCTTCGATAGTGATTTAGACAAGGTCTTGGTTACCTACAGTCAAGTAGAGTCTAATCAATTCGAACTTCCTCATGTGGATTCGAATTGCTTGTGGCTATTAAATTCATTTTACATCATTGTAATTATCATTGGATTAATTTTTGATTAATGAAAGCATTCACAGCTGCAAGCCTTTTTTGCACTGTTTCATTCTTCAATTGCTGAGTAAATTGTGAGATCCACTTTGTGAGTTGTGTATTTGTCTACAGATCTATGTGCTCAAATTTACATGGTATCAGAGCCTCGGTGGACAAGACTCCTCTCCTCCTCAGATATCCAACCGAATCATTTTTTTTGCGCAAATTGCTCCTTCCAGTGCTGCACCAGAAGCAGAGAATTTACCACTTAATATCCCAAGTTAGGAAATTGTTGATCAAGATTGCTTGATCAACTATGCTAGGTGTGAAGGAAATTCCAAAAGTGCAGACTGTCGACCTTACTTTGTATGTTTGATTGTGTGACAGGTTATCAACTTTTCTTACAACATTCACTACAAGCAACCTCTTCTTCTCACTGCATTCGCTACATCAGATCAGTATTTCTTATTACATTCAAAATGGCTCATCCAGTGGAGCTTCTCACTCCCTTCAAATATCACCAGTGGAAGTATGACATGAGAGTATTGCTCCGCACCAAGAATCTCTTCAGACTCATAGAAGAAACAGAGGAAGAGCTAGAATCAGATAAATACAAAGCTAAGTACATGAATAGGCTTGATGAAGCCATTGGACTCATGCTCTCCTCAGTCCCTAGAGATCTTCGATTTCACATCCAAGACTTGGACACTCCAAAGGAGGTTTGGGACAAGCTTGCTTCCTTATTTGATAAGCATGATGAGATGAGGATCCATTAGCTAGAAAATGATTTGATTACTCTCAATCCATCCAATTTCGAATCTCTAAATGAATTCTTCTCAAAGTTCAAGAACCTGATATATTAGTTGAAGCAATGCAAAGTGAAGAAGGATGAAGATCAGCTCATCCTTTCCATTCTCACAAAGCTCAATGCAGACTACTCAGTCTTTGTATCCACCTTCCAAACAGTAAGGCTCACTACTCCAAATTGGAAGATGCCCACTCTTAATGCCTTCATCCAATCTCGTATTTCTGATAATGATAAATTGATCCAAATGGGGATCATTTGATCTCCCAAAGATCTAGCTCTAGTTGCAAGAGGAGATAATGTAGCGAATGAAAAAGGAAAGCAAAGAGATGAGTCCCCTGTGAAGAAAGAGCAGTCAAAAGAACCTTCAGGTTCGAAGAGAAGCAAGAATAATGGCAAAGGCAAGGTCCTCTGCTCTTACTGTGGAAGGGGCTTCCATTCAGAAAGCTCCTGTATGAGAAGACAACTTGATGAAATGTCCCTTCTCTTGAAAAAGCACAACATTTATGTACCTGTTAGCGCAAGGAAGGAAGACTATGAAGAAGAAGAAGAATAATACCAAAGGAAAGGACATGCACTGAAGGCTTGCTGCACATCAGCACTTGTCTTCCTCATTGATTCTGGAGCTTCCAACCATATGGCTGCATCCATAGAATCATTCTCTTCTTATCGGTCCTTTGATGGTCCTAGTATTCAGATGGGAAATAACAGTGAAGTAAAAAAAAAAGGGAAGGGCTCTATCCAACTTGAACATGGAAGGTTCAAAGATGTGCTATTTGTTCCCTCCCTAGCTTCAAACCTATTATTTGTCTATCAGATGACCCATACTGGATCTCCAAAGCGAGTGATATTTGGTCCTAACTTAGTGGAGATCACATATATCTCTACTGGGAGCATCATAGCAAAGGGTACTGCAAATCATGCTTCAAAAGCATATGAGTTCTCACATTTCATGGCTCCTTCAGAACCAGTGCACTCTCAGCAGCCACCTGCAAGGGAAGGTAAAATCATTGCATCTACTTCTTTTACAGCTTCTACTAGTATTGCAGATCCATCTATATCAGTTTATGACATTGAGATTCAGGGTGACTCAGATCTATATTTAGTCCCTACTTCCAAACTGGAAGCTAGGAATATGATTGGAAACTCACCTGACACTCATAAAGGAAAGACTCTTGTGCTATGTCATGCTATTTTACCTCCTTCAGGGAGATGCAATAGACTTCCTGTAAGATGTAATATGGAAAAGGCTTAGTATTACTACATTCAGAAGAATGGATATGATCATACACCTCTTCATTCAGCAAGAGACAAAGGTTACATTCCTCCTTCCTCCCATCATCATTTTTGGAGAAGAAAGAGAAGTCTACATGCCAAGCCCCAGAATACCTGTGCACAGCACACCATGCATGCTGCTTCACTACCTCACAGAGATGAAGATTACAGCAACATATTTTCAAGTTTTTCAAACTTGAGACCTAATTCTACCTGCTTAGCTAGAGGGAGGGATTTTTTCCCATGTGGTTTTTGCCCCAGCTCCTTGTATTAAGCAGTTACTTTATTTTACTTGATGTAATGGGTGACCTATGGTCTTAGTTACCAGGGCCCACAGTTTGTCTAAGTTAGCATTCAGGGGGGGTGTTAGGATTATTAATCCTCCCTTGTCCAAATTTGGTCATATGTCTAAATTGGGAGTCATGTCTAAATCAGGAGTCCATCCAGTCTATTTATAGTCATTAACACCATTGGGTCCACTTGACCTAATTGGGGCACATGTTTCAGTTACTAAAGCATGGGGAACACTAATTAAGGCTCACTGCCACTGATTGCACTTGATTGCATCAGTTTAGGAGCCTCCTAGACCAATCCCTACAATTTAGGAAGCCACTGGGAGTGCCAAAACCAACCAAGGTCAGTTCACTTCAGTTAATGACTAGTCAAGGTAAGTTAGGAGTCAGTTACATTCAGTTCTAGTCCTCTACATTCAGTTAGCGCTAGGTTTACTTGACTGAACACATGTGGGGCACATTTCTCACCTACCACAGTTAGTTAACCTTAGTCAACATTGAATGTAACACTTGAGTTGTGTTTTAGAGCTCCGATGAACTCCGGTTATGGTTTAGACAAGGTCAGTTAACTACTAAGTCCTCCGATAGTGATTTAGACAAGGTCTTGGTTACCTACAGTCAAGTAGAGTCTAATCAATTTGAACTTCCTCATGTGGATTCGAATTGCTTGTGGCTATTAAAGCCATTTTACTTCATTGTAATTATCATCGGATTAATTTTTGATTAATGAAAGAATTCACAGCTGCAAGCATTTTTTGTACTGTTTCATTCTTCAATTGCTGAGTAAATTGTGAGATCCACTTTGTGAGTTGTGTATTTGTCTACAGATCTATGTGCTCAAATTTACACAGGCAAGACCCTAATATCACAAAGTTATGGAGGATTTTTCCATGTGATATGTGATTGTTGATGCAGTATGTAGTTGTTTAATCCATGCTTTTAGATGCTTGGAAACCAGAGGATCGATAGTCTACGCCATCTTATGAGGATGGCGATCATCCATCTCCTCCACCTCACTATGAGGCGGGAGCATCATCATCTCATGATCCATATCCTCCACCTCACTATGAGGCGGGAGCATCATCATCTCATTCTCCATATCCTCCACCTCACCATGACACAAGAGCATCATCATCTCATGTTCCACCATTTCCTTCTCACCATTACACCTGAGTGTCTCCATCTTATGCTCCACATCCTCCTCATTCTCCTCACCATGATCACGAACAAACATTATTTAATCCTTTGCACCTAGTTGACCCACCACCATATCCTACCCATGCACTTGTCCTACTATTCACTCCGTCATATCCTATTCCACTCACCTCAGTTGTATATAGGATGGTTGCAGTGGGTGAGATTTGTCTTGATGGAGATATCCATGCTTCTCTCTGATCTACTTTTTCTCCTGACAAAGGTATTGATGCCTTTATTGGTGGACAAGATATCTTATAGAAATTATTGGACTGGAGATGTATATTTGCAATGTATCATGAGTTTGATATTATTGTTTCTATATATATATATATATATATATATATA
>LPNX011149790.1:305912-412796 GCA_001517045.1 Pseudotsuga menziesii
TAGATGGTGTTAGTTAGATGCGTGTATGGTGGTTATGTTAGATAATGCAGGTTTTGTTTTGTTAGATGGTATTATTAGATTTGTGTGTTAGATGATGTTTAAATCTATTAAATTTATATGTTAGATAATGGTAGATAATGTTTACATGCATATGTTAGGTGGTACTTTATATGTATGTTAGATTATGTTAGCTATTTTTTTATGTGTTTGTTAGATGGTGCTTATGTTTGATAGGCAATGATAGATGTATATGGAGTTAGGTGATGTTTGTCATCCTTGTGTGATGGTTAAGAAGATGATGTTTATGTTAAGTAGGATATTTTCATGATGTTAGGTGGTGGTGGTGGTGGTGGTGGTGATTGATTTGATGATCACATTGTAATATGTGTATTGTTATGTATATTAATGGACTTACCTTTTTATGAAATCAATGACTTGTCTAATTATTTTATGATATTTATCTTCAGCATGTGTATGTTGTATATTGTTTATGTTGATGAGTATTATTCATGTGTGATGCAATTATGTTTATTTATGTATTTATGTCAAACTCATTTATATTTTTCTATAATTATAATTGTGAATTGTGTGCAATCACAGTTATAATTGGAAGTTACAATCTCGACTATAATTACAATTTCTCAACTACAAAATACAATAACAATTACAATTACCATAAGAAATTACTAATTAGATTTACAAGGCAGGTATTACAAATTGGACAACTATTAAGACGATTGCAAGATTACAAAATAATTTACGAAATTGCAAAATTGCAATCATTTTAATCATTTTATCAATTAATTATGGGGTGGTCAGCTATAAAATATTTAATTCATCAACCAACGATTAAAATTATTTTACGACATGCCATGCATTATATGTGCAAGTATTAGGTTTTCCTGGTACTAATATCTATAATTTGCTATACAAATAAGTTGTAATTAATTCTAGAATTGAAGTTGTAGTTACTCTATAAATCATACTTGCATCTATATATCATCACTGTAAACTCAATGATATGAACATGTAAACAATGAAAAAACACTATTATATATTGAGTGAAAAGAACACATACAACAAGTTGAATATAACCACACAATAGTATGATTATGTCTGTTGATAAAGATAAAATGATCTTGTAAAGGTTTATATAACCACACAAAACTGAAGTGTAGATATTGATTTCAAAATTTAATGTGAACTTGTAAAAATTAAATAGAAAAATGACATGATCACACAAGACAAATAAAATGAATAGAAATTAAAGATAAATAATCAAGCTAACAAGAAAATTTAAAATAACAAACTATTAACTAATTATCACCCTTACTCTATGGGTTATGCCCTATTTCCTTAGAATAGGCTATAACTAAGACTATATCCCAATAACATTAACTTAACCAGTCACTACTTTTAAAAAATCACACACAATAAGTAGAAGTAAAACCCATTTGTATTAGTAAAATAACTTGCACAATCTTAGACTAAGTCTTTGCTTTCTGGAGAGAATCTATCAACCCCCCCGCTTAGTGATGATAGTGTTATTTTTCACACAAGTTAGTTATATAACATAAATAACAAGCATCATACATTTAGACTATCTTGATAATCGAAAGAGTTTCAACTCGCTACAAAAATATTCACAAATAGACGTTCAAAATCAAAATAGAAAATTAATTACCAAGGTCTTAACCCGTACAACCATATAAATACAATGGACCCGAGGCAATTCAAAATATCTTGATCTCAAATCAAGCTCTCTCTCCCCATGATCCCCAAACATGATAGGATCGGGTCAAGTGTTTTTTTTTAAATTTCATATAGAAATATTCATTTATCCTCATGAGCAAGGTATATATTTACAAACTAATTGTACATAAACACATATAGATATTGCATTGAAAACACTATTTTTATTACCTGATGTTAATCCTTCCCCTTCATAGGTCTGGTTATGTACTTATCACTCTCCCTATAATCCTCTTTAAATTTCTTATTTGTTTAGTAAATCCTTGTGATTTTTAATTTAGAAAAAGTGCATGGCACATGGATAGGATTACATATTTGTCCCCTACTAAATCATCTTTAGTAGTTCCAATATCTTCATATTTTAATTTTTCCTTCAACATAGTTGAGATCTTTAATTTATAAAGGGTCTAACATGTACCTCAGTTTCTCCTCCTCTAACGTTTGGGTTCCCTCCAAAGGGGAGGGGATCAATTTCTCAATGTGTAGTTGTATCATCCTTTTCGTGTTTTACATTGGGGCATCTTATTTAAATTCAAGGTGAACAATATCCACTACAACCTCAAATTTAACCAAGTATTCTAATGGATGTTCCACCATTTAGTGAGTGACCTAATAAAATTATGTTGTTCCTTCTAAATTTCAGATTTTCAATTAGGGAAAATCATTATTATGTCTTCAAAGAAAGATGTACACTAGAAATAAATATTCTCATAACCATGGTTAATGTAACAAAAAATGCACAATGTATGATGCTGGAGGAGCCTAGTTGGTTTACCGACTATGCTTGAGTTCGTACAGTCGGTCGGTTGGCCAACCGACTTGACAATTGTAACTAAATAAATAAATATAACATGTATAAAACAGGCTAGTGAGCCATATCCAAAGAGATATTTGTTCATTGTAACTTGTATACTACAAGATCTATAATATAAAACTTAGTTACAATTTTCCCACTTACTCTTATTTGGCTTATGGTTAGTATCATGTGAATGCTCTCTTTTATTTATAGTTATGTATTGTTGTTAATTACCTGAACCCACAGACTACAACATTGGTTCCATTGTCGATAGTACATAATCTGAATGATGCGATGATCATGGATAAATGATAGCAGAAAGAGAAATTCGAGAGTGGTGGGATAAGAAAGTAACCAACTACATCTAGAACTATTCAAGGTGCAATAAACTGACACTTGCAAAAGCAAGAGAAAAAAATTTCATTAAATCACATGAGAAATTTATACAATTTGTTCTCATGAAATTAAGAAGTTTTTAGATATTGCTCATTCCCAATTTGGACAAAAAGAATGAGATATTGTTGATGTAAAAACTCTACAACAATGGAAGAAAAAAATTATATGAGTCACTAGAAAAGGTATGCGACAATTTCAGTGAAGACCAAATTGTACAAGATCGAACATCTCTTGAAGAAGTCGAAAGGAAATTCCATAGCAACCTACACGAATTATTCATATGCTCTATTCGAACAATGTTATATAAATTCTTAATGGAGAATGGAGTTAGTCATATAGTCAAGACACTACCACCACTGGGTACACCTACTTCAATGAATTGGCAGCAAAAGAAAAAATATTGGGAGCAATTTATCAATGAACGACAGCAGGAGTACTTTCTAAGTAAATGATGACCATTTCCAGACTGACCGTAGTCGACCATTAATCATCGGGTTGACAATAAGGGGGTAGTCGACCAAATTTTTTGAGTAAAAAGGTATGAAAGTATAGTTAATGAAAGAAGAAAAAGAATGAATCCCTGTAAAAATCCAAGTCCACTATGACGAAAAAATTATCTAGCCAATCTCAAACAAACAACAAACATACAAAATCTTGAATGAGAAAAGAGGTTCAAGCGACGTGAACAACTAAGGGAGCTTGCTAATCTGATACACGCAAAAGAAGTATAAAAAAATGGTTCAGATGGTCGGGCAGCCAAAAGTCCTACCTGAGTCGAGGGAGATGGAGAAGGTAAGGTGTTAATGCTTGAGGAACAATCACACACGATGGTGTTGACCCCACAAAATTTGTGTATTACAATCCTAGAAGGCTTGACCCCCGTCGATACAGTACTTATGATGATAACGACTGTAGAGACCATTAGACAAATAATCGAGTGCGACATGGGACTAATTCTTGGAGACTACATTATATGGATTCGAATAGAGCAAGGTGGACACATTACCAAATGATTGATGATCCAAATTCCAGAACGAGGTAATTGGATTACTTTTATTCCATAATTTGGAGGACGTTCATTTAACTTATTTTACTCAAAACACTTGAAGGTTCCCCCCTGCTAGCAACATTATTGATTGAATCGCCTAAATATTTGGAGAGTTGAATTAGCAATGAAGAGTCTGTAGAAGAAGTATGTATGTCATGGTATGATTCAAATTCACAAGAGGTCAGCAATAATTGAAAAATAGTAGGTGTGTCTAGTTGTTCATCATCTTTGGTAAATTCGAAAAAATATAAAACAATGGATTATTGAATTCCTATTAATACCCCTATTTTTTTTTCTGGGGACAGGGACCTAAAAATCATTGGGTTGTATGTGAATCCTTGTGGCAACCTAACCTACTAGAATATGAAAATCAACAAATTAACTAGTTTCCAGGTGGACTAAAAAACAAAGCGCTAACATGGTACACAAAATGTTTGGTAGTTCCTAAGTCCAAACAACAAATAAAAGACCATTTCTTGGAATTTTTTAAATTTGATGATACAAAGCACATGGAAGGACACAAGCTAAAGAAAATCAAGCAAAGAATAGGGGAGTGTGTTAGAGAATACGATCGAATATTCAAATATATTATGAGTCAGATGCCTTCTAAGCTCGACCTTTCCCTAGTAGTTCAATTCTTCGTAGATGGTCTCCAACAAAGAATCAAGATACCAATATTAATGAAAGAATACACAACATATGAATATGTATTGAAGAAAGTACTATGGGTCGAATCAAACACTGACTATACATTTGGACTAGTCGATCACCAACTAGAGGAAAAAGTTGAAAATATACAAATATCACTGCAACACTTAACAATGCAGCATAATGACTTATGGTGCTCAAAATGTACAACATAATTCCATACCAAGGAAAAATTCACATACGATGAATGAAGAAAATATCATGAAAATACATATCAAAGGGAGCTAGGCCAAATTGAAGAAGTACCATGTATATTCCCTGGAAATTTTCAGAAGATGCAGACAACTTACTTATGTGATATATGTGAAATATTTGAACCTCACTCGACCACAGGATGTCTATATAATGCTAACAATATAAATCCCAAGTGGTGCAAAATATGTCGAACAACTCAACACAACACAACCGAATGCATCAAGAACTTAAATATTATAGTTGGATATTGTATGGTATACCAGACACAAATAGTTGAGCAGAAAGATCAAGATGACCGCAACGACGAATGGTGAAACAACAACAACAACAACCGATGAGGATACAATGGTTGAGGCTGAAATAATAATAAAGGATAACGACCACCTGAACGTGAAAAATCATGATGCTTTTTATGCTACAGTGAGTACCATCTAAGTCCTTATTGTCCATGGAAAGATAGAACATATCTAAAATTCTATACAAAATGTGGTGCAGGTGAGCATAGTGTATAATATTGTCCCATAATGCTTGATGCATTAAATAAAAGAACAAATGTTAATTTCTTGAATTCTGTTCATAAAAGTAATGCATTTATTACTAAAAATTTGTGATTTGTTACCAGATAAGGCACAAACACCAAAAGAAACCAGGTCAAAAAGATACAAAGAGACCAAGAGGAGTACCCTAATCCATGGAATCAGAAGCAAATATTTAACTTATTAACCAAAGAAGAAGTCATTGCATGACTAATTGATTTAATGCAATCTATAAGAAGTAACCTAGAAAGTAACAAAGCTACTAGAAACTTTTGCACATTAAATCGAAGAGATAAAACTGGAATTGACGCTCTTATCGACCTAGAAGTAGAAGGATTCTGCATTAAAAAGGTCGCTCTCGACTTTGGTTCCCAAGCGAACATAATGAAAATATCGACATGAACAAAAATTGGTCGAGCCTGATAGGTAAAGTCTAGTATTTATCTTAAACTGGAAGAACATTGTTCAGTCGAACCAATTGGAATATGGAAAAACGTCAAAACCTCAATCATGGGGATAAATACAACCATTGACTTTGGAATTATTGACCCTCAGGAAGGATCCAAATCTTTCCTTGCACTAGTTGTAGAAGGATTAAATTAAAAGGAGAAGGAAAGAAGGTTATTGTCCCAATTAACCCATCTCAAGTAATACCATGGTCGGAACTAGATGACACTGAAGATGACATTCGACGTCTATACCAAATAATCCAAAATAATGAATATATAGTTGAACCTAACAATTATAGAGAAATCCATTTAGGTTGACCTATTTCAGTCAGCTATAACTCCAACTATGAGCTCTATAACTAGCAAATGGAAAATTATAAAGCTCAAGCACAAGAATTTTGGTCAGTAGAAGTGATACCAAGAAAAATAGTACAAAAGTGCTTAACAATATCTACCATTCTTAAAAAAATAGAAAATAATAAGATAATATCTTACCATTACACCAACAAATAAATATTCAACTATTATTCCTTCGTTGAGGCGTAAAGTGTGTGAATTGCCAATTGCGCATATCGAATAAGTATCTAAAAATGTGGGTGAATAAGGTCGACTACAAAGTTTAGTCGTAACATTCACAAGCCAAGCAATAAGATGTCAGGACACACATCAATCTTGACTACAGACCTGAATGACTGTTTCAACATATTTCATTGAATGATTTGGAGTGAATAAGCTTACAACACAAGTACAAATATCAAAATTCCTTCGAGGACAAGATACAACTAAGCATACTGATTTATGTGAAAAAGAATGCAAAAAGGAAGGATACCGAGATGAACGAATATATAGACTCGAATATTTCCCTAATAAGTGGCATAAGATGAAAGAATCTAGAGGAGAAAATTTCATCTGGAAACAACTTAAATAAAAATTTATTGAAGATTTATCCTTTACCCCTGTAGAAGAACCAATCAAAGAAGGATTTGAAGAGATAAAAATATTTTTACAGCTGAAATAAAGTAACCTATAGGAAGATCAACCGGAGTCAACATGCAACAACATATCGACCAAACCATTGCAGCAGTCTACTCGACTAAAATTGGGGAATGACAAAGCAACCGGGAAAATTTTTGGTTGTAAAAAGCACCATCCGTTGGTTGAAAAAAATATGAAGACTATAATGAAGTTTATATCAGAATAAAAAGAAGAACCAAAAAGAATAACATCAAAGGATTCCCCACCATCATTTACAAATTTTAAATTAGGGATCCAATTGATTAAGGAAACAAAGCATCTGAATGGATGGACACCAAAATTAATACAAAAGAAGTTTATATATCCATTGATGATCGACAAAAAATGGCTAAAATTGGATCTTATTAGTCAGACCATCAAGTATTTGAAATTACCAACCTACTGAAGGAATACCAAGATGTTTTTGCAAGAGATTATAAATATCTGAAAGGACTAGTGTAAGAAATGGGAGAAATGAAAATTGACAGAAAATCATATGCTCAACGAGTCAAAAAACATCCATATAAGCTAGCGCACAAGTATATAGAAATCATAAATAAAGAAATTGAAAATATGCTAGTTGTATGGATCATATACCATGTGGACCAGTCTGAGTGGGCCAATCCTATGGTCATGCAACCAAATAAGAAAGACTTGACCAATTTGAGAATCTGTGTCGACTTCAGGTGGCTCAATAAAGTAACATTAACCTATCCATTCTTGATTCTCTTTGCTGATGGAATTATTAATGAATTCGCTAGACATGAATGTTACTCATTCATCGACTGTTTCTCAGGATATAACCAATTTCCCATTGCAAAATAAAACCAAGATAAAACAACTTTTGTGTGTGAATTTGGATCTTTTGCATATAGAGTAAGCCATTTGGTTGCACCGAGAGAAGTGAGGTGATCTTAGCCCAGTATGGGGGAGATCCTGTCACATTAGTCACGTTATTCTAGCCAACATAAAAAAACATTATGTTAACCGACAT
The DNA here is from genome assembly GCA_001517045.1 of Pseudotsuga menziesii. Lineage (NCBI taxonomy): Eukaryota > Viridiplantae > Streptophyta > Pinopsida > Pinales > Pinaceae > Pseudotsuga > Pseudotsuga menziesii. Next base: position 313,801 of record LPNX011149790.1, read on the forward strand.
AAATAAAAAAATTTAAAAAATTATATTTTGGATTCATATATTTATATAGTATCCATTCAATCCAAAATCAATTCACCAAATAATAAAACTAAATGAAAAATAATTAAAATATCCGTGTTAGACTCAGATTTTCCACTAAAGGGATCAAAATGTTTGAGGTGTAATTTTTTATGAACATTTAAAAATTTAAGATAAAAATAACTTACACCTAAAGAAATTGGATCCCTCTCGGTGNTTGGTTTAAATAATGCACATGCAGTATTATATAGAATAGCTATTAAAGCATTTCAGGAATATATGTACAAAACAGTGGTAGTCTACTTCAATGACTAAACAATATACTCCTTTCTCAAATATCACATTCATTGTATTTGACTGATGCTTAATGATGCTAAAAATCCAACTATTTCTGAGCATTATGAAATGCATATTTTCTACACCAATTGGTATATTATCGGGGCACATTGTTTGTAAGAAAGGAATTAAAGTTAATTTTACCAAGAATATTAAAGTTATCCTTGACCTAAAACCACATGTAAATCCTAAGCAAGTTAGGATACTCCTTGGCCATATAGGATACTATAGAAAATTTAGAAGATACTACTTTGACATGATGTATCCACTAGAGTAGTTATTGAAGGACAACCAAGAGTTTATTTGGTCTCAAGAATGTGCAGAATATTTTGAGTTGTTAAAATAGAAACTTGTTGAAGAACCAATACTTAGATCCCCAAATTGCTCGATTAGGTTCCATTGACATATTAATGCATCCGGGATCGCAGACGACACGATACTTAACCATATGAAGATGGAATGGATTATCCCAATGTATGTGCCAATCAGAAACTGAATAAAGCATAAATTAACTATTCGATCATAGAACATGAAGCTCTAGGAATTATCTTTTCCCTACAAAAATATCATCATTATTTAATATCTAATTTGTTTACATTTTATACACACCACCAAGCACTTAATTATTTGGTAAACAAACCACTCCATCATGTATGACTATGAAAATGGCTTCTGTTATTTCAATAATTTGAATTTGAAATAGTTTCTCAACCAGGGAAAAGTAATGTCAAACCTGACCACCCGTGAAGGATGGAAATAGGGGAATATCCTATCGGAATCAACTATGAGTTGCTTGACGCACACTTATTCAGAGTCGAAGTTGTGATGACAGAACTAGAATATATAGCACAATTTCTAGATCAAGGTTAAGCTCCTGAAGGAATGCCAAAAAGGAAAAAGAAAATATTTTCCATGAAATTTGCACCATATACACTCATAAATGGATTTATGTACAAGATAAGACCAATGGAGGTACTCATAAGATGTGCTCTTGAACATGAATGACAAGCTATAAATGACGAAGCACATAAGAGACCTATTGAAGGACACTATCAAGCCGACACAACAACTATAAAATATTGCAATTTGGTATATGGTGGTCGACGTTACACAAAGATTGCAGAATATAAGTAAGTAAATGTGACAAACGCCAAATATTAGTTCAACCACTACCAAGTAATGAGATTCCACAAATATTTTTAACCCAAGTTTAACTTTTGAAATATGTCTAATCAACTTTTTTGGACCATTTCCAATACCTGGTCGATGAACTAGTGCAAGATGCATTATTACTGCAGTCGAGTATGTGAAAAAGTGTGTTGAAGAAAAACTTGTTGAAGCATGTACCAACGAGGTTGCAACAAAATTCATATTTGAAAACATTATTACAATATTTCGATGCCCTCTCATCATCATTAGTGACAGAGGCATGCATTTCGTTAATAAAACCATGGCCATACTGCTAAACGAATTTATGATCGACCACCAAAATACCATCGCTTATCATCCATAGTAGAAAGGAGTTGTCAAATCATTTAGCAAGTAAATGATTAATAAAGTTATGAAGTACCAACAAAGACAATTGGGACGACATAGTACCTGCTATTTTATGGTCATAGTACTTGCTATTTTATGGTCATATCACACAACTTACAAATGATTGACCGAAAAGACACCGTTTAAATTATTCTATGGGAAACAATCAATCATACCTCTACATTTTAGGAAACAAGCACCAATAATTTTCAACATACTTCATCTCGACAGTGTCAAGGAAGTAAAGGAAAAAAATTTCAACTTATCAAAACTGGAGGAGACACGACAGATAGAAATCCATCATTAAGAAATCCAAAAGCAACAACATAAAGTATGGCACAACCACAATATAAAACGGAAATATAGATCAATTGGAGATTTGGTATTACTCTACGTCAGTCAAGTAAAGGGGAAACCAAAGAAGTTGTATACAGCTTGGATTGGAACATACATAGTCAAAGAATTAAATAACAATGGATCGATCTTACTAAAAAAACTACCGTTGATGTATTTGTAACTTCAGAATGTATTCACTTGTAACTTCAGAATGTATTCTATTTATCACACATTCACTTACACTCAGTTGTAGCGCATAAATGAGAGAGAAGAAGTTTCTGGGACAAGAGAGAGAGAGACTACTGCTATCAGGAGATCATCTTACTATTTTGGGGTTTTTATTTTGGTGATGATTCTATCTTTGAGGAAGTTGCAGGGTTTTCTCCTTTATGGTTTCCCTGAGGAAAATCTTTGTCTATTGTCTCTTGTGTTTGATTGATGTGCTTGTTATTCTTTCAGTTAAAGATCCTAAGATAATGCTAGCTTAAATGATAAAAATGTAACATGGAATCAGAGCTAACCTAAGAATAAGACATTGTGCAGCTGCGGAAACTAGGGCTTCCTATTTTTTGGATCTCTCTCCACATATTTTCAGCAAAAGAAGGTTGAGCTGACTCTCCTCTCTAGGGCGCATCTTTCTGTCGAAGCAGAATCTGATTCTAAGCATTTTCAGTTTTTGACCCGACACTACTGCCGAAAATTAGGGCTTTCCACAGAAGTGGAATTTTTGAGTGATCCCACACCTGGATTGATCTCCTCCTCAAAATCAAAGTTTAGAGATCAAGATCAAAGTTTTTGGTTGGGCAGAACTCCAGGAAAGTCAAACCCTAATCTGCTCCTGAACCAGCTTTGCAGAAATTCAGCTCAAGATCTAGTTCCGACATCTTGACCTGGTAAGATCTAAATATTTTGAATTTCCATTTGAGGTTCACTATTAATATGTCTCCTCATACCAAGCTTGATGAAAATATTGAGGGAGCTGATAACTTCCGAGCCTGGAATTATAGGATCTCCCTGGTCCTGGAAGAAAATGAGTTGGACTCTTACATCAATGAAGAGGTTCCAGTTCCAGAGGGAGATGAGGCTAAGGCCTTACATAAGAAGAAATTGGTCATGGCTAAGAGGATTATTGTTTATTCAATCAAGAATCACCTCATACCCAGGTGTCCTCCCTAAAGACACCTAAAGCTATGTTTGATGCCCTGACCAAACTGTTTGAAGGGAAGAACATAAATCAGAAGATGACTATGAGAAACAAATTGAAGAATGTAAAGATCTAGAATACAGAAAACATCCAGTCTTATTTTTCAAGAGTCTCTCAGATCAAGGAACAACTTGAAGCAGTGGATGAAGAAGTGGAGAATGCAGAAATTGTGATGACCACCTTGAATGGTCTCCCTAGATCATGGGACTCGTTTATTCAAGGGATCTGTGCCAGAAATAAGCTAGTCAATTTTAGTAGACTGTGGGAAGAGTTCTCACAAGAAGAAGCTCGGATAGTAGCTCGAGAAGAAAAGATGGGAAGTGAAGAACAAGCTCTTACAGTACACTCCAAGAACAACAAAAGAAACTCTCATCACCCCAAAGGTAAGCACTTCCACCAAAAAGATAATACTAGAAGAGATTTATCTAAATTCAGATGCTATACATGTGATGAAAGAGGACACTTTGCCAAATATTGTCCTAGAAACAAAAATAACTCTCATAAGAAGAAGGGAAACAAGAGAAGACATCATGCTCATGCTGCAGAAGATGATGAACCTTCCACAAAGAGAATCAAGCAAGAAAGTGATGATTCTTCAAGTGATGAAGAATATGTGTTTATTTACGCTCTCACGGGAAACATCACACATGGAAGCAATGATTGGCTTATAGACAGTGGAGCTTCCAAACATATTACGGGATTCAAAGAATCCTTTGTGAAACTATCAGAACATGAATCACCCCACAAGGTGAAACTTGGAGATGACTACCAATATCCAATAAAAGGTAGCGGGGAATCCTCCTATAAGCTGGAATCTGGAAAGTCTATGACGATGAAGGATGTCTTGTTTGTACCAGGACTTAAGAAGAACCTCCTCTCCATATCTGCATTGGATGCAAAAGGCATGAGGGTTGCATTTGTAGATGGCCAAGTTCTCATGTGTCCAAAGGGAAATACTATTGATGTTGCAGTAGTGATTGGGGAACAAGAGGGAGGTCTATACAAATTGAAGGGCCAACCAAAACAAGCTTGGTTCATGACTCAATAGAGCCAAATGAACTTTGCATTGAAGGATTTCACATGTGCATTATAGAGCACTACCACTTGCAAGAAAAGTTGTTGAAGGTCTTCCAGAAATTTAGGCAAAACATGATGGTGTCTGCAAAGGACGTGCGAAAGGAAAGAACACAAAGAAGACATTTCCAAGTAGAAAGAGCAAGGCAAAAGGAATCTTGGAAATCATCCACTCCGATGTATGTGGTCCAATGTCATCTAGTTCATTAAGCGGGTATGTATACTATGTTTATTTTATTGATGATTTTTCTAGGAAGACATGGATATACTTCTTGAAGAACAAAGATGAAGTATTTAGCAAGTTCAAGGAATTCAAAGCCTTGATCGAGAACCACAAAGAAATGAAGATCAAAACCTTTCGATCATATAATGGTGGAGAATTCACATCAAATGAATTCAAAGCATTATGCAAAGATTCAGGGATTAAGAGGAAGTTAACCACTCCATATAATCCACAACAGAATGGGGTTGCAGAAAGGAAGAATAGAACGATCATGGAAGTTACAAGGGCCATGCTTCATGATCAATATCTTCCCATTCATCTATGGGAATAAGCTGCCAGAACAACAGTGTATGTACAAAACCGTACTCCACACAGTGTACTCAAGAACAAGATAGCTGAAGAAGTATTTTTCGGAAAGAAACCAGAAGTCAGCCATCTCAAAATATTCGGCTGTCCAGTGTACATACAAATTCTGAAAGAAAAGAGGAAAAAGTTAGATCCTTCAGGAAGGAAGGGTATATTTGTGGGATACTCTAAAAGCTCGAAGGCTTACAAAATATACTTCCCAGGATTCAAGAAGATCGAAATCGGCAGGGACGTAACATTTGATGAAGACTCAACTTACAACAAATCCAGAAAGAGACTTGCCGAAGAACCTGAAGAAATAGAAGTACCCAGAATTCATGACAAAACCATGAACAAAGAAATTCAAGGAGAAGATTGAGAAATAGAAGAACCTCAAGAACCTGTGGATCCACCTCAGGATAAGAATCCTCACAAGAGGAAACCTGCTTGGTTATGAGAATCTATCCAAGGTGCAGAAAGATATGGGGCTCCAGAAGAAAATCATAGAGAAAGGAAAAGAACCAGGTCTTGCTCCGGTTATGTAGCCTTGTTATGTGACTTCATCGATAAACAACCTTCCAACTATGAAGAAGCGACAAAAAGTAAAGAATGGAAGGATGCTATGATCGAAGAGTATCAATCGATCATGAAGAATGATGTCTGAGATGTTGTCCTATACCAAAGGGGAAGTATATCATAACTTCCAAATGGATCTACAAGATCAAGCATGCTGCAGACGACAGCATAGAAAAATATAAAGAAATATTTGTGGCTTGTGGCTTCTCCTAGAAAGAAGGAATAGATGATGAAGAAAATTTTGCACTTGTATCCAGATACACTTCCATTAGATCAGTACTTGGTTTGGCTGCAGTGATGAAATGGAAGATACAGCAGATGGATGTCAAGACTACCTTCTTGAATGGTGTAGAGGAAGAGGAAGTGTATGTGGAGCAACCACTCGGTTTTGAAACACATGAAAGGGAGACTCATGTGTGTAAATTGAAGAAATCCATGCACGATTTGAAACAGGCACCCAGGACATGGTACGGCAGAATTGATAGCTTCCTACCCAGTTTGGGATTTACCAAAAGTAAAGCAGATTCCAACCTTTACTACAAGGTTGAATATGGGAACCCAATGATACTCCTATTGTATGTAGATGATCTGTTTGTAATAGGTATGGATGGGTTGATTGTTGATACAAAGAGGAAGCTTGCTGCTGAGTTTGAAATGAAGGACTTGGGTATGATGCACTATTTTCTAGGCATGGAAGTGTGGCAAAATACGGATGGAATATCCCTCGAACAAGGGAAGTATGCAGTAGAAATCCTGAAGAGGTTTGGGATGATGGAATGCAAGGCCATGAACACACCCATGGAATCGAATCTAAAGCTTCTAAGTGATGCTTCATCAGAGATGGTTAATGCTATGATGTATCATCAGATTATTGGGTCCTTGATGTACCTGACAAATACGAGACTGAATATTTTATTTTCTATGAAAACCTTGAGCGAGTTCCTGACGGATCCGAGACATGTTCACTTGATTGTTGTAAAGCATATTCTGAGGTACATAAAGGGTACAGTTGATTATGGGATCAAGTATAAGGCTGATCAGAAGATTAACCTGGAAGGTTATGTTGATTCATATTGGGAAGGCAGTGCCATGGATAGAAAGAGCACTTCAGGGTGCTGATTCAGTATGGGATCAGGTATGATCTCTTGGTTTAGCAGGAAACAATATTGCATGGCACTGAGTACAGCTGAAGTAGAGTATGTCGCAGCTTGTTTAGCTAGTTGTGAGGTAGTATGGCTGAGGAAGCTACTGTCTGATTTATTTGATCTCCAGTTGGATGCTACTTGTATATATTGCGACAACCAGAGTTGTGTGAAGTTGTATGAGAACCCGATGTTCCATGACAAGTCGAAGCATATTGAGATCAAATATCACTATATCAGGGATATGGTGGAGAGAGGAGCAGTGAAGCTCTAGTATGTTGCGACAGACGAACATATAGCTGATGTGTTGACTAAGCCATTGGCCAGAGTGAATTTTGAGTACTTCAGGGAGAATCTTGGTGTTCTCCAGTTTGAGATTCCCTCCAAGGGGAAGTGATGAGTCTGTGAGTGATTATGACATGGTGAGAGGATTGGTTGCTTCCATGGTCAGATGTAAGTGCTGATCCATTCTGAGGTGACTATGGGATGTGTTCCCACATGATCATATATAAGCATTGAAGGCCATTCTTTGGGAGAATGGAGGCACTTGGTCAGTTACCAGGAATAATCATCCTGGAGCTGAGGGCCATTCTGATGTGACTGTGGGATGTGTTCCCACATGATCAGATGTAAGTGCAAGGCCATTATGATGTGACTGTGGGATGTGTTCCCACATGATCATATGTAAGTGCAGATCCATTCTGATGTGACCGTGAGATGTCTTCCCACATGATTAGATGTAAGTGCAGAGCCATTCTGATGTGACTCTGGGATGTGTTCCCACATGATCAAATGTAAGTGCAGAGCCATTCTAATGTGACTGTGGGATGTGTTCCCACATGATCAAATATAGTTGCAAAGCCATTCTGAGGATACTGTGGGATGTGTTCCCACATGATCATATATAAGTGTTGATCCCTTCTAGCATGGATGCAGGATGTGTTCTCTACATGGCTAGATATAAGTGTTGAGCCCTTCTAGCATGGATGCGGGATGTGTTCCCACATGGATGGATATAAGTGCTGATCCCTTTTGACATGGTTCTTGGATGTGTTCCTCCCATGGTCAGATATAAGTGTTGAACCTTTTCGATATGGTTCTTGGATGTGTTCCTCCCATGATCGTATGTGAGTGTTGAGCATTTTTGGCATGGTTCTTGGATGTGTTCCTCCCATGATCGGATGTGAGTGTTGTGCCTTTCTAACATGGTTCTTGGATGTGTTCCTCCCATGATCATATGTGAATGTTGGGTGTACCTTTCTGACATGGTTGTTGGATGTGTTCCTCTCATGGTCATATGTAAGTGCTGGGCGGGCCATTCTGACTTAGGGTCAGATATAAGTGTTGAAGAAGACTTAATGGAGGCTAGGCCTACAACCAACATGAAAAATTGTTGGCTCTGTAGAACTTCATATGATGAGAAGAATCGAGAGATACCACCAGTGATGATGACCCAATGATGATCCAGATCGAGTGATGATCCATATCTAGTGATGATGATCCAACAGTGATGATCTAGCGGTGATGATACATATTGAGTGATGATCCAAATATAGTAATGAATATGACTTGAATATGAAGATGATTAGTACTCGATGATGATCCAGTGGATACATAGAAGAAGAACCGTGCTGATAAATTATGTCGAGAGAATACCTTCTTAGTCAAGAGGGAGTGTTGATGTATTTGTAACTTCGGAATGTATTCACTTGTATATTTTATGTATTGTACCCCGATGTTTATTCCAGGAAGTATTTGTAATGTAATTGAGTCATGTCATGCCCCGATGTTCCTATCGGGAGATTCAATAATGTAAACAAGTCATGTAAATTCATAGAGGGTAACCCTTCCTATTGATCAAGGGTTAAAGTCCCCGCATTTGTGGGGCCCTAGGGTTATTAGACTCTCCTAGAGAAGTCTGCCCTAGTGAGTTATTGTCAAGTCAAGAATTAGTATAAATAGAGAGTGAGTCTCTCTATTTATCACACATTCACTCACACTTAGTTGTAGCGCATAACTGAGAGAGAAGAAGTTGTTGGGACAAGAGAGAGAGAGAGACTACTGCTGTCAGGAGATCATCTTACTGTTTTGGGGTTTTTCTTTTGGTGCTGATTCTATCTCTGAGGAAGTTACTGGGTTTTCTCCTTTATGGTTTCCCTGAGGAAGATATTTGTGTATATTGTCTCTTGTGTTTGATTGATGTGCTTGTTATTCTCTCAGTTAAATATCCTAAGAGAATGCTATCTTAAATGATAAAAATCTAACAAATACAAGGGAAGATCTTTAAAAAAGTAGTCAACAATGCGAAAATTAAAAAATGGAGCATAAAATATACACGACGTCGACTGAATGGAAGTATCACCATTCAATTGAATGTCATTCCCTAGATTTTTTAATCATTATTAAGTTTTGGAATAATTAGTTCAGTGCCTAAATGAAAAATTAGTTATAGAAAACTAACTTAATAGTAGTACTATATAAGAAGAGTCTACGACATGGACATTTGCAAGTAGCACAAGGGAAATAAATTGGAACTTGGAGAGCGAGGAAATCCTGACTAGAATATGACCCAAAAATATGTAACTATTTCTAACTGATGTCAAGAACTCGACCATTGATGACCAAAAGAACATCCAACCATTGAGGACATTAGTCAAACCTCCCAAATGAGAAGTTTATTATGACTGGCCCTGATGACAAAGTTATGATGATCGACGAACGAGGCATGAAGTGAAAGACAATTCACACATACTAACTAGTTGGACAACACAAAATCCATATTAAATGCATTCACCTGTCGAAATCGATGGGGCTCTTAACTAATAGCATATAAAAGGAGACCTCGAGTACAACTCGGATCTATTTCTCAAAGAGTTCAAGAATTCACACATCAAGTCTAAAAACTTAGTGATTGGAGGAATTCTTTCATCATAAAAAAATACAAAGCAAATGGCTGCCCCAAAGTAAGAATCCTTGGCCATATCCATGAAATCCGTAGAGAAAATGCACCATGAAGAATAGGAAGTCATCATGACACCCTTAAAATATCGACTAATCAAGATCATAAAATCCAGAACATAAGACATTAGTCGAAAAATAATTACAACGACTTACAAAAATGGGGAATTCATTTTTTATGGATTAAAGAGGCCAACAATATAGCAGTAGCAAAAATATGTCACTATTTGGGAGCGCCTCTGCTAGATAGATTTGATGGCTTAAAATACCTCGTTGCAATATGTTGTCAATAGATATCACAATGGAAAGCTATGGATCAATGAGTCAGCTAAAATTAATGTCACCCTCATAGCTGCTATCACCGATCTTCCGAATTAGGTACCTCTAGTAATAGTCGGTCTTAAGCCAAATTTGGTAGAATAGTTTACTGGATCACTGAAGGGAAATGATTCCACAAGGTTTAGTAATCAATAAAATCCAATACCAGACATACAAATATATTTCCATCCTTGTATACATCTATCTCACAAGCACAAGTCGACCATCTGACCTTCGATTAGATATGCTAGAAGCAGTTAAGGCTATTGCAACAGAAGAAAATATCCTCAACTCAATAGAGTACTTGGCCGAACTAGTTCGCTTGACTTGTGAAAAGTTTCAAGAAACATGGTTTCCAATCAGATTCCCATCTCTGCTTATCTGGTTGGCTACCTCCAAAAATATCTTTAGTTGGGGACCTTGCTTTTACCAATAAGTCCATCTATATCATGTATAACTTCGAATATTTTCAACCTCGGGGATACACTCAAGGCCCTAAGGTTTCCAGGATATGGCTTGAACACTGGTTTCAAGCCTTGAGAATGGTTTCGTCAAGATGGAGGGTTCCTCAAACCATCCATTGAATTCTACCTACAATCACACACATCCAACTGGAACTCGAATCCACCAAAGTCTGGTTCATGCAAGGCACATCTGGAAATGCAAAATAATTATATTATTACTCGCAAATCAAATACATTTTCCAAGATCTTTCAATACAATCCAACACATCCTGTCATATCCCATATATAACATGGAGAAAATATTTGACAATCAAAGAACCACTCACCTACGATGAGAAGGAATAATCCTTTGAAGCTGACCTACACATTGAAATTTTTGGACCCCAAGAGGAAGAAGAAAATCCTCTACCCATAGTCATGTCGAAAACCCATCCTAAGCTGTCAAGGGAAAAATAACCATCGAACGAGTAGACAGAATAAGATGAAATAGACATGCAGTCACCTCCTAACCTATCAGTCGAGAAACTCAACATTGTTGCAGGAGAAATCTACAAAATAAAGCAAACCTTTAAATTCAGACACCAAAAAGAGGAAGTCAACCTTGATTGCACAGACCAAAGACAAGCTAGAAGAACTACATAAGGATATTGAATAAGTTATCTTGGACTCAATCATCAAACAATTCACCATTAAGCAACAAATTGACAAAAAGATGATCGAGGAAGAGGAGCATCAAAAGGTAAAATCCCCAGCCAAAAAGTTAAAAGTCCATTTTAAATATCTACCAAAAAACCCTGTCAATGTCCTTGACAATTCCCCTATTCCATCACTGATCACTATTATAGAAACAATCATGGAAGTACATCCTCAAGATATTGAAGAAGAATTTTTTAGAACTTCCACTCAAACAGCCCCTATGCATAAATAATTCCAAGAATTCCATTCCCAATACTTCCCCAAATTGCAAAAATATGTTTTCAAGAAACCCATTCTAGCAGGTACAACCCTGCTTGAAGTCTAGCCTTTATCCCCACCTGAAGCAAGCAAACTAAAAAAACCTTTAAACTAGCAAATATAGAACGCAACTTAGGATTCCACACTACAACAATGGAGAAAATTCCTCATGAGTCATACAATTTCACAAACCCGTGCTCTGCCCCTTCTACTGAAGCCATGTCTAGATCGACCACTATTGCAGCTTCCATCTAGAAAGTCCATACAAAACCCACTTTTGTAACTTTACCCTTACCATATTCAACTACCTATGAGTTGACTACCATAACAACTACCCCAACTGACCGTGTTGAACCAAACTTGACTGTGATTTCCTCGATGATCTTTAACCCTGCACTTTAACCTCTACCGAATTCATCACTATCGACCACCACTATCCTAGTAGCCATACCCTTAAACACCTCTGCTCCAGGTACCTCATCCACACCTCCTACCTCACAAGAAACTCAGTAGAAAACACAAGGACTGGAAAGTAAGAAGAGAAAAAAGTGGAAGCAGATGCATATCAACTTTAAGTTAGTTGCAGATGCCAAGGATAATGAACTAGACATGTTGCTTCAAAAAATTCTCAAATAAAAGAAGAAATGAGGCTCTAAGGACAAGAAGAAACTTGATGATGTCGGTGACCAACACCTTGAATTACTTGCAATATGTGACACTATGGTCAAGCAGGTTTCACATACACTATGCAAACCCCCAGCCAAAAATATTTTAGACCAAATTATTAGCTTATTTCGGTCCCTGATAGCATTATTAGAAGAGGCCGCCGACCAGAAAAATCAGCAAGATTAAAAACATACCGTCTCCTTACTCCAAGATCAACATAAAGTATTTATGAGTCGACATAGAAAACTTTAGGAGCATGCACCGATTTCCAAGCAGTCATCCATATTTTTGCATAAATTGTACTTACATTATGCATAGATTTTTGTTGACATGAGCATATTTGAGAACAACCTTGTACTCATGTTTCAACAAAAAGTCTGTTATCACTCCAGGAAACTCCTCTAGGTTGTAGCTCGAGGATGCTTGGTAACTTACAATGTTTTTGGGGTTTTCTAAAATGGATCAAGTCAGATGACCTATATATCCTTCCACTCTCAAGACATGCTTGAAACTCAAATAGGTACAAGGCTTTTAGTTACCACTGTTCAGAGGTTGACAATATGGTGCAGGGATGGAGAACTCATCATGTTGGCAGATTCATACATAAAAAAATACATATAAATGGCTAAATCATGATAAGGAAGGTACTTATAATTCAAATCACATTAACATACCGATAGGGTGACAACTATCAATCATTAATTAACTTGAATATAACCTAAATAACACATTCAAGCATAAGCACAGAGAAGACAGAAATGGAAGTTGAACAAATGATAACAAAAGAGCTTATATCAAATCATGAGCAAAATGAGAAGCTAACAATAGTATAGGTATATAAGTCCCCGAATTTGAACCTTTTTTTAATAAAATAAGTCTTAGGCTTTATAGTCTTTAGAAAATACTCAGATCCTGAAAACTTGGATTTGTTTTAACAAAAATAAACATAATAATTATTTTTTGCAAATTAGGTTAAAAAAACCTAATCAACTACTTGTCTAACTAATTGTAGAATTAGTTCATTGTATGAACCTTCAAATAACTAAGGTAACTACTGGAAATCACTGCCACTGGCCCTCTGCTGGTTAAGTCACTATTTTCTTTTGATAACTAAGTGTTGGTGACCTTTTCCACTGTTATGTCATAGTAAAACTAAAACAAACCTTTCCTGATGCTTTCTTATGTGTCTTTCATCTTCAGATTTTGTCCCTAAGCCATCTATATTCGCCCAAAAATGGTCCTGCAAGACAAAATTTAATTTTAAGCCTCTGTCTACTTCGATGGTTAAGAGGCCAGACTATCGAAACTGTTAGCTACCGAAAGCAGCGCTTTCGGTGGCTAATGAACTGCCCCAACATCTGCCTAAGCCAAGGAAAGCCCTGTTTTCCAAAAAATATTAGGTTTCTTCCAAAAATGTTCTTTTAGGTCTGTTTGCTTAGCTTTCTTCTTCAATAGGCTCTGTGCTAGGAGGGTTAACAACATCCTGGCTTGTTTATGGAGGCTGAAGGCTAATTACAGCTTTAGCTAGGGTTTCCAACATAGGGTGGCTTCTAGGGTTTGCCTTGGCCTCCTTCAGCTGCAGTCTTTGGAGCCTAATCATCATGTACAATCTAGTATTGTCTTTTAGGTACCTTGTATTCAGTCTTTTTAAGAAAATATATCTTTCTCTCTACTCTAGGTAAGAATTATGTAGCAGCTTGTTCCTACTGGTCAATGCAACATTATTTTTCTTTATTTCCCTTTCCAAAATCTCCATCTCATATACTTTCCTCAGCAATTGATTTATCCTTTGAGTTTTGGGCTGGCTAGAGGAAGCCTTCTCTGCTAGTTCCTCTTGCTCCTTTGGTGTACGGGATGGTAGTTCTTCAGTCACTAATACAATCTGCAGAGCTAGGTCTTCACCTTCCTCTTGCTCCTCTTCAGAATCTGATTAGGGTAGGTTCAAAAAATTCTCACTGTGTTGCAACTTCCTGCCCCTTCTCACTGAAATCCAAGTTCCTTTTTACCTTCTTGGCTTTGGAAGAGGAGGGAGGCTATTCTGCTACTACTGGGGATACAAATCTCCTCTTTCTTCTCCCTATCCTTGGTGTGCTGGAATTTTGGCAGGCGACTTTCCCTTCTCTTCTGGCTGAAGGCCTATCTCAAATCCACTCCAAAACAAGAAATAAGGCCATGCCATATTTCTCCTTTTCAACAACTCTTGGATAAACAGTTGGATAAGGCCATGGTGAGACAGTCTGCCAGCAATCTTGGTTGGCTGGGCCTTCACTTGGTGTGCCATATTTCCCAAACTTATGTGTAAGCAAAAGGGAAAATTTAGTGGGATTTTATCTGTGAAGTGGTTCATTAACTTGAAATGGTAGATCATGGCTCTATTATATCTATCTTCACATTTTATGTAGACCACAATGGCCTTCAACAGTTGCTGCCACCTCTCTTCTAACCAGGATGATGGCACACTCTTCTTTATTCTCCTGTTCCAGGGAGTTCAGTCACTTCAGTGATTAGGGTTTCATCTATGTGAAATTCCTCTTTGCCCATGACTGCCTTAGAGCCATCAAATGAGAGGGAAAATGCCTCGACCACCTGCTGATGGGAACCTTGTATCTTCTCGCAAAACCTGTAGTAGCCAACATCTTGGAAAAGTTTACAGACCTTTGGATGTGCTTCCAAATAGATGATATCTCCCAACTCCTACCTGAGAGCAGGTCCTCCCTTCTTCATGTTGATGAATGCCACTCCTGGGTACTTGCAAAAATAATTTTAAGTTCTGTATGACAGTGTGTTAGCAAGATTCTTCTTAGAGATGGTTTTTCTAGTGGAGAGGAATGCTAAGATTGAAAGTGAAATATACTATAGTTTTTGGCACTGATTATGAGGGTTTTTTCTTTCATGATTAATGCTGAGGTCATAAGGTGATGGTGGTAGTTGATATTCTCGATCACCCTTGCCCAATAATCATATTTCAAATCAGCCTGGATACTCGGTGAGCTTTTCTGCTGTTCTTTTGGACAGGTGGAAGAAAAAATGAAGCTTTCAGATCCGATTGGTCCTTTATCAGTTTTATAATAAACTCCTTCACTTATTTCCACTTGCAGTTATGCAGGCTTACATCCTTTCGGTGGTTCATCATGCCCTTCACTGATCGTTTATATTGTTGACGGGGTTTTATTTGACCACTTTCTAATCGTTTCCACATTTTACCTTTTCGGTGGTTAACAGCCTTCGGTAGTTTTTCTGCTAGCCACTGAAATGATAGCTTTCGGTGACTAATGAAATGATATCCCTTTTGCCTAAGCCACTGAAATCGTTTTCCCATCGTTGCGGTGAAACCCAACTTTCTGTGGATAGTGGCCTCGCTGAATATTCCTTTTAACCGCCGAAAATCCATCCTTTCGGTGGCTAATGAAACATCAACGCTTTCACCTAAGCCACCGAAATCGCTTTTTCCCCAACACCCTTTCTCCTGCTTTCGGTGGTTAAAGCCTATCTTCAACTGTTTGCTAAGCTGCTGAAAGCATCACCTTTCGGTGGCTAAGGAGATGTCTGAAGTCTCGCCTAAGCCACCGAAAGCGCCTTTACCCATGTCTCTTTCTGTCCTCTTTCGATGGTTTACTTTTATCCTGCGTTAAATTGTTAGCTACCTAAACATAGCCTTTCGATGTCTACTGAGCTATTAAGAACCTTGCCTAAGCCACCGAAAGCTATAACTTCCAAAATTTTCAACCATATCAAAAACATAGACCTTCAATTTGTTAGTCATCCTCAGATCTTTCATTACATGAATCAAATTCTTCATACTATCAAAATAAATTTATTTTGGGAGATAACATCTGGCTCCTACTTGGGGATGGGAACCTCCTAGTGAGGTCCCGAGAATACGAGACCAAAATGCCTTTCCCTAAAAACAACTAAAAATTTAATACTATCATTTACTGTTCCATTGGCATGGGGTTTATTCTGTAAGCAAAAACAACCTATTAACTACTAATTTAAAATGACAAGGCCTTCGAGCCTCAAATAAAGTAAAGTTTTAGAAACCACCCATTCACTGAGCCATCAAACACCTCTTCCCCTTCCAGATTCTGCAATTTGAAGGTGATATTCTTATGTACCTGAGTCATCACAAAAGTGCCAATCCACAAAGAATCAAACTTTCCATGTTTTCCCTTGTCCTGTCTGACAGCATCCCACTTGAGGACCCAATCTCCAACCTGAAAGTTGTCTACTTTTTCCCTTTTGTCAAACATGACCTTTATCCTCTGTTCATGGGCTTCTAATTTTCCTATCACTTGTTCGCTGACTTGCTGCAACTCTGTCAAATCCATCATCCTCCTCACCATATCATTTGGTTCATCGTTCTCTTCCTGAAAGAATTTTGCCACTAGCATAATGAGCTGAATTGGAAAAATGGCCTCAGTACCACAAACTAACTTGAATGGAGAATTCCCTATAGAGCTTTTTTCTATTACCCTATCAGCCCATAAATCAAACTTAAGCTTAGAATCCCAGCTTTTCTAATTTGTCTCCAGTAGTTTTCTGATGATCCTGACTAGGCTTTTGTTGGATGACGTAGCCAGGCCATTTCCTTGAGGATAATAGGATGTGGAATGCACTAGCTGAATTCCCATTGACTCACACATTCTCACTAATGCCACAGCTTTGAAACCTAGTGCATTATCAGTTACTAACCTTACTGGGCAGCCAAACTTGCTAAAGATATTCTCATATAAAAATCTCATGATGACCTGATGAGTGGCATTCCTGGTGGGAACTGCCTCTATCTATTTGGTAAAGTAGTCTGTGGATACTAGGATCCATTTATGCTACCCAATGGAAGATGGATTTATTTCACCTATGAAATCCATACCCCATTGCTGAAAAGTCCCATTCACTACAATAGGCCTAAGGGGCAAGGATTTGAGCTGCCACTTCCCTATAAATCTTTGGCACTGGTCACAGGCCCTTACAAAAGTACATACATCAGCAAAAAGGATTGGCCAATAGTATCCTACCCTTAGGATCTTGTGGGCTCTGGTCTTCCAATAATGGTGCCCCCCACATGTGCTGGAGTGAAAGTGGTGCATTACCTGATATGATTCTTCCTTATCCAGACATCTCAACAAAACTCCAGACAGATCTTTCCAGTACAACAGTTTGTCAACTATGCAAAACTTAACAGAATTTAATTTAAGAACTTGTGCTTGATTAGGGGTGAGATCAGGAGGAACTTCTAATTTCTGCAAAAAATGATAAATACTTGAGTACCACTCACATGAAGACAGGTTTTCAGCCACTGGTGGAATGTCATTCTGATCTTGATCTACTTCTGCTGCTACCACAGTTTGCAATTTTGCTGATTTGACACATGTGAAGTTTATCCCCATTAGTTCACAGTTTTCTTTAGCCATGAGTTTGGCTAGACCTAGTCCCTTTACTAGCTTAGAGGGTTTTTCCTCTATATCAAACTCAATGAGCTTGGAAATCCACTTAGCTCTCTTCCCATCAATGTCAGGCTGAGTCAAAACATCCTTCACAGCAGTTGAAGGGACATATGCAAGGAATTTTGCATGGAGAATGTAAATTACGAAAGTCTTCAATGAATTTATGAGAGCATAAGCCTGTTTCTCATTTGGATCATACTTCAGCTCAGCATCTCTCAAGGTTTTTCTGAAGAATGCAATTGGATGATCAAGACCCTCATTATCTTTTTGTAACAGCACAACTGCCACTGTGTCATAGGATGAAAAAGAGAAGATATACAAACTCTTGGTATAGTCAGGAATAATCAGGGTTGGGGCCTCCGTGATAGCCTTCTTGATGTCTTTCACAGAGCTTCTTGTCTGGTCAATCCATTTTATTTTTGCATCCTTGTTTAGCATGGCTGTTATGTGTTTTACCAGATCGAAGAAATTGGGGATGGACCTCCTGACAAAGTTTATCTTACCCAAAAAGGACTGAATGTCCCTTTTTGACCTTAGTATGGACAGCTTCGGGATTTCTTCCACCCTTACTGGATCAATCTTTACACCTTCAGCTGAGACTATGTGACCTAGGATTTTCCCTTCACTGAGAGTGCAAACTGGGACTTCCTAGGATTGAGTGATATTCCATACCTTTTGCACTTCAGAAATACCTTCCTCAAATGCTGCAAATGGTCATGATGGCTGTGAGAGTAAACAATTAGGTCATCCAAGTATATAAGCACAAATTTATCTTTCAACCCAACAAAATCTAGGTCCATGACTCTCTGAAAAGTAGCCCCAGCATTCATCAGCCCAAATGGCATTTTATCATACATGAAAGTGCCCTAGGGGGTAGTAAAAGAAGTCTTCTCTTGGCCATCAGGGTGCATAGAAACTTGGTTGTATCCGAAGAAGCCATCCAGAAATGACATAACCCTAGCCCCTAAGACTCTTTGCAACAGGTGTTCCATATTGGGCAGTGGATAGTTGTCTTTTCTAGAACATTTATTCAGGTTTCTAAAATCCACATACAACTTGATTTCCCCATTCTTCTTCTTTACCACCACTAGGTTGGAAATCCACTTGGAATACCTGAGGGGGATTATGATTTTGGCTTTGAGGAGCTTGTGGATTTCTTTTTCAATTACACATAGTAGGAGAGGACTGATGGGTCTCAACTTCTGCTTAAAAGGGATGGTGTCTTTCTCCAAAGGAATCCTGTGATGAATGATATTGGTGTCATAGTTTTTCAGGTCACTATACTCCCAAGTAAAAATATCAGTAAATTATTTTATCAAGCTGGAAAATTTGGACTTCTGATCAGCAGTCAACACAGTGGACAAATTTATCACTTTTGGATGGCTTTGGCTACCTATGTTTTTCTCTTGGAAAGTAGGGTCTTGCTCCTTTTTGATAGGCTTGAAAGGGATGTCATTATGATCGAAAAGCTCTTCCAAAGGTACTAGACCCCGAGGTATATAATTGCTGGGTAATTGGACAATATTCTGATCAGCCACTTTATATTTCAACTTGAGCTGTTTGGATTCCTCCATGTTTAGGTTTTCCTGATCTATATGTATATCAGAGAATTCACCTACTAGCTGAAGGAATTTTCCAAGCTCATCATCATTCTCAAACACCTTCCAAAATTTGACATTATATGGCAGGGAAGGTCTATACTTGACCTGAACATTATAGTTGAGCTGAGGAGGTAAAGGAGGAACAAACAGACTTGCAGAGATAGCTAGGGAATCAGCCAGGTGATTCAAAGCCCTAGGTATATATGGTAGTTCAAAAAACATAAAGGAGTCTCTGAGTTTCCATACATCGTCCCTGCAAGCCTTTAGTCTGACATTTTTTGTCTGAAAAGTGTTGTCGACCTACTGTATAATAAGGTTTGCATCCCCAAAAATTCTCATGCACATGATCCCCATCTCCTTAGCAGTTTTAACTCCTAGCAGCAAGGCTTCATATTTTGCTATATTGTTAGTGGTTTTAAAATCAAGCTTGTAATACAGATGAATATTTTCCTTGGATGGAGAGATCAATACTACACCTACACCTGCTGAGCTTTGAGTACTAGCTCCATCAAAATACATGTTCCAGATTGTTGTGGTCACTTCTTTAGGCTGCTGACAACTGGGCTTAGTAAGCTGAACTGATGTTTGCTAAGAATCATCTATTTGCAGAATGCATGACCCAAAATTAGTGTCTACTGCATAGATGGGGTGATTCACTAAATTGATCTCATTGCTTATGATGTAGGAAAGATGATTCTCCCTATAAAGCCTCTTGGTCTTCCCTCCAAACATTGGGATGGTGGCATATGTAAGGTCCATCTGAAGGGTGGCACCTAGCCTTTTACTCCATGATCGAGATAGCAAGAGACAAAACTTGGGAGGGATATCAACCACTACAATGTCCATCATGATGCTTTTTGAAGGTAGTTGAGTTAAGTTCACAACAAGGTCTTTGATGAGGCCCAAGCACTTGGCCTTTTTGGAGTCAAAGGAGAATAAATCATGGTAGGGCTTGGTAATGCTGAGACCAAGATCATCCATCACAGCCTTTGGCATTAGGTTATGGGAAGCTCCTGAATCCAGCAGACAGTTATGAAGGACTTTATCATGGATATTCAAGGATATATATAAAGGTGGGTATGAGTCATTTAGGTCTTCTATCATGGTGCCTAGGGTTACAGTAGGTTTGTCATCTTGAAGATTTACAAAGTCAGTATCAATATGCACCATTGGTTGAAGAGAATTCAGAATGGAAGATTTGAATGCATCATTTTTCATTAGCTCAATTAATGGGAAAGGGATCTTTAATTTATGAATCTCTGACTCAAGGTTGAAAGAATAATGCATCCTATCAGGAAACCTTACCTCACGTATTGGAGCTTTGAGTTGGACATGGTTAGGGATTAATGAAGGTGCTAATTTTTGCAATGATTTGGAAATGACAGCCACTTTCTTTGGTAAAACAGTATCCTTTTTAGCTGGTGCAGCAGGCTGTTTGATAGGTACAACATTCTTCTTAAGAGGAACAACCATCCTAGACCTCAAATTGTACCCTCCCTGACCATCATCCTGATATACAACTTCTTCACTGATCTGCTCATCAATTAGGGCTTCCTCATATTCTACATGTGTCAGAAAATAATAGTCCACCTCATCCTCCATGCAGTGGATGTTGTCCTCAGCTTCTCCGTCTTCTTCAAAAAATTCTAACTCGTCTTCTAATACAACATTTTGAAAAGGAGCTCTTATTCTCTGATCTTCCCCTTGATTCCTTTCCCTCATGAGAATCTGAATTGGGGGGTTGCCTCTTCTGTAAGGGACAAGATTAGGGTTTCTGGGAACAAACTCACTTGGCCCTTTACCTCTCGTAGGTATCTGTCCTCGGTCTTTTAGCTTAGACATTTCAGTAGTCAGGTTATCTAATAGTTTGGTCATTTTGTCAATCTTTTTTTCTGATGAAGAAGCCCCAATAGGGTCTGCTGTTTGTTTCTTCCTGTCTATCTTTCCTTTGACCTTCTAAGATGCCACAATGTTTGATTCTACCTCTAGGGAAGCATCCTGCATGAGTGATAAGGAGGCATACCTCCTTTCTCTGAGAAGTAGGAAGAAATCAGAGTCAAAGGAATTTGCATAAGTTATCCTAGCTGAGGTATCAGTGGGCTTGATTTTAGTGGGGATCTTGTTGTACATATTGTTGAACCTCTTGGTGAAATTGGAGATAGAATCCCCAGTCTCTCTTTTCAAGTTGATGAACTCTGTGATATAATAGAGGTGGTATCTCCTCTCTCCCCAATGTTTTAGAAATATGTCATCTAGGGCTTCAATGACTGCCATTGACCCAGCAGGCAGTTCTTTGAACCATTTCCTAGCCTGACCATCTAGGCTTTGCACAAAAACCATCTTCCTGTTCTATGTTAATGTTCTCAGCATAACTGTAAAATGCCTCTAGATGTTCTTCAACTGTGAAATATCCCTCTCCTGTGAACTTAGGCATGTACTTGAGGTAATCTCCAGTGGGAATGGCTGAGAGAGGGTTAGGCAAATTTAGGGGGGCATACCTAGCTACCCGGATCCTTTCCATTTTGGTTAATTGAGGGATAGCCATATTGGAGATGGGTATGGAAAGGGTGGAGGAAGGAAGTACTGATGTAGCTAGTAGTTGAGAAGGTGGTGGTGGTAAACTTATCCCAGTGGAGTCACCAAGGATTGGATCTTCACAAGCAGCAGTGCTTGAAGATGCCCAAACCCTAGAATTTTTTGATTTATTTATAAATTCCTGAGAGTTAAGTGTTTCAGCAGAATAAATAATAGCAGAAATATTTATTGAAATACTTGATGTAGCTTCCTTTGCAGCAATGCTGGTCTGCCTTAATGAAGCCCTAACTCTTCTTAGAATCTCTTCTAGATCTGAAATTGGTGTTGCTGGTGGCCCCTGAGGGTTTTCTCTGGTACTTGGTCTTCTTGAAGCCACCTTATTTCAATGGAGTCACCAAATAGATGATTACAACTATAATAATGTCCAAGCTTTGTCTATCATCAAAGCAGGGATCTATGTTGTCTCCCAGGGAAGCTGAGCTTCAGTCTTCTCTCCCCGGCAACGGCGCCTATTTGTTATCACTCCAGGAAACTCCTCTAGGTTGTAGCTCGAGGATGCCTGGCAACTTACAATATTTTTGGGGTTTTCTAAAATGGATCAAGTCAGGTGACCTATATATCCTTCCACTCTCAAGACATGCATGAAACTCAAATAGGTACAAGGATTTTAGTTACCACTATTCAGAGGTTGACAATATGGTACAAGGATGGAGAACTCATCATGCTGGCAGATTCATACATAAAATAGATACATATAAATGGATAAATCATGATAAGGAAGGTACTTATAATTCAAATCACATCAACATGCCAATAGGGTGACAACTATCAGTCATTAATTAACTTGAATATAACCTGAATAACACATTCAAGCATAAGCACAGAGAAGACATAAATGGAAGCTAAACAAATAATAACAAAAGAGCTTATATCAAATCATGAGCAAAATGAGAAGCTAACAATAGTATAGGTATATAAGTCCCTGAAGTCAAACCCTTTTTTAATAAAATAAGTCTTAGACTTTATAGCCTTTACAAAATACTCAAATCCTAAAAACTTGGATCTATTTTAACAAAAATAAACAAAATAATTGTTTTTTGCAAATTAGGTTTAAAAACCCTAACTAACTACTTGTCTAACTAATTGTAGAATTAGTTCACTGTATGAAACTTCAGATAACTAAGATAACTGATGGAAATCACTACCACTGGCCCTCTGCTGGTTAAGTCACTATTTTCTTTTGACAACTAGCTGTTGGTGACCTTTTCCACTATTATGTCATAGTAAAACTGAAACAGACCTTTCCTAATGCTTTCTTCTGCCTCTTTCATCTTCATACTTTGTCCCTGAGCCATCTATATTTTCCCAAAACTGGTCCTGCAAGCCAAAATTTAATTTTAAGCCTCTGTTTGCTTTCAGTGGTTAAGAGACCAGACTATCAGAACCATTAGCTGCTGAAAGCGGTGCTTTCGGTGGCTAATGAAATTCCCCAGCATCTGCCTAAGCCACCGAAAGCCTTGTTTTCCAATAATTATTAGGTTTCTTCCAAAAATGTTCTTTTAGGTCTATATGCTCAGCTTTCTTCTTCAGCAGGCTCTATGCTAGGAGGGTTAATAATAGCCTGGCTTGTTTTTGGAGGCTGAAGGCTAACTGCAACTTCAACTAGGGTTTCCAATGTGGGGTGGCTGCTAGGGTTTGCCTTGGCCTCCTTCAGCTGCAGTATTTGGAGCCTAATCATCCTGTACAATCTAGTATTGTCTTTTAGGTACCTTGTATTCAGTATTTTTAAGAAAATATATCTTTCTCTCTGCTCTAGGTAAGACTTGTGTAGCAGCTTGTTCCTACTAGTCAATGCAGCATTATTTTTCTTTATTTCCCTTTCTAAAATCTCCATCTCATATACTTGCCTCAGCAATTGATTTATCCTTTGAGTTTTGGGTTGGCTGGAGGAATCCTTCTCTGCTAGTTCCTCTTACTCCTTTGGTGTAGGGGATGGTAGTTCTTTAGTCACTGCTACAATCTGTAGAGCTAGGTCTGCACCTTCCTCTTGCTCCTCTTCAGAATCTGAGTAGGGCAGGTTCAAAACATTCTCACTGTGTGTTGCAACTTCATGGCCCTTCTCACTGAAATCCAAGTTCCTTTTTACCTTCTTGGCTTTGGAAGAGGAGGGAGGCTATTCTGCTGCTGTTGGGGATATAGCCCTCCTCTTTCTTCTCCCACTCCTTGGTGTGCTGGACTTTTGGCAGGAGACTTCCCCTTCTCTTCTGGCTAAAGGCTTGTCTCAAATCCACTCCAAAACAAGAAATAAGGCCATGCCATATTTCTCCTTTTCATCAACTCTTGGATTAACAGTTGGATAAGGCCATGGTGAGACAGTCTACAAGCAATATTGGTTGGCTAGGCCTTCACTTGGTGTGCCATCTTTCCCAAACTTCTGTGTAAGTAAAAGGGAAAATTTAGTGGGATTTTACCTGTGAAGTGGTTCATTAACTTGAAATGGTAGATCATGGCTCTGTTATATCTTCCTTTACATGTTATGTAGACCACAATGGCCTTCAACAATTGCTGCCACCTCTCTTCTAACCAGGATGATGGCACACTCTTTTTCCACACCACTCCTCTATGCTCAGGCTTTAGGTAAGACCTGAAATCTACATCTTTTGGTATGGTGGTTTTGAACCATTTTTCTCCCGTGCGAGGGAGTTTAGTCACTTCAGTGATTAGGGTTTCATCTATGTGAAATTCCTCTTTGCCTATGACTACCTTAGATCCATCAAATTAGAGGGAAAATGCCTCTGCCACCTGCTGATGGGAACCTTGTATCTTCTCACAAAACCTGTAGCAGCCAGCATCTTGGAAAATTTTACAAACTTCTGGATGTGCTTCCAAATAGCCTATATCTCCCAACTCCTGCCTGAGAGCAGGTCCTCCCTTCTTCATCTTGATGAATGCCACTCCTGGATACCTGCAAATATAATTTTAAGTTCTGTATGACAATGTGTTAGCAGGTTGCTTCTTAGAGATGGTTTTTCTGGTGTAGAGGAATGCTAAGATAGAAAGTGAAATGTACTAGAGTTTTTGGCACTGATTATGAGGTTTTTTTCTTTCATGATGGATGCTGAGGTCATAAGGTGATGGCGGTAGTTGATATTCTCGATCACCCTTGCCCAGTAATCATATTTCAAATCATCCTGGATACTTGGTGAGATTTTCTGCTGTTCTTTTGGACAGGTGGAAGAAAAAATGAAGCTTTTTGATCCGATCGGTCCTTTATCAGTTTTATAATGAACTCCTTCACTTATTTCAAAATGTAGTTATGCAGGCTCACATCCTTTCGGTGGTTTTCCATGCCCTTCACTAATCATTTATCTTGCTGACGGGGTTTGATTTGACCGCTTTCTAACTGTTTCCACATTTTACCTTTTTGGTGGTTAATAGCCTTCCAAAGTTTGTCTGCTAGCCACCGAAATGATGGCTTCCAGTGGCTAATGAAATGATATCCCTTTAGCCTATGCCATCGAAATCGTTTTCCCAGCGTCGCGGTGAAACCCAGCTTTCGGCGAATAGTGGCCTCGTCGAATATTCCTTTTAACCACCGAAAACCCATCCTTTCGGTGGCTAATGAAATGTCGACGCTTTCTCCTAAGCCACTGAAAGAGATTTTTCCCCAATTCCCTTTTGCTTACTTTCGGTGGTTAAATCCTGTCTTCAACTGTTTTCTAAGCTACTAAAGGCATCGCCTTTCGGTGGCTAATGAGATGTCTGAAGTCTCGCCTAACCCACCAAAAGCAGATTTACCCATGTTGTTTTCTGTCCGCTTTCGGTGGTTTACTTTTATCCTGTGTTAAACCGTTAGCTACCTAAACATATCCTTTCGGTGGCTAATGAGCTATTAATAACCTCACCTAAGCCACCGAAAGCTATAACTTCCAAAATTTTCAACCATATCAAAAACATAGACCTTCAATTTGTTAGTCATCCTCATATCTTTTATTTCATGAATTGAATTCTTCATACTATCAAAATAAATTTATTTTGGGAGATAACAAAGTCTCTTCCATCGTTGCAACAATACCATACCTAGAGAAGAAAATCGACATGGAAGAAAACAAACTCAAGGATATCCAAAACAAAATTTTCTAGTGGTATAAACATGCTTGGCTAGCACATAAGGACTTCAACATCTTGGTGGCAAAGATGAATAAATTGCTCACTCACACAAGTAAACAACAATTTCTTTTAGGGGAAGACCTTCAAAATATCATACATGACCCCCTTAGAGAAAAAATTACCAAGATCACCAATCTCATCGTTGTAAGTACAAGCATCCAAACATTTTTGCATGAATGATAAGATTTCCAAGCTCGACTCCCCTCCTCTACTAGTTCCATTGTTGAATCTTGCAGAGAATCCTCCTAGTCTACCATCTCATCGACGGACCACCAACCATAGTTTACATATTTTTGCACTCATTCTTCTCTTCGGGACAAATAAATATTATGTTGGTTATGGAGATGTTGGAGGAACCTAGTCGACTGGCTGACTACGGTCAAGTCAGTACAGTCGGTCGATTGGCCGACCAACCTCATAGTTGTAACTAAATAACTAAAAGTAACATGTATAAAATAGGCTGCTGAGCTAGATCCAAAGAGATATTTGTTCATTGTAACGTGTATACTGTCTCATCTATAATATAAAAACTAGTTACAGTTGTCCCTCTTACTCTTATTTGTCTTATGGTCAATATTATGTCAATTCTCTCTTTTCTTTACAGTTATGTATTGCTGGTAATTACCCGAACCAACAAACTACATATAAATTTCTATACAATACACACTTCAATTTCAAGGGGGTCTTCACATATTCTCTTCATTAAACTATCGATAGAAATGCAAATCCTCGTGTTTAAACAATTTAGTTCTCGAACAAACATATTCTCAATAAATTCAAAGACCAAACCCAACTTAAACCATACTCAATCTTCTCAACTATTTATTCACATCCTCCTATAACTTACATACACTTTCCTTATATTTATCTTCTTCCTATAGGTCATGTTTGTGTTCCTTAACTATTAATTGAATTGTCCTCGTTCTTTGAAATTCTTGTACATTTTATTTCAGATATCAGGAAAGGACGCTTGTATGTTCTCAAGGGATTAATTTCAACTATAATAATTTATAATGGTCAGCATAGGTGGTTGAGGGCCACTAGGGAAAAAAATCGTGATTAAATAATATCACTAGAAAAAAGAGTGCCAAAAGTACTATTCAACATTAACTTAATCTTGCATGTTTTTCTCGATATGATGGTTCTTTGATTTATGCGAACTTTCATTTGCAAATGATTGTTCATGTCCAAAATGTTGATATGGGAATAGTGAATTTTAATATTATTGTTCATGTCCAAACTGTTGATATGGAAGTGGTTCATTTATATTAGTTGTTCAAGTTCTAAGGTGGGTTCCATACACCATGAGTAGGGATCCTTATACTATATTCTTGACCCACTCTCTCTAGTTATAGATATTTTAAGGTAGGCCCAAAAATAGTGTTTGTCTAGTAATGAGAACAAAGAGAGGCACCCAAAGCGTCAACAACAAATTGACTACAAACCCCCTCAACAAATATCAATTTCTCTGAAGAAGAGAAGGCTCCAAGCCATATAAAGGAAATTATGGGTGCAACTATGTTGCATATCCCATATTTTGAGTTATTTTCAAGAATTATGATACCATGCCTAAATATTGTCGTTAATATTGTGTGTCACCTAGAGAAACAACCACAAACTTAACTTCAACAATAAATGTATTTGGGTTTATGTTGAAATATCAAGGTTTAACTCAAAGTTCTTCCTCATAATTGCTAAAGTATATCTATGAAACAACAAATATCCTGTGTGTGTGTGTTTTTGTGTACTATACTATTCAACCACTATGATGAAATATCGAATTACCACAAAAATAAATTCAACAAAAATGTCTGTCATTTTTACATAATTGATGAATACAAAGTAATTAATATTGTTAAAAATTTTAAGAATTTCCATAAACTTATTAATTATATTAAATTTAATTGTTGAAAAAAGAAAAATTGCTCTTTTTCCATTGTCCAGGGAAGGTAAGAATAGTTCACGTGTTTGAAGTTAGGTTTGCAATTGAATAAATTAGTCATTGAATTTCAACAATGTTAAAATTCAAACTAATATATTTTTTGTACAAATCCTAAACCCTAGACACCCTAATCCGCGAATCGTACTCTGCGATTGTCTAGAGAAAGGTATATTTGTATATACTTAGGTTCTATAAGTGGTGTCATCTGCTTCAACAAACCAGCCAATGAAATTCCATATCATGGAAATGGTATCTATCATTAAATATTGTGATCGTTATCAATTATTTTCCCATCATTGGGAGTCACAATAATGTCCCATTTATTTTACACACAATTACGGTCGCAACCCACAGTTTTGCCTGTTTGTTATTATCAATCATGATATCCAAATTTGAGCTTTCTAAATATGGAATAATATTTACTTGGAGATTCCTAAAAAGGGAATATGATTTAAAATGGTTCTTTTTAATTTACATGGTGATCCATAATAACAATCACCAGTGCGTCTTAAGTAATTTAATGAACCATTGTTTCTAAACCACAAATGCACCATGGTGGAACATCCACAAAAAATCGTGTAAAATAAATTATTCACTATATTTGATAGTGGAGAGTTATCTATGTTGTTTTCAATATTGTTGACAATGGTGCACTTACTATATAAAGACACGTCGGTCCAGTCGAAGTTTCTTTATGCACCGTAGTAAGTTGTTTTTTTATTTTTTTTTGGTTGTCAATACGGTGCATTGTGAAAAGAAAATAGCATCGGGACGTTTATATCTGGTTGGTGCACTACTACTTCAAAAATTTTAAAAATGTATCTATGGGAAGTGTGTATCAAGTTACGACACATCAATGCATCTATTTAAAGAGCGCATCGATGTCCAAAAAAATGAAAATAAATAGTTGATGAATTATTTTCCCAACTAAAAAATGAATGGGAAATTAAAATTTAAAAATTAATTATATAAGGTATTAAAAAAAACTAATAATTATTCAATTATTGTACCGGAATTTCGAGGGGAGTGTTGGCAGAGAGTTATCAAGGACGAGTTTGGGGAAACCACATTATTATGAATACCAAAATTTGTAAGTTATGTTGAATCAATCAAATCCCTGCATAGTAAAAATTTCAAGTACGTAAATTATTACTATTATTTTCCTATTTATATTTTCTTGTTGCTTCCTTTCATTTTATGTGGCTGCAAAATTTTACATTACAATTTAAATCCCTCTATTGTTTCACAATTAAGATTGTTATTTTTAGGGATTTTATATTTAATGGGTTTGTAGTTTTACACATAAGCCATTGGGTGTGATGGGACCATTTCTTGGGTCGAATACAAAACCCTGTTAACCTTGTCTATTTTTTAAAATCTTTTAAGAAAAATGATTACATAGTTTTTGGTGCATTCAATTTATCCAAAAGCACTGTTGTGTTTATAGTAATAATGCACTGGTCATGTCTAGTGTGTTTTTTCAATTTAAATAAACTTGTGCAGTTTTCGGTGTGTTCGAATTGTTCTAAAGCACTGATGCGTTAGTAGTGAAAGAGAATCGTCTTGATTGTTGATGATTTATAATAAATAAATCATGCCTGGTGTGTTTTTTTAATTTAAATAAACTTACGTTGTTTCTATGTGTTCGGGTTGTTCTAAAGCATCAACGTGTTAGTAGTGAAAGCGCATTGTCTTGATTGTCGATGCTTTATAATAAAGAAATCGCACCGACAAATGCGTATATGATTATTTTTTATTTTATTGTGGTTAATGGTGCATTCAATCACAACGCACCAATGCGGTCATATATGAGATGCGCCAATGCAATTCATATGTTTAAATGCACTGAAATGGTAGGTTTTATTATTATTATTATTATTTGAAGATATGTATTTTTGTATAATATATTTAGTAGCTTCTTTATTTAATGGTCTAGGTTGTTTACTGATAGGAAATGCATGATAAGAGTTCATTGAACAACAATTTTAGTCAACATGATGGGATCACATCCAAAGTTGCGAAGAATGTACGTTCTTCATAATTTATGTATTAAATTATTATGTTTGAATTATTTGTAAATTTAACTAATATGTGTTGGTTAATGTATCATATGCAGATCCATAAAATGTGAAATCTCGATAAGATTCTTTGCAATCTAAGTGCAGAAGAGCATAAAACCTTGATGAAAAAATTGTAAAGGGATGAATCAGGTAAATAAAAAAGAAATCAATATGAATTTTTCTTGAATTTTGGGCAATAATGTACTTAAGAATATTCGATAAAGTTTCAAACAGTCTAATTCACATATGTTGAATGCTATACAGGGATTGATAGCAACATAAGGGAACATCAACATAAAAAAAAGAGTGGGTATAAAACTTGTAGGAAACAAAGTATGGAGAGGAACCAACATAAGACTTGTTGAAGAAGGTATGATATTTGGTTTTGAAAGAATGTGTATCATTCAAGACTCAATTATTTTTATGGTACATCACTTTTCAATTTACATTCATGTATATTATCTTTTTTAATTTTCATTATTCCCATCAATGTAGATCATACACTCGTTACACTTTATTTTTATGTTTGTAGATGGAAGTTGAATAAGAGGAAAACAATTGAGGCAATGAAAAAACATTCAACCAAATAACCCAAGTCATGCAAGTGGCTTGACTACTGACAATAGTTCTAATGAAGAATGATGATCCATATATTTTGGATGTTAATGCAAGTTGTTGTATATTTTGAAATAATTGTCTGTTAAAATCGGGCATTTTAATGTATAATATATTGAACATAGTGTTCCAATTGAAATAAAATGGGTTACCAATAAGTGTAACAATTACATGCATGTTGATATTTTGATTATTGTGGACTCTATGTTGTCCTATTTTGTATGACAAAGGGCCTCATATTGATACATAATAAAATGAATATTTTTATTCTATTACATTCCCAATGTCATGATATGTTAAATTTCTAATTAAATATATTGATGATTAAATATTATAATAAATGCAAAAATTTATGATATAATAAATTAATCCAAACACAACAATACAAATTCAAATGAATACTACTTTAAAAAACATCTCAATTTTTTATGAACAATGTAATTAAATATAATAAAAATAATATATATATATATATATATATATATATATATATATATATTACAGTGTGATGTTAATAGTCATGGTTCGCCAAAGATAAAATAAGTAGCAGTGATTTTCATCGTTATAACAACATTGGTTCATTTCCTTAATTGTCGCACAAAGGCGCTTAAAAAAATAGTCATGGAGCAGCATTATACTCATCGCATGCCCTAGGGATTTTTATATTATTACGCCCCGGTGTGCTACATTATATTAATCACACCGGTAATTTTTTAAAATATAGTAAGTGTCAACGTTGCAGTCAACTTTACCGGTGTTTTTACTATAACACACAAATTCTTATGTTGCTATATGTTTCTAGTGCTTATGTTGTTATATATTACCGATGCGGTTTAATAGGTCGTAAGCATAAGTTCATATTTTGTTATAAAGCACATGTTCCTGTTTAAAAATTTGTGTGCATTGGTGCTATATGTGTTCTAATGCACCGATGCTTTTTATTTGTATGTGCATCAGTGTTATTATTTATTTAAAATGCACTGGTTCTTTTTATGTTAGTGAGCATTGGTGAATTCCATCCAATGAAGTGCACCAAAAAAAAAACATCCACAAAATCCTTCGATCGCCGAGTTTTTTTAGTTATATTACATTTCCATAAAAACATTTTTGTTAACCTTAATTAGCTCTATTCCTTGTAGTCTCGAAAAACATCATCGAGATAGTTTTGATAAACGTACCTCTTGGAATGCCTCAACCCCCTTGCATCTTGTGCATAGTGACTTGTGTGGTCCTATTCCTTCTACTTATTTTTATGATTTCAAATATTTCTTAAATTTCATTAATGATTACTCCAAACACACTTGGGTTTATTTCCTAAAAGTTAAGAACGACATATTTTACATTTTCTTGGTCTACAAGTGTTAAGATTTTAAAATTGTGTATGCCAAAACAAAATGATCACTAAAATAATAACAAGCACATAAAAAAAAAAGAGAACAAAAATATTTGTCCTGGGAAACCCTTGTGGGGAAAAAAACCCAACAAAAATTCCTCAATATATACTTTAACGAAGTATAGTGTAAGACTCAAAGAATAAGACTATACAACTTCCTCCTCCTTAGATGGATTGTTTCTCCTCTCTATAGCGAACTTGCTTGAGTGCTCTACTTGTACAAATGGGGGAGGTGCCTCTCCTATTTATACTAATCAGATGAGAAGCCTAATAACCCAACAAGGTCAACTTGTCCTTGCTTCCATATCCAACTTTCCTTGGAAGACTCAAAAATAGATTTTAATAATACTTTTGTGGGTACTACTGACCCGACTTACAATGGATATTTTAACTCAATACTTTACATGACCATATATATCAATGACATCCCTAATCGGAGGAACAACATCTCCAGAAGGGATAATAATAATAATAATAAAATATCTTCTCTAGTTACATTTCTTTAACACTCCCTGTTAACAAGGAAGGTATTCTACAACAACATTACATTTGTACAACTGACTGGTGAGTCTATATGCCATAGGGAGTTTTGAACAACTATTTCATCATCATCATCATCGTATATGTAACATCATCATCATGGAAATATTTGGAATAATCTCAAGAATCATAATCTCTAGAATCATCTTGATCATCATCATCTCAAGCATCATCATCTCTAGAATCATCTCGAGCATCATCATAGCAAGCATCATCTCGAGCATCATTATATATGGTGTCATCTCAAGCATCACCTGCAATATCATCAGTATACAAATACTGAGCTAAATCACCCACAACATAAATAATTTTGGAACATCATCATCTACAAATGAATGTAGGAACTCGTCCCCAAATTAATGCAATACCACTCTCATCAAGAGAATACTAATGTATGCAAAACCATCCTCATCCTGTAAGTTCTAAGACCACTCTCAACAAGAGATTTTTCTTGTCTGCAGGACCATCCTCAATAAGGATACTATCATTCGCAAATGAATACATGATTTCATCTATAAATGAATGCAGGACCACTTTTCATATGAGAGTACTATTGTCCACAAGACCATCCTCATTTGGTAAGTTCTAGGACCACTCTCAACAAGAGAGTGTTCTTGTCTATAGGACCATCCTTAGCAAGTGAATGCTAGGATACGCTCATCCGCAAATGAATGACAGGCCTCATCAATATCTATAGGCATTATAATAAATTTGACTAGCCTTCTCTACACTAGCATATCACTGCCATCTCATCCTCAATAATAATCTCATCATCACTCCCTCTTTACAGGGAGGTCCTTTCGGACTACACCAAGCTTGTCTCAAAAGTGTTCAATATTTGCACAAGACATAAGCTTAGTAAAAATATCAGCAACTTGTTCATTTGTAGGAACATACTGGAGCTTCATGGCTCCTCTCTGCACCATATCCTGGATGTAGTGATACTTTATCTCTATATGCTTTCAATTATTATTAAACACTAGGTTGTCTGTTAGCTTGATGCAACTATGATTGTCACATTAAATATCAGTTACATCCATTTCGACATCAAACAATCCTACCAATATCTTGCGAAGCCATAATACTTCGCTACAGGATGAACATGCTGGAATGTACTCAGGCTTAGTTGTACTGATGGAAACATTGATTTACTTTCTTCTAAACTATGAGATCACACCCGATCCCAAATTGAAACAACATCCTCAAGTTCTCTTTATGTCTTCATCACTTCTTTCCCAATCTGAATCAACATAGCCATACAATCTGAACTCACTATCGGCTGCATATCTAAGGCCACAATCCAATGTACCCTTTTGGTGTCATGTCCCCACCCTTCTATCGGCGAGAGGACGCGACATTACCACTAACAATCCGGGCAACTAGCCCCATAAACGTAAACATAAAATTACGTTGAAGTAAAAGATGCAATTATGCATTGTCTAACATCATTAATCAACATTATAGCGGAAGAAAACATACATTCAACATAAGGAGAATGTTCATCATAATTCATATAAACAATACAATTGCATGGGTAATTACATGAGAATACTTATCTTTGAATGAAGCTTCCCACAACCAGCTATTTCGCTGCAACGTTCCACCCAACCATAGGCTAGTGTGCTCATCGATCTCTCAGCATCACTTCCACCCCTGAGCTAGGCATGATTCCCAAGGAAAAGGAAACTAAGCATGCTCACACATAGCTAAAGATATGTCAAAACTCAGTCAATCCAAAGCTATGTTTGGGTTTATCAGAATGCCAAGGGGGTGGAAAGGCTTGTTTTCTAAGCTAGTGAGCTCAACCATAGAGCTATGGACACCTACACAAGATCTAACTTTGCTTTCCCAACACATACACACCCAACACAAGGAATCATCCCCTTATTTGTTGTACAGTCCCTCAGGATATGCATTCCCTTCCAGTGTTATTCAGGATGTGCAGTAAGGAATAATCAGCCCTCAATATCTCTCAGTGAGGTTCCTCATGCACTAGGTTTATCGATAAACTTACCTCTTCCACTCCTAACTGGTTCAGACCCAAAGCAAGGTGCATAACAGTTCAGACCAAAACAAAAATGCCCATAACAGCAAAAATGCATTTGTTGGGCAATTTACAACACGTGGGCAACCAAAAATGAATTTCATATGGGGAAAATACCAGGGGTGAGGAAAAGGATTTCAGAATCGTTTTATTGCTCCACAGAGGCAAAATCGACCTCTACAAAAACCCAACTCATCAAATCAATTTTATAAAATGGCTATTGGGATTTCGGGGCAAAAACGACCTCTACAAACCCCAAAACGTGAATCTTCTTTGCCCACAAATTCTGAGGACATTTATGGAATTACAGGATCCAAAATGACTGCCATAAACTCCCAAAATGAAAATATTCCTTGCCCACTTGCTGAACAACACCAAAACAGATTTTATGGGCATGCAAGATGAGGAAAATGAGCAAAAACGTGAAGGTAAAACATCTCCCAAGCTTCACTGCATGAGGAAAATGGAGAATGTGGGTGTATGACCAAATGGGCATGCATTTTGGGTGTTAACTTGCCCCAAAAGTCAAAAAACGTTTTCCCCAAAAATGGGTATATCCCCAAATTCGAATTTCCTTGCCCAAACTCTTCCCATCCCCATGCAATAACTACTTCAACCAATTTCTGGTAGAATTAAATGATTGGGTGAATGAGACAAGAAAGGTAGTTGACTGTTTCATGGGTTCTCCCTTTGACATTTGGCTTTTCCCCATTGGCCCCAAAGGTTTGAATATCCCCCCCCCCATTATCCTTACGAAATCATGCCCCCATCTCATTATTTGTTGCATAGACATAGCTAGTTGTGGGTGTTTTAATTAAAATGCATATTTACATGATGCCAAAATTATAATGTGCCGGCTAGCATGAAATACCATCGACAATGATTTTAATTGTCGGAACATAAAATGTTAAATCAATGGTGGGGATTTTTCCTTTATCTCAACACCATGATTAATTACAATATATACATCATATACATTTTTAATGCAAACGAGGTCAAAAGCGAGGTGTTACATTAGGTACCTCATCACATGTTTTCCTGCAACTAGATGAACATGTTGGGGCTCCACCATATATTGACTCAAGGTGTTCACATCAAAACATATATCTAGTCTTGTATTTGTCAAATACATCAATGATCCAATAATATGTCTGTATAATGTGACATCTACTCTTTCAAAAGAGTCATCATTTAGGATCTTCAGGTTTTTCACCATCAGAGTGTTCATTGCCTTGTAATCCAACATCCCAAAACTTTTTAGGATTTTACTATCTATTTTCCTTGGTTTAGGAGAATCTCATCTGGAAACTACCATACTTCAAGACCTAGGAAATAATACATCATGCCAAGGTCTTTCATCTCAAATTATGCTGCAAGTTTCTTTGTACACTCATTGATGAGCTTCTATTTTCCTGTAAAAAATAGATCATCTACATACAACAATAATATCATGATCCCATCATTTAAAACCTTATAGTAAATTTTGGAATCAAGTTTAACTTTGGTAAAGCCCAAGTTCATTAAGAATCCATCAATTCTTCCATACCATGCTTGGTTTGCTTGTTTTAACCCTTATAGAGCTTTCTTTAATCTGCATACATGTGTCCCCTTGTCGTGAGTTTCAAATATTGGTGGTTGTTCAATATATACTTATTCTTCTATGACACCATGTAGGAAGGTTGTTTTTACATCCATTTTATGTAGCTCCCATTTCATCTTGGATTCCAAGGAAAGGATAGTTTTGATAGAAGTATATCTTGCTATTGGTGCAAAGGTTTCTTCATAATCAATTCCTTCTTTTTATGAAAATCCTCGTGCGACAAATATTGCTTTGAACTTTTCAATACTGCCATATGTTGAATGTTTTGTCTTGAAAATACATTTTTAAGAAACTAATAACTTGTCTTTGGTCTTGGCACCACATACCAAACATCATTATTTATTATAGATTGGTATTATTCGATCATGGTGTTCTTCATCAACAAGGTTGCACATTAATTCCACATAGTTAGATTAGATTGTTTGTCTCTTACTTCCTTCTGGTGCACCATGTCTTTCTGCTTCTCTGCTTATATCATGAGCCCAAGCTAGTCTTCTTTTGTTGAAATCATCTCCTAGGGTGCTTCCATTGGTCCTTGGGTTTCTTCCATGTCATGATTTTTTGGTATAGGATCTTCTTCAATGTATCTAACTAGTGGTCTAGTAGGTTATGTGGTTCTATGAGCCTCCTCCTCTTCTTCATGATCTTCATCTACATAGATCTTTCTGGATTTGGTGAAGGTTGTATCTTCATTAAATGTAACATCTATGCTAATCTTGACCTGACGAAAATATAGAATGTAGATTCTATAAGATTTTGACTCGTCACTGTATCCAACAAATATTCCCTTCTTTCCTGAAGAGTACAATTTTGATATTTTCTCCTTTGGAACATGTAAGTACACAAGAAAACTGAATATCTTTAGGTGGCTTACTTCGGGATTTTTACTAGTGAACATCTCTTATGCGGTTTTGTTTCCAAGAGCACTGTGAGATATTCTATTATGTACATATACTGTAGTTCTTGTTGCTTTATCCCATAAATGCATAGGTATATCTTAATCATGTATCATTGCTCTGACTACTTCCATGAAGGATCTATTCTTCATTTCCGCCACTCCATTATGTTGGTGATTATATGGTGTGGTAAGCTCCCTATTAATCCCAACTTCCTTACATAAGTCCTTGAATTAATTTGAAGTGAATTCTCCTGCATTATCTGATCTTAAGGTCTTGATCTTCTTTCCGGATAGATTTTCACAAGAGCCTTAAATTCCTTGAATTTTTCAAATATTTCATCTTTTCCTTTCAAGAAATATATCCAAGTATTACGAGAGTAGTCATCAATAAAAGAGACATAGTACACATACCCTCTTAAGGAAGTAGATGACAATGGTCCATACACACCTGAGTGTACAATATCCAAGATCCCTTTTTCTTTGTTGTTACTGCTTGGGAATGGGTTCTTGGTGTTCTTTCCTTGAGCACATCCTTTTCATACTTCTTCATGCTCGATCTAGATTTATGGTAGACATGGCATACCTTGCTCACTATTGGCAATGATTTATATCTCACATGAGCAAGTCTTCTATGCCAAAGTTCACATGGGATTATGGAACTAGTTGTAAGGGTTGAATCTGTGTTCCCCTTCAATTTGTAGAGTCATCCTTCTTTAACACCAATTACAATAGAATCATCTATTGTCTTTCCTTTTGGACACATAAGAAATTCACCATCTACAAAGGAAACTCTAAAATCTTTCTTATCTAGAGTTGAAATAGAAAGAAGATTCTTCTTCAAACCTAGAACATATAAAACTTCTTTCATATTCATGGACTTTTAGTATTTTAATTTTTAATAAGCATATCCCATTCCTTTTATGGGGTACTGATAATCATATCCAAGTTGTACATTGTATGAATAGTCTTTTTGAGTAAGACATGAGAGTGAATCTTTGTGACCTGTCATATGTTTGGAAGCACCACAGTCTATAAGCCAAGTGTCACTTCCATGAGAGACACATCATATGAGAGATGAGATTAGGACATACTCTTCACTAGAGTATTCATTTTCTCTAGCCATCTCCTTATATGATTCATTCTCTTTAGTTGCATGGGCATGGTACTTTCGGTTCTTCTTCTTGAACTGATCTTTCTTAAGAGTACAATTTCTAGCAATGTGTCCCATCTTATGACATGAATAGGATTCAAAGGATGAGTAATCCTTTCTAGGTCTCTTACCTCTTTTGAAGTCTAGTGGTATTCTGGAAGTGATCCTTGACTCTTCCTTTTGTTTCTTTCATTTTTTGCATGAGCATCTAGAGCTTGATCTTCATTATCATTTAGATTCTCTTCTATATTACCTATTCTTCCTTATTATTGTACACATTCTTCCCATATTTTGCTGGACTTGGATAACTTTCTTCTAGAACATATTCCTCTAATGAAGGAATCTCATTCTCTCAGGAGACCATTTAGGGTGGTCATCACCACTTCTTCTTCTTCCAACATGTTGTTGGACGTTTTGCAGTTAGGGGGAGACTTTTGGAGGATTTTTGGTCATATGGAAAACAGATCAGAGTGTGATATGGTTTTCATTGATGGAAAGATAGTTCCAAGAATGATCTAGATGAACAGGGGACTCGAAATATTCCATGGCTGATAGCACAACATAGTTACAAGAATGATCAAGGTGAGCAAAGGACTCAGAAGAATCCATGGCTTGTGCAGAGATCCGACCGTCAGGAATGAATCTGCAAAATAAATTAAATGGACGAGATCAAATCTACAAAGTTTGGAAGAATATCTGATGAACAGATATGACAGACATGAATGAATCTACAAAAGAAATCAACGATTGGGAGCAAATCCACAAAGTTTGAAAGAAAATTTGATGAACTGATCCGACGGTCAGGAGTGAACCTGCACAAGAAATCGACGACGTGGAATGAATTTTGTGGTACAGGAGTGGAAAGGTGGAAATCAAAAAGTTTGAGAATAAGAAAAGTTATATTTCTGATTTCTGAAGTGAAAAAGTGCAAAAGAGCAGAAGCCGAAAGCGCAGAAGCCAGAAGAGTGGAAGTGCCGAAGTGCGAAAGTGCGGAAGTCGAAAGTGTGGAAGTGTGGAAGTTGGAAATCAGAAAGAATGGAAGTCATTTAACAAAATGTTGAAAACCCAAGATCCACATCTTGCACCAGATCTAAGATCAATGGTTAGGAAAGGGTGCACTCTAAATCAATGACACGAAAAGAGCTTTGCAAGCGGAAGTCAGAAAGTGGAAAGAATGGAAGTAGTTTGACAAAATGTTGAAGAACCAGGATCCGCATCCCGCAACGTATCTAAGATCAATGATCCAGAAATGTTGTACAATAAATTGATGGTGTGGATTGATTATGTAGAAAAGGATGTGTAGAAGACGGAAAGTAGAAATAATGAAATGATATCAAGAAAAATCACATACTCGATATCCGATTTCCTCAGTAGATCAACGGTCATAGAGAGATTAAAGAAGATCAATGGTGTGGAATTATTGGTGCAGAACCTGTATTGCAGAACCAAAAATATGGAACCAGGTGTGCAGAAATTCTGATTTGTTGCAGAAAATGACAAGTGCGGAAGAAGCCAAATAGCGAAGATGCATTGCATAAGTTCAATATTACTCAACGATTGGAATTCTCGTCTATCATAAGACATCGAATGGCTTGATCAGTTATGGAAATGGATCGTTAGGTATATGAACATGTAAAGGGTTTAAGGACAAATATGTATATAAGGATGTGCATGATGAATAAATGGTTGCACCCTCTATAGACAGAGAACTGGTGCATGGATCGTCGTCGAAGTGGAGATTACAGAATGACAGAGGAATCTAAGCTCTTTCAAGAATATCCAAAACAAATATGATGAGAGGAACCAAGATGCATAAGTAATTTAAGAGCAGATCAGTACAGAGTTGGTTTGAATTGTTATATCTGTTTTTCTAAATATTGCATTTTACATGTTTTACATCTGAGAAACAAGGGTGGTAGGGTGGTGCTAGGAAAACATGTTGTACTCTTTGTACAAGTTGAAGATTGTACAAGTAGAAGTTGATGCTTTCACTCAGTTGTATCTAGAGAATGTTATTTTAGTGGGTGCTAGAAAAACATGAGGGTTTGTGCTCTCTACAAGAAGGATTTTGTAAAACAGAGGTTGTAGCCTCTTTTGAGTAGGTGCTCAAATAAAAAAAATGTTTGTCTGTCTCTATCATGAATGTGTAATTAATAATATTCACCTCTTCTATTATACTTGTTGTATTATTATAATTATAAGTTTTTAATCAGTAATAAGGGTTTAAATTTTGAAAAATGGTTTAATCTTTTGAAATAATTGATTCACCCCCACTCTCAGTTATTTGAGTAATTTCAACACATGTCACCAATGGATACTAACTATTCTTTGATATGAGATACTCCTGAGAAGTATGATTGCATAGATTATGTATTTTGTATCTTCACACCCTTGAGTTGGTTTCTCAAGGTCATTCATTTATTGATGTTCTTTCCTTCAAACAGACTGGTTAGTGCATCAAACATTTACTTTGGAGTATTCTTTGAATACATCAACGAGATCAAATGATACTTGATAGAATTAGATGTGATCCTCTTTGATTTGATCATATTCTTGTTTTGATTGGGAATTTCCTCATCTCCCTCCAGTTCCTTGACCTCATCTTTGACATAGCCTTCTAGGTCATGTTTTTCAAAGATGAGCATGACTATGTACTTTCATCCTCTGAAGTGTTAAAGAAATGTAACTGTGGAAGATATTCTATTTTGTATTATTATTTTTATAACCCATTCCAGAGATGTTGTTCCTCATATTAGGGATGTCATTGATGTATTTGGTCATGCAAATCCTTGAGGGAAAGCCTCAGTTGTAAGTCAGGTCAATAGTACCCACAAAAGTATTATTAAAATGTATTTTTGAGTCTTCCAAGGAAATTCGGCCCTGGCAGCAAGGAGAAGTTGGCCTAGTTGGGTTATTAGGCCTCTCAGCTGATTAGTATAAATAGGAGAGGCACTTCACTCATTTGGACAAGAATAACACTCAAGTAGTTGCGCTAGAAAGAGAATAGAAAATCCATCTGGAGGAGAGGAAGCAGTCTAGTCATTTTCTTTGGGTCTTACATTATACTTGGTTGAAGTCTATATAGAGTAATTTTCACTAGGTTTTCTTCCCCATGAGGGTTTCCTAAGATAAATATTTATGTTCTCTTTTTTTATGATGTGCTTGTTATTCTTTTAAAGATCCTTTTGTTTTGGTATAACAACTTTTAAAATATTCACATGGTATCATAGCTAACCTGAAAGAATACATTGTGCAACATCTTACCTGCAATTCGACAATATAGGATTTACTATTATAGATACCTCCCTCCATAGGTCACCTAAAAAAGAAGGTCCATTC
Source organism: Pseudotsuga menziesii (assembly GCA_001517045.1). Taxonomy (NCBI): domain Eukaryota; kingdom Viridiplantae; phylum Streptophyta; class Pinopsida; order Pinales; family Pinaceae; genus Pseudotsuga; species Pseudotsuga menziesii. The sequence goes on from LPNX011149790.1 coordinate 355,282, forward strand.
AACTCGCCCTAGGAGGATGCATCTTTCTGTCGAAGTATTTTTTCATTTTGAGGATTTTCACTTTTTGACTTACCATTGCTGCCAGGAGAAACTAGAGCATCATATTTTTCAAGGTTCCATCCTCAGATTCTAGAAAAGCAAGATACAGTCTAGCTCACCTTAGGGAGGTGCATATTTTATTCCAATAGGCTCTACAAGTGATCCTAGTTGGAAAATTAGGGTTTTCCATTTAAACCCTAAGTCACCATGAAGGAGATTCCAAAAGTAGTCCTCATACTGGTAAGTTCTATCCCCTATATTTCCATTTGAATTTCTCATTCATTAAATATGACAAAAATCACCAAGATTAATCAAAATATTGAGGGAACAGAGAACTTCAAAGCATGGAAGTATAGAATCATGCTCATCCTTGAAGAACATGACCTAGATGACTTTATCAAAGAAGAGGTCAAGGAACTAGAGGGAGAAGAGGAAAAGGCCAAACACTAAGAGGATATGATCAAAGTAAAAAGGATAATAACTAATTCCATCATGGAACAGTTGATATCCTAGGTATATTCAAATAATGCACCAAAAGAGATGCTTGATGCACTAACTAGTATGTTTCAAGGTAAGAACATCAATAGAAGAATGATATTGAGGATCCAACTCAAGGGTGTGAAGATACATAAGACAGATACCATAAAATCATATTTCTAAAGAGTATCTCATATCAAAGAACAGTTAGAATCCATTGGTGATATGGTTGAATAAGAAGAAGTGGTGATGACCAACCTGAATGGTCTCCCTAGAGAATGAGATTCCTTCATCAGAGGAATATGTTCTAGAAGAGAGTTAACCAAGTTCAGCAAGATATGGGAAGAATGTGTACAAGTAGATGCAATGATAGTAAAAAAAGAAGAGAATCTAAATGATAATGAAGATCAAGCTCTAGTTACACACACCAAGAATGGAAGAATCAAAAGGAAGAGTCAAGGTTCATCTCCCAAAACATCACCCGACTTCAAGAAGAATAAGAAACCTAGAATGGATTATTCATCCTTTGAATGTTATTCATGTCATAAGATGGGACACATTGCCATACATTGTCCTCTTAAGAAAGATCAGTTCAAGAAGAAGAACCAAAAGTACCATGCCCATGCAGCTGAAGAAAATGAATCAGACAAGGAAAAGACTACATAAAATGAAGACTCTAGGGAAGAGTATGTCCTAATTTCAGCTCTCATAGGTTCAATCACTCATGGAAGTGACACTTGGCTCATAGACAGTGGTGCTTCCAAACATATGACAGGACATAAGGATTCACTCTCTTGTCTTACCCGAAAAGACTCTTCACATAAGGTACAACTTGGAGATGATTATCAGTACCCAATCAAAGGAATGGGAGAAGCCTCTAAAAAATTAAGAACTAGAAAGTTCATGAATATGAAAGAAGTCTTATATGTTCCAGGTCTAAAGAAGATTCTTCTTTCCATCTCATCTCTAGATAAGAAAGGGATTATATTTTCCTTTGTAGATGGCAAAGTTCTTATGTGGTCGAAAGGGAAAACAATATATGATGCTACTGTAATTGGTTTCAAAGAATGAGGACTCTATAAATTGAAAGGAGGCATGTATTTAGCCCTTACATCTAGCACCATCAGTCCATGTTAATTATGGCATAGAATACTTGCTCATGTAAACTACAAAGCATTGCCAATTGTGAGCAAGGTTGTCACAAGTCTACCAGAGATCCAAATCGATCATGAAGGAGTATGTAAAGGATGTGCTCAAGTAAAAAACGCCAATAATATATTCCTAAGAAGTAACAACAAATCAAAAGGGATATTGGACATTATACACTTATATGTGTGTGGGCCGATGTCAACCACTTCCTTAAGCGGGTATGTATATTATGTCTCCTTACTCTCATAAGACTTGGATATTCTTCTTAAAAGGCAAAGATGAAGTATTTGGAAAATTTAAGGCTCTTGTGGAAAATCTATTTGAAAACAATATCAAGACCTTAATATGAGATAATGGGGGAGAATTCACTTCAAATGAATTCAAGGACCTCTATAAGGAAGTTGGGATTAAGAGGGAGATTACCACACCCTATAATCCACAACAAAATGGAGTAGCAAAAAGAAATGATAGGTCCATCATGGAAGCGGTCATATAAATGATCCATGATTAAGATATACCTATGTGCATATGGGAATAAGCAATAAGGACCATAGTCTATGTCCATAAAAGAATATCTCACAGTGCTCTTGGAAACAAAACCACAGAAGAAATGTTCACTGGTGAAAATCCTGAAGTGAGCCACCTGAAGATATTTGGTTGTCCTGTATGCGTACTTGTTCCAAAGGAGAAAATATCAAAATTGGACCCTTTAGGAAAGAAGGGAATATTTTTTGGATACAGTGAATAGTCAAAAGCTTATAGATCTATATTCCACAATTCCACCACATCGATATCAGTAGAGATGTTACATTTGATGAAGATGCAACCTTCACCAAATCCATAAATATATTTGCATATGAATATCATGAAGAAGAGGAGGACGCTCCTAGAACCACAGAAGGTACCATACCACTAGTTAGATATATTGAAGAAGATACTACACACAAATCGCATGACCTAAAATAACCTCAAGGACTCATGGAAACACCCCAGAAGATGATCTCAACAAAAAGAAGACCATCTTGGGCTTGTGATGTAATCAAAGAAGTAGAAAGATATGGTGCACCAGAACGAACAAAAAGACAAAGAATCTATTCAAACTATGTTGCATTAATGAGAAACCTTGTTGATGAATAACCCACATGTCTTGAAGAAGCTCCGAAGAAGAAGGAATGGATGCAAGCCTTGATCGAAGAATACCAGTTAATGATAAAGAATGATGTTTGGGATGTCATGCCAAGACCAAAGGACAAGTCAGTTGTTTCTTCAAGATGGATTTTCAAGACAAAGCATTCAACAGATGGAAATATTGAAAATTTTAAAGCAATATTTGTTGCACGAGGTTTTTCACAAAAGGAAGGAATTGACTATGGAGAATCTTTTGCACGAGTAGAAACATATACTTCTATCAGAGCAGACCTTGCCTTGGTAGCTAAGATGAAATGGAAGCTACATCAAATGGATGTAAAAAAACTTTCATAAATGGAGTCATAGAAGAAGAAGTATATATTGAACAAACAACATGATTTGAAACCCACAACAAGGAAACACATGTATGCATATTAAAGAAATCTCTATATGGGTTAAAACAAGAAACCAGAGCATGGTATGGAATAATTGGTGGATCCCTAATGAATTTGAGCTTTACCAAAAGTAAAGTTGATTCCAACATTTACTATAAGGTTGAGAATTATGGCATAATGATATTACTATTGTATGTATATTACCTATTTTTGACAGAAAAGGAGAAGCTCTTCAATGAATGTAAGAAGAAACTTGCAGCAGAGTTTGAGATGAAAGACCTTGGCACAATGCATTATTTCCTATGTCTTGAACTATGACAACTTCCCGATGATATTTTCCTAAACCAAGGAAAATATGTTAATGTATTTGTAACTTTGAAATTTATTCACTTGTATATCTTATGTATTGTACCCCGATGTTTATTCCAGGAAGTATCTATAATGTAATTGAGTCATGTCATGCCCCGATGTTTCGATCGGGAGATTCAATAATGTAAAAAAGTCATGTAAAGTCATTAAGGTTAACCCTCCATTGTAAGTCAGGGAAATAGTCCCCACAATTGAGTCAAGGTTAACCCTCCTTGTTGATTAAAGGGAAAAGTCCCCACAGTTGTGGGGCACTAGGGTTATTAGACTCTCCTAGAGAAGTCGGTTTGGTAAGTAATTTTTAAGTGAGACCGACTTATTGGAGTGGACATAAAGTGAACGAAAGAATATAAATAGAAGTGAGGCTCTCCTCATTTCTATACATCACACACACACTCACTCACTAGGGTGCATGAGTGAAAGAGGAGAAGCTCTCTCAAGTGAGAGAGAGAGAACAACTGTTGGAGATCATCTTTTCTATATTTGGGTTTTACTGCTACCATTGGTGCTCATTCTATCTCTAAGGAAGTTGTGGGGTTTTATCCTTTATGGTTTCCCTAAGGAAAATTCTTTATGTCTCTTATCTCTTGTGCTTATTGCTATGCATGTTATTCTCTCAGATAAGATCCTAAGATCATATTGCTTAAATGATAAAAATCTATCATGGTATCAGAGCTAACCTGAGAAGAAGGAATTCTGTAGCTTTGGATTCTAGGGATTTTTAATTTTTGGGTCTCTCTCCACAATACATCAGAAAAAGAAGGATAGGATAACTCTCCGTTGAAGGGCGCATCTTTCTGTCGAAGTATAATTTGATTCCGACCATTTTCAGTTTTTGGTGCAGGAAATTCAAGCTTTTTATAGAAGAGGAATTTTTGAGTGATCTAGGCATAAGATTTCTCTCCTCATCAAAATTTAAGTTTAGAGACCTGGGTCGATATTTTTGGTTCGGTGAAACTCCAAGAAAGTCAAACCCTAGTTTGACCCCGGGCCTGAAAAACTCTAAAATACTGAAACTGGTAGTTTTGGTATATTCTCTATATATTGATCTTGGAGAAGGATCATGTGCCAAAAATTTCATAGGTAGAATATAAATTCCTGATGTACACTGTGTCCTAGTTTCAGCCTTATATTCTCTATATTCTAGGATATATGATTCCTCCAAGTCAGAGTTCTAGCCTCTCCTAGGATTCCTCCCCAAACAGGACACCTAGGGAGAATTGATATATCTTGGGATACAAGGGTCCAAATGAATTTTCTCAAGATGTTACAGAAAGGGAAGAGACTTTAATGTTTGTGATAAAATTTTCAGACCCCGAAGATGAAACAGTGACACATGGCTGTCCGTACGACTTCGCTATGCTGAACAGTCCTGAAACAGGTCATCTTGGGAAAAAAATCATAAGTCCCAATTGGTGAGACCAATGCTGATGAAACCTATGGTGTTGGAACAAGGACATACGAGGCTACCTCATTTCGAAGTGTCATACATAGAGTAGCATTAATTTCAGAGATACCGTAGAAGCAGTATCAGGCATTTCTGCAAAAGAAATCGGTAAACTAGGGCTTCCTGTTCCGGGAGCTTCCCTCCACTGTTTTCAGAAAAGGAGTACATTGGACAGCTCTCATTGAAGAGGTATATCTTTTTATACAATCAGATCTGAAATATTCCAAGTTTTGAAAATTAGGGTTTCTCTGAAAAACCCTAGATCAGCTAGCTCCAGAAGTAGGATGGACACCTCAAATCGGTAAGATCTAATATTTTGCTATTTACAGTTGAGGTTCTCATTTGAAGATGACTAATCACACTAGCTTGATGACAAGCTTGGTGAGGCTGAAAACTTCCAAGCATGGAATTATAGGATCTCACTAGTTCTTGAAGGAAATGAATTGGATACCTACATAAGTAGAGAGGTTCCAATTCCAGAGGGAGATGAGGCTAAAAGCCTTACACAAGAAGAAATTGGTCAAGGCCAAGAAGATCATTGTTGATTCAATCATGGATCACCTTATACCAAAAGTGTCTTCCCTAAAGAAACCAAAAGAGATGTTTGATTCCTTGACCAAACTATTTAAAGGAAAGAACATAAATCGGAAGATGAATTTGAGAAAACAGTTGAAGAATGTGAAGATCCATAATGGAGAGACCATACAGTCATACTTTACAAGGGTCTCTCAAATCAAAGAACAACTTGAAGTAGTAGAAGAAGAAGTGGAGAATGCAGAAGTTGTGATAACCACCTTGAATGGCCTCCCAGGATCATGGGATTCATTCATTCCAGGAATGTGCACCAAAAGGAAGTGATTACTTTCAGCAGACTCTGGGAAGAGCACAGACAAGATGAAGCTCTACCCATAATAAGAGAAGAGAAGATGGTAACAACTGAAGATCAAGCACTCATGATTCAAAGAATATCCCTCAAGCGATGACAAATATGAAGAACTCAACTCTTGAAGAACCTCTTATCCATCTTAGCATTTGGATAAGAAATGATGTTGTTATGAAGGAAGAAGATGATGAAGCTGAAAGGACTCTACCCATGAAACATATAAAGATAAGTATTCAATTGTCATTTCATGATATTGTTTTGTTATGCACTTGTTTATATTCATTTGATGTGTTATTCATGATAGAATGTTTGCATTAATGACAATATACTACTAATATGCATATGATGGGTAAGTAGATCATGGTGCTATACAATTCTCCATTGCTACTTATCTAGAATGAAACCTCTTTGCTGACATATCAGATTAGTAGAAAATGCCAATGTTGTCCTGGTAGAGATGAAAGGCATATAGAAAGTTTCCATGAGATATGGATGAATGTTGTATTGGATAAAATAGTTGCATGATCGTATATTTATGCATAAGAATTTTCCATTCTGAATATTCCTTATGAAATGTTTCTAACCATACAAATGCATTTGACTTGTAGGAAAGATTGTGTACATAATCACCCACAAGAAAATAAGGATGAGACTTGTTCTGAAGAACAACTGACGACAGTTCAAGAAAGAATCTAAGATGAAGAATAATATGATGATACTTTCAAAAGAAAAAAATAGGCCTCAGAGACACTCTAGTTATGTGACATTGTTGAGAGAAATCATTGATGTAGAGCCTTCCAGCTATGAAGAAGTAGCCAAGAATAAAGGGAAGGAGAATACCAGTTCAAGAAGAATGATGTCTAGGATGCAGTATCGAGACCTGAAGGGAAGTTTGTAATGTATTCCATATACAAGGAAATATTCATAGCACGAGGGTTCTCATGGAAAGAAGGCATAGACTATGAAGAGACATTTGCAGCCACTAGAATTTAAGACACATGACAAGCAGAATCATGTGTGCAAATGAAATAAGGCCTTATATTAGCATAAAAGAAACACATGGGATAACACATACATGAGGAGATTGAATATCACCTAGAGTGAGGAAGATATTAAACTTTGCTACAAGGTTGAAGATGAAATCCTATAGAGGATGACAAGCTCACGGATGGGTGTGAGAAGAACATTTTCAAGATAGAGGATCTTGGTATCCAGTGACCCTAGATGGATACATAAAATATTAGTAGCAGAGGAAGCTACTTGTCACTCTAGTACATAATGTTTCAATGCATAGAGTATGAAAGGCAAAGGGAGAATGATGATCCACTTCATAGGGAGTGAGTACAAAAGATCCTGAGGTTCGACATGGTACGACATGATGGACAAATTACCGATGACTCTAAGCTTTACTGAGAGTAAAGTGTATTCCAACCTTTACTTCAAGGTTGAATGTTGAAAAATAGTGATGCTCCTGTTATATGTTGATGAATTGTTCCTGACATAAAAGAGGAACTCATTAAAGTTGCAAGAAGGAGACTTGTTCCCGAGTTTGAGATGAAGAACTTGGATATGATGCACTACTTTCTAGGCATGGAGGTGTGGTAGAATGCAGATGGAATATCCCAGGGACAAGGGAAGTATGCAGTAGATATTTTGAAGAGGTTCAAGATGATGGACTGCAAGTCCATGACCACACCTATGGAATCGAACCTGAAGCTATTGAGTGTTGCTTCATCAGATTCGGTTGATGCCATGATGTATCGTCAGATGATTTTGTCCTTGATGTATCTGAAAAACACAAGACCAAATATTTGCTTTGTAGTGAACACCTTGAGCCAGTTTCTGACATATCCTAAACATGTTCACTTGATTGTTGTAAAGCATATTCTGAGGTACCTAAAGGGTACAATCGATTATGGGCTCAAGTATGATGCGAATCAAAAGTTTAACCTGGAGGTTTATGTTGATTCATATTGGGCAGGAAATGCTGTAGATAGAAAGAGCACCTAGGGGTGCTGCTTCAGTATGGGATCAAGTGTGATCTCTTGGTTTAGCAGGAAGCAATCCTGTGTAGCATTGAGTACAGCCAAAGAAGAGTACGTCGCAGCTTGTTCGACTAGTTGTGAGGTAGTATGGCTTAGGAAGCTACTGTATGAGTTATTTGATCTCCTGTTGGACACTACCTGTATCTTCTATAACAACCAGAGTTGTGTGAAGTTATCTGAGAACTTGGTGTTCCACGATAGGTCAAAGCACATTGAGATGAAATATCACTATATCAAGGATATAGTGCAAAGAGGAGTAGTGAAGCTCCAGTATGTTGCGATGGAAGAGCAAATAGCAAATGCGTTGACCAAACCACTACCCAGGGTGAAGTTTGAGTACTTCAGATAGAGGCTTGGTGTTCTTCAGATAGAAGATAATTCAAGGAAGAAGTGACGGGACACATTTGCAGGAGCCATTCCAAGCATGTTAGGAGGATCCTTCCCATGGATGTGGATGTAAGCGTTGTGTGATGAGCATCAGGATGATGCTTCAATTTATGCTATGGTGATGATCAGGATGATCATATGATGATCATATGCATTAAGATAATGTTGTGATGAGTATCAAGATGGTACTCTATGGATAGATTTTACAGATAACATGTAAAATATCCTTAGAGATCCAATAGTCTGTGCTCGGATGCTCTTTCAAGGTTTTGCTACAAGTTGGCTGTGGACAGGTTATGCAGGTAGCATAGAAAAGATCCTGGGAGATCCTATAGTCTGTGATAGGATGCTCTTTCAAGGTTTTGCTATAGGTAGCATAGAAAATATCTTGGGATATCCTATAGTCTGTGCTAGGATGCTCTTTTGAGGTTTTGCTACTAGAGGCATGTAATCAGCCCTAGAGATCTGATAGGTTGAGCTATGTGCGCGTAAAAGTCTTGGGATGCTCTTTAGAGTTCTTGCAGGTTCCAAGACACTCTTTTAAGGTTTTTCCTGACCACATAGAAAATATCCTGGGAGATCCTATAGTCTGTGCTAGGATGCTCTTTCGAGGTTTTGTGGTGGTATTCACATAGAAAATATCTTGGGAGATCCTATAGTTTGTGCTAGGATGCTCTTTCGAGGTTTTGTGATAGTCACATGTAAAAGATCCTTGGAGATCCTATAGTTTGTGCTAGGATGCTCTTTCAAGGTTTTGTTGACGCACGTAATCAATCCTAAGGATTCCATAGTATGGCCAAAGATGATGAAGACCTATAGAGGCCATTCTCTAGGAGAATGGAGGCACCTGGTTAGTTACCAGGAATTTGTTTTAGTCTGGGACTGACACTCAGCCCAAAGCTAAGATCCATTCTTTGAGAACGAAAGATGTAAGTGCTGGGCAGACCATTCTGACATGGTTCTTGGATGTGTTCCTCTCATGGTTAGATATAAGTGTTGAAGAAGATGAAGACCTACCTAGAGGCTATGCCTACAACCAGCATGAAAAAGGGTTGGCTCTGTAGAACTTCCTATGATGAGAAGAATGAAGAGATAACACCTTTTGATTGAGATAGCGGAAGTAGGGATGATGATCCAGTGATGCTCCAGATCAAGTGATGATCGAGACTCAATGGTGATCCAGTGATGATCTAGCTCCAGTGATGATCCAGACTTGATGAAGATGACTTGAAGATGACTTAGTGATGATCCAGATGATACAGAGAAGAAGACTTGTGCTGATAAATTGTGTTGAGAGAATACCTTCCTAGTTAAGAGGGAGTGTTGATGTATTTGTAACTTCGGAATGTATTCACTTGTATATCTTATGTATTGTACCCCGATGTTTATTTTGGGAAGTATCTATAATGTAATTGATTCATGTCATGCCCCAATGTTCCATTTGGGAGATTCAATAATGTAAACAAGTCATGTAAAGTCATTGATGTTAACCATCCATTGTAACTTGGGGAAATATTCCCCACAATTGAGTCAAGTTTAACCATCCTTGTTCATCAGAGGGCAAAGTTCCCACAGTTGTGAGGCACTAGGGTTATTAGACTCTCCTAGAGAAGTCAGCCCTGGTAAGTAATTGTTAAGTGAGGCCGACTTGTTGGAGTGGACATAAAGTGAACGGAAGAATATAAATAGAAGTGAGGCTCTCCTCATTTATACACATCACACACTCACTCACTCACTGGGGCGCATGATTGAGAGAGAGAGAACAGATCTGCCATTGGTGCTCATTCTATCTCTGAGGAAGTTACGGGGTTTTCTCCTTTATGGTTTCCCAGAGGAAAATTCTTTGTGTATCTTTTCTTTTGTGTTTATTGTTGTGCATGTTATTCTCTCAGATAAGATACTAAGATCATATTGCTTAAATGATAAAAATCTATCAAAATACACAATAGATATTTTGAAGAGATTTGGGATGTTAGATTGCAAATAAATTAACACTATGATGGTGACAAACTTGAAGCTATTGAATGATGACTCTTCAGAAAGAGTAGATGTCACATTATATAGACAGATTATTGGATCACTAATGTATTTGACAAATACAAGAATAAATATATGTTTTGTTATGAACAGCTTCACTCAGTATATATGGTGGAGACTAGACATGTCCATCCAGTTGTAGAAAAACATGTGATAAGGTACCTGAAAGGCACATTGGATTACGGCCTTAGATATGCAACCGATAGTGATTTCATATTGTGTGTCTATACTGATTCAGATTGGGAGGGAAGTGCTCAATATAGAAAGAGCACTTCATGATGTTGTTTTAGTTTGGGATCATGTGTGATATCATGGATTAGCATAAAGAAAACAAGTATTTCCCTTAGTATAGTTGAGGTTGAGTACATTGCATAGTGTTCATCCTGTAGCGAAGCAGTATGGATTCAGAAAATATTGGCAATATTGTCTGATATCGAGATGGATGCAACTGAGATTTATTGTGACAACCATAGTTGCATCAAGTTAAAAGAGAACTCAATGTTCCATGATAAGTCAAATCATATAGAGATAAAGTATCATTACATCTGGGATATGGTGCAGAGAGGAGCTATGAAGCTCTAGTATGTTCCTACAGAGGAACAAGTTGCTGATGTGTTGACTAAGCCTCTATCTTGTGTAAAGTTTGAACACTTTCAAGACAAGCTTGGTGTATTCCGAAAGGATCTCCCTGGAAAGAGGGAGTGTTGATGTGATTATTCTTGAGGATGAGATGATAGTGATGTGCCAATACAAAAAATGCCATTCGAGTTTATCAGTGTACTTGCATATGTTGATGTGGTCCAACATTCACTTATGGACGATAGTATCCTCCTTAAGGATGGTCATGCAGATAAGAACACTCTCTTATTGAGAGTGGTCCTATATTTTACCGCATGAGGATGGTATTGCAAACAATAGTACTCTCTTCTGGAGAGTGATCCTACATTTACTTATAGGATGGTCTTGCGGATAAGAACACTCTCTTGTTGAGAGTGGTCCTAGCTCTTACTGGCTGAGGATGGTCTTGTAGATGATAATACTCTCTTATAGAGAGTTATCCTGCATTCACTTGTATGATGTTCTTGCAGACAAGAACACTCTCTTGTTGAGAGCGGTCCTAGCTCTTACCAGCCGAGGATGGTCCTACAGATGATAGTACTCTCTTATGTAGAGGGATCCTGCATTCACTTGTAGGATGGTCCCATGGATAAGAACACTCTCTTGTTGAGAGTGGTCCTAGCACTTATCGACTGAGGATGGTCCTACGGATGATAGTACTCTCATATGTTGAGTGGTCCTGCATTTAGTTGTAGAAAAGATCTGCATTCAGTTGCAGATGATAGTATCCTCTTTGAGGATGGTCATGCATACAAGAATTCTCTCTTATTGAGAGTGGTCCTAGCACTCACCAGACGAGGATGGTACTGTGGACAACAGTACTCTCATATGTTGATTGGTACTGCATTTAGCTGCGGATGAGATATTAATTTAGTTGCAGATGACAATATCCTCTTTCAGGATGGTACTGCCAACAATAACACTCTCTTGTTGAGAGTGGTCCTACATTCACTTGCAGATGAGTTTGTGAATCCAGTACCAGAGATGATGAGGCTCGAGATGATACCAGAGATGATGCTCTAGATGATGCTGATGCTCGAAGAGATGATGATGATACTCGAGATGATTCTAGATATGATGATGCTCGATATGATGCCAAAGATGATGATGATGCTCGAGATGATGCCATAGATGATGATCGATATGATACCAGAGATGATTCTTGAGATGATGCTTGAGATGACACCAGAGATTATGTCTGACATGATGTTGATGCTAAAGCTGATGTTAGAGATGATGCTTGAGATGATACCAAATATGATGATGCTGGAGGCAATACCATATGATAGAGTTGTCCATGATCATGATTTTCCACGGATGATGATGATGTTTATGTAATTGTGAAAACCTCCTATGACATATAGATTCACCAGTCAGTTGTACAGACATGTTGTTGTATTATAGGATCCCTTCCTTGTTAAGAGGGAGTGTTAAAGAAATGTAACTATGAAATATATTGTATTTTGTATTAGTATTTTTATTACCCCTTCCGAAGATGTTGTTCCTTTGATTAGGGATGTCATTGATGTATTTGGTCATGTAAATCCTTGAGGGAAAACCTTCATTGTAAGTCAGGTTAGTAGTACCCACAAAAGAATTATTAAAATGTATTTGAGTCTTCCAAGGCAAGTTGGCCCTAGAAACAAGGAGAATTCAACCTAGTTGGATTATTAGGACTCTCAGCTAATTAGTATAAATAGGATATGTTCTTCCCTCATTCGAACAAGAAGAACACTCAAGCAATTGTGCTAGAAAGAGAAGAGACAATCCATCTCGAGGAGAGGAAGTAGTCTAGTCTTATTCATTGGGTCTTACACTGTACTCGGTGGAAGTATATATAGAGAAAAAAAATTGGGTTTTCTTCCCCATGAGGGTTTCCCAGGATAAATATTTGTGCTCTCTTTTGTTATGTTGTGCTTGTTTTTCTTTTAGAGATCCTTTTGTTTTCATATAACAACTTTTAAAATATTAACATGAATTTGTTTACTCCCTCAAGCTTTTCATCAAGATTGGTATTGTTTGTCATATTTAATGAATGAGAACCTCAAATGGAAATATAGGAGATAGGACTTACCAGTTTGAGGACTGATCCTGGAATATGCTTCATGACGACTTAGGGTTTGACTTGAAAACCCTAATTTTCCAACTGATATCACTTGTAGAGTTGGTTGGAAAAAAATATGCACCTACCCAAGGAGAGATAGATTGTATCTTTCTTTTCTAGAATCTGTGGGTGAAACATTGAAAAATTTGATGCCCCAATTTTTCCCAGCAATAGTGGTAGGTTATAAAATGAAAATCTGCAGAATTGAAAACTACTTCAATGGAAAGATGTGCCCTCCTAGGGTGAGTTGAATGGTTATTATTTTCCAACTGATCTATGGAAGGAGGTGTCCGTAATAGTGAGCCCTAGCTTTTTGTACTATGAACAAGCTATTGCATAATGTCTTCTTTCATGTTGGCTATGATACCATGTTAATATTTTAAAATTTGTTATGCCAAAACAAAAGGATCACTGAAAGAATAAAAAGCATAGCAGAAAAAAAAAATAAAAATAAAAAATAAAAAAAAAAAATAAAAAAAATATTTAACCTGGGAAACCCTCATGGGGAAGAAAACCCAACAAAACTTCCTCAATATAGACTTTAACCAAGTACAATCACTAGTACATGTGAATTTTTTTCCCACAACAAATCGTCTCTATAACGACAAATAGAAGCCCAATTTTGTGTGGAAAAATTATCGCCGCATTAGCCACACTTGAATATTATGTCGCTTGAGCGACATAAAAGACATGACACATGGTGATTGTGGCGTTTTCTTCAAAAACCAATAGGTGTCAATATAACAACATTTATGTGTCACTATAGCAATGTTGTGGAGTCATTATAACGACGGATGATTGTGGAAAAATCATGCGACCAAGTCATATTGCGTCACTGGAGTGATGTTTGGTTGTCACTATAGCAATGGAACATTGTGGAAAAATCAAGTGACTAAGTCATTGAAGCAATGTTTTTGCGTCTCTATAGTGACGAAATATTGGAAAAATCAAGTGACTAAGTCATATTGCATCGCAGGAGCAATGTATAGTCATTTGTATAGCGATGTACATTTGTCAAAATAGAAACGTCAATGTGTCACTGTAGGCACGAAATTATGTTGCAACTAAGAAACACCCAATTCCTTTTCTATCTCTATAGTGACGGTCTATCATTGTTATAGAGACAACAACTTGTCACTATAGCGATGACAGTTTGTTGCAACTTAGAATCTCTAAGCATTGATGTGTCGTTATAGAAACGTCGCTATAAAAACACTAGTGTGTCACTATAGCGACGTTTACTGTGTATTTTTTTTTAAATTATATATAATTTTCAGCAAAGATTGTATTTCAAATCTAACCATACATGTAGGCACTTACAATTATGTTCTCCTTCAACTGATGGAATCTGTATTGGTTTTGTCCATTCATCCTGAGGTAAAACAAATTCTACCAAGTATTGGTCTGCCCATGACAACAATCAAAAGAACATTGGCATTGACATTGAATATGAGAGCAAGCTAACCATGCACAAGTTGGAAGAAAATGCTTATCATTCTGTGTTACATGCTTTTCATGCCCAAGGTTCACTAAGATGGAAAAGAGAGGCTTTACTAACTAAGATTTGCCTTAAATTGCATATTAATTGTGAAGAGCACAGGCTTGAGATGGAAAAGATTGCTTCTAAACATCAATTGTAAATGTAATCGTTGTTATATTTTTATCATTCAAGCTAGCATTATTATCTTAGGATCTTTAACTAAGAGAATAACATGCACAGCAATAAACATAAGAGACAAGAGACACAAAGAATTTTCCTCAGGGAAACCATAAAGGAGAAAACCCGCAACTCCCTCAGAGATAGAATCAACACCAAAATAAAACCTGAAAACATAAAGATGATCTCCCGACAACAATAGTCTCTCTCTCTGATCCCAGCAACTTATCTCTCACTCATGCACCCTAGTGAGTGAGTGTGTGTGTGTGATAAATAGAGAGGCTCACTCTTTATTTATATTCTTTCGTTCACTTAATGTCCACTCCAACATGTCGGCCTCACTTAACAATTACTTACTAGAGCCAACATCTCTAGGAGAGTCTAATAACCCTAGTGCCCCAAAAATTGTAGGGACTTTGCCCTAAATTACAATAACTCACCTAGGGTCAAATTCTCTAGGATGGTCTAATAACCCTAGGGCCCCACAACTACGGGAACTTTGACCCTTGATCAATAGGAGGGTTACCCACAATGACTTGACATGACTTGTTCACATTATAGAAACTCTGGATCGGAACATCAGGGCATGCCATGACTCAATTACATTACAACACTTCCCAAAATAAACATTGGGGTACAATACATAAGATATACAAGTGAATACATTCCGAAGTTACAATTACATCAACACTCCCTCTTAACTAGGAAGGTATTCTCTCAGCACAATTTATCAGCATAAGTCTTCTTCTCTGTATCATCTAGATCATCATCGAGTCTTCATCATCTTCAAGTCATCTTCATCTTGCTCTAGATCATCACTCGATCTGGATCATCATCATTAGATCTAGATCATCACTCGATCTAGATCATCATCACTGGATCTGGACCATCACTCGATCTAGATCATCATCACTCGATATGGATCATCTTTGCTGGATCAACATCAGTAGATCTGGATCATCACTCGATCTGGATCATCAATGGGTTATCATTATTGGTGCTATCTCGTGATTCTTCTCATCATAGGAAGTTCTACAGAGCCAGCCCTTTTTCATGTTGGTTGTAGGTCTAGCCTCCATGTAGGTATTCTTCAACACTTATAGCTAACCCTAAGTCAGAATGGCCTGCCCAGCACTTACATCTGACCTTATCTTGTCAAAAAGGCACTCCCAGCACTCACATCTGACCATGAGAGGAACACATCCACTATCATGTCAAAATGGCCCAGCCCTCACATCTGACCATGGAAGGAACCTAATCCTCTCACCATGTCAAAATGGCCCCGCCCTTACATCTGACCATGGAAGGAACTTAATCCTCTCACCATGTTAGAATATCCCAGCCCTTACATCTGACCATGGAAGGAACTTAATCCTCTCACCATGTCATAATGGACCAGCCCTTACATCTAACAATGAAAGGAACTTAATCCTCTCACCATGTTAGAATGGCTCTCAGTCCTAGACTGAGGGTTCCTGGTAACTGACCAGGTGCCTCCATTCTCCCAGAGAATGGCATCAGCCCTTATATATGATCAAGTGGGAACACATTCCTCAATCACATCAGAATGGCCCTACACTTATATCTGATCATGTGATACTACATCCCACAGTCATATCAGAATGGCCCTCAGTCCCAGACTAAGTATTCCTGGTAACTTACTAGGTACCTCCATTCAGAGTATGGCAATAGCCCTTATAAATGATCATGTAGGAACCAATCCTACAGTCATATGAGAATGGCTCAGCACTCATGTCTGACATGGAAGGAACCAATCCTCTCACCATGACAGAATGGCTCATCCTTTACATATGACCATGGAAGGAACCTAATCCTCTCACCATGTCAGAATGGCTCATGGACTCATCACTTCCCCTTGGAGGGAACCTCGATCTGGAGAACACCAAGCTTCTCCCTGAAGTACTCAAACTTCACTCTAGCTAATGGCTTCATCAACACATCAGCTATATGTTCGTCCATTGCAACATACTGGAGCTTCACTGCTCCTCTCTGCACCATATCCCTGATATAGTGATACTTGATCTTGATATGCTTTGACTTTTCATGAAGCACCGGATTTTTCGACAACTTCACACAACTCTGGTTGTCGCAGTATATACAAGTAGCATCTAATTGGAGATCAAATAAATTAGACAATAAATTCCTCAGCCATATTGCCTCACAACTAGCTGAACAAGATGCGACATACTATGCTTCAGCTGTACTCAGTGCCACACAGGATTGCTTCTTGCTAAACCAAGAGATCACACCTGATCCCATACTGAAGCAACACCCTAAAGTGCTCTTCCTATCGATGGAACTGCCTACAAAATCTGTATCAACATAACCCTCCAAGTTAATATTCTAATTCACCTCATACTTGAGCCCATAATCAACTATACCCTTCAGGTACCTCAGAATATGCTTTGCAACAATCAAGTGAACATGTCTCAGATCTGTCAGGAACTGGATCAAGGTGTTCATAGCAAAGCAAATATCTGGTCTTGTATTCTTAAGGTACATCAAGGACCCAATCATCTGACGATACATCGTAGAATCAACCACTTCTGATGAAGGATTACTCAATAGCTTCAGGTTCGATGCCATAGGTGTGGTTATGGACTTGCAGTCCATCATCCTGAACCTCTTCAGGATCTCTACTGCATACTTCCCTTGTCCGAGGGAGATTCTTCCACACCTCCATGCCTAGAAAGTAGTGCATCATATCCAAGTCCTTCATCTCGAACTCGGCAGTAAGTATCCTTCTTGAAACTTTAATGAGTTCCTCTTTTCTATCAGGAACAAGTCATCGACATATAATAGGAACATCAATGGTATTTTGCCTTCAACCTTGAAGCAAAGGTTGGAACCCTCTTTAATCTCAATAAATCCTAGAGTCATCAGTAATCTGTCCATCCTTTCATACCATGTCGAATCTCAGGATCTTCTGTAGTCACTCCCTCTGAATCATTATACTCCCTCTGTCTTCTGTACTCTATGCACTGAAACATTGTGTACTGGAGTGACAAGTAGCTTCCTCTGCTACTAATATTCTATGTATCCATCTAGGGTCACTGGATACCAAGATCCTCTATCTTTGAAAGTGTTCTTGCACTCATCTGTGAGCTTGTCATTTTATATAGGCTTTCATCTTCAACCTTGTAGCAAAGGTTAAGATCTTCATCAAGCTCCTCATGTATGTGTTATCCCATGGGTGTCTTCTGAGCTCGTACAAGGCCTTCTTTCATTTACACACATGATTATGCATATCATGTGACTTCACTCATAGTGGCTGCAAATGTCTCTTTGTAGTCTATGCCTTCTTTTCGTGAGAAGCCTCGTGCTACGAATGTTGCCTTGTATCCCATGATGTTTCCATCTACTGCATGATGGAAATATGAAATTCCCTTCATGTATCGATACTGCATCCTAAACATCATTCTTCTTGAACTGGTCTTCCCTTTCTTCTTGGTTACTTCTTCATGGTTGGAAAGTTCTGCATCAATGATGTCGTTGCATTCGTCAAATTATTCTTCATCTTGAACTGTCGTCACTTGTTCTTTGGAACAAGTCTCATCCTTCTTTGCTTGTAGGCGATTATGTATGCGATCTTTCCTACAAGTCAAATGCATTTGTATGGTTAGAAACATTTCATAAGGAATATTCATACTGGCAAATTCTTATGCATAAATATATGATCATGCAACTACTTTAGCCAATACAACATTCATCCATATCTCACGGAAACTTTCTAGATGCCTTCCATCTCTACCAGGACAACATTGATATTGTGCACTAATCCAATATGTCAGCAAAGAGGTTTCATTCTAGATAAGTAGCAATGGAGAGTTGTACAGCACCATGAGCTACTTACCCATCACATGCATATTAATAGTATACTGTCATTAATGAAAACATTCTATCATGCATAATACATCAACTGAATATAAACAAATGCATAACAAAACAATATCATGAAATGACAATTGAATACTTATCTTTATTTGTTTCGTGGGTATTATCTTCTTCATTCATTATTTCTTATCCAAATGCTAAGATGGATAAGAGGTTCTTTAAGAATTGAGTTCTTCATATTCCTCATTGCTTTAGGTATCTTCTTTGGATCATCAGAGCTTGATCTTTAGTTTCTCCCATCTTCTCTTTTCTTATTACAAGTCGAGCTTCTTTTCTTGTGTGCACTCTTCCCAGAGTCTACTGAAGGTAATCACTTCCTTCTGGCACACATTCCTCGCATGAATAAATACCATGATTCTGAGAGGCTATTTAAGGTGGCTATCAACACTTCTACATTCTTCACTTCTTCTTTTATTGCTTCAATTTGTTCTTTGATTTGAGAGACCCTCGTAAAGTCTGACTGTATGGTCTCTGCATTCTGTATCTTCACATTCTTCAACTATTTTCTCAAAGTCATATTTTGATTTATTTTCTTCCCTTCAAATAGCTTGTTCAAGGAATCAAACATCTCTTTCGATGTCTTTAGGGGATAAACTTGTGGTACAAGGTGATCCATGATTGAATCAACAATGATCTTCTTGGCCTTGACCAAGTTCTTCTTGTGTAAGGCTTTTAGCCTCCTCTCTCTCTGGAACTATAACCTCTCTACTTGTGTAGGTGTCCAATTCATTTTCTTCAGAGAGATCATATACTTCCATGCTTGGAAGCTATCAACTTCACCAACCTTATCATAAAGTTTATGTGATAGATCACTTTGAAATGAGAACCTCAAATGAAAATAGCAAAAGATTAGATCTTACTGATTTGAGGTGTCTGTCCTGGTTCTGGAGCTGGCTGATCTAGGGTTTGTCAGAGAAACCCTAATTTTAAAAAATTGGAATCTTTAAGATCTAATTGGATAGAAAGATAGACCTCTTCAAGGTGATCTATCTAATGTACTCATTTTCTGAAAAAAGTGGAGGGAAGTTCCCGGAACAGGAAGCCCTAGTTTTCCAATTTCTTCTGCAGAAATTCCTGATACTATTTCTGTGGTATATCCAAAATTACTACTTCTCTCTATCTGAAACTTTGCACTAAGTTAGCCTCGCCTGTTCTTGTTTCAAAACCATATATTTCATTAGAATTGGTTTTACCAATTGGGACTTATGATCATTTTCCCAAGGTGACCTGTTACAGGACTGTTCAAAATAGCGAAGTTGTATGGACTTCCACATGTCAATGTTTCATATTTGGGGTCTGAAAATTCTACCACAAATAGTAAAGTCCATGCCCTTTCTGGAAAATTTTCAGAAACTTCATTTGGACCTTTTTATCCCAATATATATCAATTATCCCTAGGTGTCATGTTTTGGGATGAATCCTAGGAGACGTTGGAATCCTAACTTGGAGGAATCATATCTCCTAGAATATAGAGAATATGAGGCTGAAATTTGGATACAGTGTAAATCCGGATTTTATCTTCAGCTTGTGAAATTTTCATCTCCTGATCCTTCTTCAATACTGAGATATAGCGAATGTACCAAAACATATCTGTTTTAGTATTTTAGGGTTTTTCCGGCTCGGGGTCAAACTAGGGTTTAACTTTCCTAGAGTTTCACCCAACCAAAAATCTCGACCCAGGTCTCTAAAATTTGATTTTGATGAGGAGATAAATCCTATGATGGGCTCACTCAAAATTTCCTCTTCTGTAAAAATCCCTAACTTCCTGCACCAAAAACTGAAAATGCTCGGAATCGAATTCTGCTTCGACAGAAAGATGCGCCCTTCAATGGAGAGTCAACCTAGAATAATTTTGCTGATGGATTGTGGAGAGAGATCCAAAAAGTAAGAAGCACTAGCTTCTATAGCTGCACAATTTCTTCTTCTCAGGTTAGCTCTGATACCATGTTAGATTTTTATCATTCAAGCTAGCATTATGATCTTAGGATCTTTAACTGAGAGAATAACATGCACAGCAATAAACACAAGAGACAAGAGACACAAATAATTTTCCTCAGGGAAACCATAAAGGAGAAAACCCCACAACTTCCTCAGAGATAGAATCAGCGCCAAAAGTAAAACCTGAAAACATAAATATGATCTTCTGACAGCAGTAGTCTCTCTCTGATCCCAGCAACTTCTCTCTCACTGATATGCCCCAGTGAGTGAGTGTGTGTGTGATAAATAGAGAGGCTCACTCTCTATTTATATTCTTTCGTTCAGTTAATTTCCACTCCAACATGTTGGCCTCACTTAACAATTACTTACTAGAGTCGACATCTCTAGGAGATTCTAATAACCCTAGTGCCCCACAACTTGTGGGAACTTTTCCCTGACTTACAATAACTCACCTAGGGTCGAATTCTCTAGGCTAGTATAATAACCCTAGGGCCCCACAACTGTGGGGACTTTAACCCTTGATCAATAGGAGGGTTACCCACAATGACTTGATATGACTTGTTCACATTATAGAAACTCCCGATCGGAACATCGGGGCATGACATGACTCAATTACATTACAACCACTTCCTGGAATAAACATCGGGGTACAATACATAAGATATACAAGTGAATACATTCTGAAGTTACAATTACATCAACAATCTTAGTGGCAACATGGATTGTACATATAGCCTCTCTCAAAGGAGGCAGTTCACATCCACTTGAGAATTTAATCAAATGAATTTTTCATGAATATGTTTTTTTCTAAAGTATAGCAAGTATAGTGCCACATGTTGATAGTACTCTTATATTTGTCTTGATAATGATATTATCTCTGTCCATGCAGAGCACATCTCTAGCCTTATATACAAACTCATATTTTCTCATGAATTTCTAGTGCTTTATGCAATCTCAGGTTTTCAAATCCATGTGAGATTCAACTTCAAAAAATTTTACAATTGCATTGCCACATGTTGATAGTTATTTGTATGTGTGTTTCATAATGAGATGATTTTTGTCTGTGTAGAGCACATCTATAGCTCTATACACAAACTCAACTTTTCTGATGAATTTATGGTGCTCGATGCAATCTTAGGTTTTCAAATTCATGTGAGATTCAACTTCAAAAGTTTGTAATAAAATTGACTTTATATTTTTTGTCCTAGTTATGATATCTATTAGCATTTAGCTCTTTTCACAAAGAAAATGATGATGCACCTACCCCTAAATTAGATAATTTTTAGTAACTCGAATATGCATTGCTATGGGTTGTAAGGAGTGCACCAGGTTGTAAGGATCATATCATATATAGTAACGTACACTTCTAAGTGTTTCTGAACGAAGGCTTATTTATGAAGCTTTTGTAGGTTGTTGACAGTGGACATACATGTTCATTACCCTACCTGTGAAATTAGACCTAGGCCCTTGGGGACTAAATCTAAACCTACATAACAACCATAACCCTGAATTTCTGACCAAATATTTAAGTATCAACCTAATGGTCTCATTAACCTCCTTTTACATGTACTTTCAATACACATCATTAGTAGACACAAATAATTTTGGATGGAGAAAAACATAGTATCCACTGGAAGCTAAATTTATATAACAACTGTATCCATTCCTTACGTACCAAGTATTTAGTTATTAACAATATGGCCTCATTATCCTCCTTTTAGTTGTACCTGTAATACACACAATTAGCTGATACCAAAAATTTTGTACCAAGTAAAACATAGCATCGAAAAAGTAACATAGTATCCACTATGGCTGCTACTAAGGGTTCAAACAGATTGCTAATGGCTCTTAGACTGCAATACTTCAAAATATTTCAAGGAGGTTTTTCTAGGGACAGTCAACAAGGCATCCATAGACATTGAAATTTTCCTAGTTACTTAAATATTTTCAACACAATTTCATGGACAGGATAAACATATGATACATTGATACATTGTATCAATAATTTTTGTACTTTTAGCTATATATAGAGCACTTATCGGTGCAACAAAATATGCAACTAGGCATTCTGTTTCTTGCAAGAATATCGTGCAACATATAGTTGAAACTTTGGTAGTAAAAGCAGTGATAAATTAGAATTCAATCCTACATGTAGAGGTATTTCAAACCCTGGGGAATTTTCTCTTGTTAAGGATCAAAGGAGAAATCAATAGAATGTGCACAAAGAAATGCAGAGAGTTTTCTTTTGGAGGCTGCCTAAAATAAACCTGTGAAGGAGGAATTATTAATATTATTCATCCCTTGCTTCTAAGGCTTCCTCTAATCAAACAAAAGCAAGCAATGGTACTTGTAGTAATACTGAAAATAAGAGGATACAAGTATAATACTATAACCAGTATGCCTGATATGTGAATATAGAGTCTACAAACAAACATTGCCTCACCTCATTGAATTTGTGGTGTAAAAAAGTTTATCTATAACAGGTCCTACCAATTTCTTTTCCAGATGTTTCTTATGTTTCTATATCTATTAGCAAAAGGGGAAAAATGAACTATTTCTTCTATGCTCCAAAATCCTCAAGCAACTTGACACCAAAGGAGGTTGGTGGAGGATAGGTGGTCCACCATCAGAGTCAGAGGCATGATCAATTCCTTTTCCACCAAATCCAAAGGAAATATCAAATACCTCCACTAGATAACAATTAAGATGGATGGTTGGACATTGGCCTTAGCACTGGATCCGATAATTTTCCATAACTAATGGAATTCATGCTTCTTATCAAATGCAACATATAGAATAATGTAAAGAAGTTACAAGTCTATAGTGACTTCAGTTTGGTGATTAAGTATATGAAATGTACATGCCCAAATCTAAATATAAACGTCAGACCTCTAGGATATCAGACAAAAACAATAGCAATCTTGTTCAAGACAATTTCTTTTAATTGTGTATATAGCGAGCAAAATGTGGAAGCTGATGCATAGTCAAAGGAAGAGCGGTAGGTAGAAAAGGGAAGTGTGGTCATTGAAGAATGCATGGATGAAATAATTTATGTCTCAAAATCTATTATTTAAGGAGGCTACTATAGATATGATCATCAAAATCTGTTTAAAGTTACAAGCCATAATGCCAGTTAAAATTTGATCTTTATGTTTTCTATTAGAAATAAAGACATAGTACTTTATAGAAATGTATAGGACTAAAGGCAAGATAGCTAAGGGGTTGTATCTATGCTCTTTTAATACACAAACATCAATATGAAGATGTATTAGGAGTCTGTTTTTGGAGGGAGTCAATAAAGAGCTACTTTTTTTTAATGCTTTGAAAGAGCAGCAGCAGATTGGGAAAGTAATTTCTCATCTTCTCGAATAGAAAAGGTGTTTTTTCATGGAAAAAATAAATGTGCCATCTCAATCTTATCATTATTACTATATGTACTTTATGTTTGTTAAACAAACATAAAGGAAATCATATCATGGAAACATCCTTTATACAATACAGAATTGAACCTTTGAGAAAAAAAAGGTAAAGGTTAGATCAAAGCACAATACTCTTAACCCCAGGTTGATACAAAATCCCTTAAATGGAACATACTGGAAAAGAAAATAGAAACCGTCATTTAGTAAGTTTCACTTTGGTTCCAAATAAATTTATTATTTTCAAGACATTAAAACTGTATTTTATCCAACCCTTTGACTTACCATAACCTACTTTACCATATCCCACAATAAAATTAAAAAAATAGAAAATAAAAGCTCCCAAAGGGAGTGAGACCCATATATGACTTGTTAGTGTGTTAAAGGGGACTTTAAACAACAAAAAACACCTTAAACATTCTAAACTGAAAAACAATGAAAAATAAATGTCATGCTCCATATTTTAAAATTCACCAAAAGTTCAGGCTCAAAGGCTTCAATAGGAGAAAATAAAAAATTACTTACCTGAGTAGCACCCCATCCTAGTCCTATACCAGGAGCAGGACCTTCTCTATCGTTCAATTCACTAGACTACACAAGGCACCACTCTAAAGACACAAGATCCATAAAATGTTTAATGCACATTTCAACTCATTTTGATAAAATCTTCAAACTCTCAGGTAGATTCAAGTCATTTGTATTTTATAATTATTTTGCTCAAATATTCAAACTCAAAGTTGAAACAATGAGACAATCATGTCTAGCATAGAAAAACCACACCTCAATATCCTTCATGTCTAGCATGTCCTAGAAACAATGAGTTACAATAACCATTAAAGTACTTAAAACAATAATAGTAATAAGATTAGCGATCTATATCAGATCTAAGTTGTTAATGAAAGACAACAATACACAATAGTAGCATGATATATCAGATCTTAACCAATTATAAACTCAACATAAGATGTTAGGGAAGAGCTCCCTTATCCTCAGAAAAAATGCTTCTAAACAGACTTCAACCTCTTAGCGTTAGGTTACTTTCATGAGACTCAACTAGACCAACATAGTTGTAAGAGAACCCAGAACTGGAAAAGAACGTAAAATAGATCATCCAACCCTCAAAAATCAGAGAAAGTAGCAGCACAACAGTATAGCCAACTCACAATAAAAAATGACAACAAACTACTCCAAAAATGTCATATAAGGTAGCGATATGGTGGATGGCACCTAACGAGGGATCTTAAGGTGAACGTAAGGGTGCAAGAATACATAAAGAAACTGATGTGGACAAGTCTTGCAAAGTACAGAACAAGTATTCAAAACATTTTTTGGCTCATCCTCCCAGATGATGTAAAGAATGCCCGCAAAAATGCACAAAAGGTTGAAAATTTCCCTACGGGCATGTTTAACTGGTTGCAAGCATTTTATCTTAGTCTTGCATGCATAATGCAATACTTGCGGGCAAGCTTCAAAAAAATGCACACAGGAAAAAGAAAAATTCTGACATGAGTGAAGAAGATGTCATTAAAATGCATGCAGGGTCCTCAATATGCTCACAAGTGGAGGAGACAAATGTCATCCAGGCCTCAATAATATCCTCAAGCCTCAAATATACCTGCACATGAGAGTAAAAATTCCCACATCTAGTTAAAAATTCCCACAGGGCAATAGAAATAAAAATTCCTACAGGGAAATAGATTAAAATAATCCGCAGCCTATAAAAATTCTCGTAGCTAGTTAAATATGCCCACATTTAAGTTTCAGAATACACTTACATAAATTCTCCAAATTGGATAAGCAGTTGATTTGGAAAAATGTCTGCATCCTGTTGAGGAATTCCCTACAGCCAACTTGTAAATTCTTGTTGGGCTGATAAAATGCATGCACTACCATATAAAATTCCTACAGGCTTCAAACATATGCACATGGGTCCATACAAATGCCCACAAAAATGCACAAAAGTTTGAAAAACGCCCATAGGAAGCCATAGAAATAGATGAAGTAAAATGAAGAAATAAATTAGGTACAAAATGTTTGCATAAATATACATTTGTGAGATATTACTTTTCATCGATTCTGAAGATATATGTGAGACAAATTAAATATCTTGAGATGAACGGACCACTAAGGTTTCAGGGGGTATACACATTGATAGGGGGAGTAATATGGTTAGATAAATAAAAGCGTATAAAGTGAAGTAACATTGTGATTTTGCCATTGATGCATGCTTACCCTTTATGAATTTACTAGATGACTGTTGATACATTATTTATGCGAGCATGTCCTTAGATGCCATGGGAATTTCAATGATAAAGTTAAACACTTGACATGTACAGCTAAAGTAAATTTGCTATGGGAAGCATGAGCTTATAAAGATGTTCTCCAACTATATTGTACGACCACTTGGATGGAGATGGATTTCCGTAAGTCCTTGATTTTTTTCAATTTTATGCTTGATCATGGGATCATAGATTCACTACAAATATTCACTTTTTCAGAGGGCTAAAATTCATGATGGGTTGAAGTGCCTTGGATTTTTTCTCAAACCCCTTGGATATGGCATCAAGGATCGAGGTTGGATGATAGGAAGGATTGAAAATCGAATACATTTCTAGTATCACATGTGGATATCATGTAGAAACATAATGAATATTGTTAATGATGTTCTCAAATAAATTCATGTTTACTATTTATTACTTTATCATTGTCCCAAAGGGATACAAAATAAAATTTAGAGGTTGTGTTTTCACTACTTGTAGAACATAAAATAGGACAAGGTTAGGTTTCACCTAGCTCGTTGGAAAGTATTTTCCAAATCAAAACATGAAGGGGGGGATATATCTCCATGGGCCTTGGATACTCATCTCAAACAAGAAACTTCTAAATTATTTCACATTACTTTTACACATGTATACAAGGAATTGAATAAGGAAGTAGTACAAGGAAAATTGCATATATGTGAAATAAGGAATGACCCATGAACATTTTTCCTTAACATCATTGTCAACATTAACCACTCTAAGGAAGCTACTTTGTAGGTATTTTCTGAAATAAATTTATGTGAACTACTTTATACGCTTAGGATTCCCATGCCAAGTACAACAGTAAAGGAAAAAGGATGTTGATGGAAAAGGATGATGACATTGCAAAAAGGAATATAAAGGTTGATGACAAAGGTGATGACATGGAAAAAAGGACAAGACAGTTTGGGCATCATTTCAATGTGAGGGTAGGTTACTTGTCCTTCTCAACTGTATGTGTTCATACGTCTCATGTTTCTCATGCAAAGAGTGGAAGCTCATAATCATCATCATTGGATAAGGAATATCATGTGGTCATCTCATCTTCCTCAAGTTAACTCAAAAAGGGGCGTCTATCCCCTTGAGGATAGCTATAGTCCTAGGAAGATGTCACACATATTAAAAAATAAGCTATGCAACAAAAGTGAACAAACATTTCGCCTATAAATTTTAAAAAGCACAAATATAGGTATATTAATTGTTTTGATCAGCACAATACTATAAAATGGAGAGCTACATTAATAATCATTAAAGTAATGAAAACAAAAACATTAATAACCATAATCATTTAAATGCTACAATATTGGACAATACTGAAAGGGGGGTGGGTGAATCAGTATTGTTACCTTTTTTCACAATTTTAACCACTTTTAAAATAATGAATAACTGGCAAAATCAACAAGATACAGAGAACAAAACCTTATCATGGAATCCCAACTGGTAAAAACAACAAACACTTTCTATAACTTCAAAATTGCATTTTCAATTGGTTTTTATAATTTCAAAAATATCTTATATATTATACTTTTGTCAATACAAAGTGCCCACTGTATGTTAGAAAAGTATCCTACAGCCCATAATCAAAGGTTGTACAAAATAAAGCCTCAATCCAGCACCAAAAAGACATTCCACGCAGTCCAAAGAAGCACATAATGAGACCTGAAGTCTTATCCAAGGAAGCACCTAGGGGGTAAAGTGAAAATCCCCTAGAACTAAGGCATTTATATGCCATGAAAACAACTCATCAAAAGGAGCATTCAGTAGAGCATAATCAAAAGCTAAAAAAAAACTTGAATCCTTTCTAAGAAATATGAGTATGACATGGTAAGTATGTTGAATAACATAACTTAAAAGAACGGGATGGTATCACTCCCAATAGACTCTCCATCCAACATCTCAATATAGGAGAGTTTTCCCATCTCAAGAGAAAGTGCTTCCTTGGATAAAACATCAACACTCATATTATGCTCCCTGTAAATGTGTTGAAAGTCTTCTTGATAGTGGATGTATCCTTAGGCATGGAAAAGAAATCCCTCCCATATGCATAGCTCCCAAAAACAAAAATAAACCACCCTAGTTCACAATACCTTCATACCTTCACCCATTATTTTGGTTTTTCATGTTGTAGTATGGCCTTTGACAATGGCATAGGAAATAAGAACCATGAGATGGTCTTTATTAAGCATCCTTTGTGTGTCAAAATTTGAAATGGTCACCATATTACACTCATATGACAAATATTTTTCAAGAAAGGGTCTATTGATGATGATGTTCTCTATGATGACAATGATGGCCATAAAGACAATTATCATGATAATCCTGATGATTATGATGACAAAGATAATTAATAAACATTAAAATAAAACAATTAAAACTATCCACCTTATGTTCCCCCTATCGCAACAAACAAAATTTACAGCTTTCACTTACCTCACCCACGAAGTAGGCCCGAGGTCGCAAAGGAGGTTCCAAGGTTGCAGAGGATCTTTTTCAGTTACTTCACTCATGAACTAGCCCCGAGGTTGCAGAGGAGGTTCCAAGTTTTCATAGGAGGTTTTTCGCTTACCTCACCCACAAACTAGGACTGAGGTTCATGGAAAAATTATCGTCGCATTTGCCACACTTCAAATATTCCATCACTATAGCGATAGAATAGAGATGACACATGGGTTAAACTTAGAAATGGTCACCATATTACACTCATATGACAAATATTTTTCAATAAAAGGTGTATTGATGATGATGGCCTCTATGATGACGATGATGGCCATAAAGACAATGATCATGATAATCTTGTTAACTACGACGACAACGATAATTTCTCTATCAACATCATCATCATCATCATAATAATAATAAACATTAAAGTAATAATAAACATTAAAAATAATAAACCTTAAAAAAGAACAAACATTTAAAACTATCCATGTTACCTCCCCTCCGTTGCGACAAAGAAAATATACATATTTCACTTACCTCACCTATGAACTGTGCCCAAGGTCGCAAAGGAGTTTCCAAGGTTGCAAAGGAGGTAGCTCTTTTTCATTCAGCAAACCCCTTCCTTGACACAACTAGAAAGCTAGCTTGTGAGAGTGGGAAACCCTTAAGCTGCAACATACACAAATAAATTTCTTGTTTGACTCAATTTTTATAGTATGAGTTATTCCTATAGGTCATTTTTTATTGGGTGGGCATTGGGATTCAGCTCAATTTTAATGGTATCCCATCTTTGGGGGTTTTAGGTTGTCCACCCCCTTCATATCCAAAATCTACGCAAAGGGACATTGGCAAATTGAGATCAAGAACCATAAGCAAAGGTGAAGGTTACTACGGCATCAGGAAAAGCATAGGCTAAGGAAAATTCAAGACTGGGTGGTTAAAAACTAGTGGTAGATTTAGTATAAGTATAATGTTTTCCTACAGAGATGTCTTCGGTAAGTCAACTTCTTTCATTTTAATCCATTAACTCATTTTCTAGCATAAGATATAATGCTTTGTGTGTATGAAAGTTTCTCTTGTCTTCCCTCCATAAATTACAGTTAGGGTTTTATTGATAGATACAGACAGGGTTTTCTCCTATATTCCCTCCACATATTGATTAGGATGGATGGTTTTATACAAAAAATACTTCACCTACTTCCTATCAACCCTGCTTCCAGGTACAACTCTGAGTTAGTGAAAGCTTTTGAAGACATTTACAACCCGCACTTAATGGACATAATTCTTTCAAGTATTGCATTATGCATGCAAGACTAAGATAAAATTATCGCAGCTAGTTAAAAATTCCCACAAGGTAATAGATAAATGCACGTTGAACCCCAAAATGCATGAAATAGAGGTGGAAAGATGCCCACATGAGGTATTGAAACGCCAGCAGATCATTGAAATGCTTGTGACATGTAAGGACATGCCCGCATAATGAATGTATCAAAATTAATCTAGTAAATTCATAAAAGGTAAGCATGCATCAATGACAACATCACAATGTTGCTTCACTTTATTTCCTTTTCTTTATCTAACCATATTGCTACCCTATCAACCCTGCTTCCAAGTATAAATATGAGTTAGTGAAATATTTTGAATACATTTAAAGCCCACACTTAATGGACATAATGCCCGCAAGTATTGCATTATGCATGCAAGACTAAGATAAAATGCCCACATATAGTTAAACATGCCCATAGGGTAATAGATAAATGCCCGTTGAACCCAAAAATGCATGAAATAGAGGTGGAAAGATGTCCAGTGGAGGTGTTGAAATGCCCATGATATGTAAGGACATGCCCGCATAAGTATGCAAGCACCCACAGATGAAGACTATATTCCCATGACATGTAAGGACATGCCTGCATAATGAATGTATCAACAGTCATCTAGTAAATTCATAAAAGGTAAGCATGCATCAATGACAACATCACAATGATGCTTCACTTTATTTCATTTTCTTTATCTAACCATATTGCTACCCTATCAAGCCTTCTTCCATCTATAACTCTGAGTTAGTGAAAGCTTTTGAAGACATTTAAAGCCCGCGCTCAATAGACATATTACCCACAAGTATTGCATTATGCATGCAAGACTAAGATCAAATGCATGCAGCTAGTCAAACATGCCCATAGGGTAATATACAAATGTTCGTTGAACCCCAAAATGCATGAAATAGAGGTGGAAAGATGCCCACAGAAGGTATTGAAATGCCAGCAGATCATTGAAATTCCCATGACATGTAAGGACATGCCCACATAAGTATCAAGCACCCACACATGAAGACTATATTCCTATGACATGTATGGGCATGCCCACATAATGAATGAATCAACAATCATCTAGTAAATTCATAAAAGGTAAGCATGCATCAATGACAACATCGCAATGTTGCTTCATTGTATTTCCTTTTCTTTATCTAACCATATTTCTACCCCTATCAACCCTGCTTCCAGGTATAACTCTGAGTTATTGAAATCTTTTGAAGACATTTAAATCCCACTCTTAATGGACATAATACCCACAAGTATTGCATTATGCATGCAAGACTAAGATAAAATGTCCGCAGCTAGTTAAACATGCCCATAGGGTAATAGATAAATGCCCTTTGAACACTAAAATGCATGAAATAGAGGTGTAAAGATGCCCGCAGGAGGTGTTGAAATGACAGCAGATCATTGAAATTCTCATGACATGTAAGGACATTCCCACATAAGTATGCAAGCACCCACACATGAAGACGATATTCCTATAAGATGTAAGGACATGCCTGCATAATGAATGTATCAACAGTAATATAGTAAATTCATAAAAGGTAAGCATGCATCAATGAAACATCACAATGTTGCTTCACTTTATTTCCTTTTCTTTATCTAACCATATTTAAGTTTTGTACATTTCTATGGGCATTTATCTGGACCTACGTGCATATGTTTGAGTCTTGAGGGAATTTTATAAGGTAGTGCAGGCATTTTATCAGTCCAACAGCCATTTTCAAACTGGCTATGGGCATTTCTCAACATGCTGCAAACTTTTTTCCAAATCAACTGCTTACACAAGTGAATTTTAGCCTAAAATCCGAGATCTTTAATGTCTGAAATTCGACAGACACGTGTCTATTATTTGACAATAACATTTTTTTTGGCGTCAGTGGGAATTGGTAGGTTATTTGACACCATTTCAAACCCCGTCGATATTTTGACAACATTCATCCTAAATTCTCGTCGATATTTTAGCAACATATCATCCTAAATTAGGAAAGTCTTAATTCAATTAGGTGTTGAATTTTCAACAGCTTGTCGTCGAATACCCGATGGTTATCACTTCCATTCGATACCTTGAAGGCGTCTATAGGTGTATAATTTTCGATGAGGGGGCATCGAAGAACCAACAATTATCACTTCCATTGACACCTTGAAGTCATCGGTTGTATTAAATATTCGTCAGATGTCATGTGCAAGGAATTGGAAGTCCAACGGACTGTAGATGTTGGTAGTGTAACAAAGTTGTCGGATTGGATGGATATCCAATGACAGCTTCCACTCCAAGTATGTCGAAAAACCAACAATATGGTATAAATTTATAATAAAAAAAAAACCCTTTCTATGGGTGCCATATTTTATTTCATTTGGCCAAACTTATGAGCAGGTTTTTCTAGAGAAGTGGATTAGCAAGGGTCATGATACATGTCCCAAAACCCAGCAAAACTTGACACATGTGCAACTCCTAATTATTGTGTCAAAGGTCTGTCTAAATCAAATGTCTGTTGTGATTTACCATATTTTTAAGATCATATTTCAAATTGAAACTGATTTTCAACTTGAACTTATGTTTCACATGCGATACTTCATTTAGACTTTGAATGATTTGATCATAGTGTTTCACATGTGGAGTTTCACTAAGTCTCTATATGATGCTTTATCATTACCATATCTTAGATCAACTATACTCATACTGCTATGAATAGATCCAATTGGGATAGTGTGAGCTAAAATTAGATGGCCTAGGTGGCAACAGATAACACTATAGCAAAAAACAATTGTGATATACACACAACAGTTTTGAATGCCTTTGAATCAAAATGTTCACGAAGTAACCAAAAGGGCGAGTGCATTTAAAATAAACACCATTGCATAGATTTAACAACTTGTGATTACGTATACACCGAAGAAGATGAATAAATTGCATATTTATGTCAAGTGCAGATGTTTTAGGTATTTTTGGAACTCTTTGTTAAAAAAATTACATTTTAGGTGTTATTGTAGGTTGTATTAAAAAACTTAAAAGTGACTTCAAGAGTTGAATGAGTAACTAGAATGTAGTGTTATATAATATTTCAAATGCAAGGGCTTGACAAGCCACTGGAAGGTAGGATATTAGTTTTAAGCAAATGTGGAGGTAATGCAAAGTAATTAAATAGTTTCTAGCCTTTCTTAATTCTGAGGTTTGTTGATGTCCTCTGGAAGTGTCCTGCTTACATAAATAAATATAGCAGATTTTTTTCTGAGATTTGATCTTCTCCATCTATCTGGAATTTTATTTCAGGAAACACATCCCAAGGTTGGGGGCTTCATACACTGCATAACTTGAACTATCTGTCTTTGATGTCAGATTTGAGGGGCAACAATTCCACCAAAATATTATGGGACTTGCACCTATCTTCATCTCTTTTTGAGATGTGCCATTTATGTGGGGAAAATTCACAGTGAGAATAGAACCCTTATGGATGGCTTACCACTCTGTTGACCTAACCAGTGAACCTATGCCCTATTGGCAAGTCCATTTGTTTTGATTTTTGAAGGATGTAATTTTGATATTTGAACATACAAAAAAAGGCCTTTTATATACTCTTTTAATATATCAAGTGTATTTTTGTAACTGGTGTAATATTGTTAAAGATGGTATAATGTATGTGATTGTTGCTTAAGGTTATTAAATTCTTTCATGCATATTGCTTAAATTGTTAAGGATATCGAGGGAACAACATTTGCACTTGAAATATCAGAAAAAGAGGTTGGTGATGAAGTCATCGCATTGCTGCAGCAGGATAAGAATCCCAGTATTTGAAATGATACATCACAAATGGATTCTTTCCACCAGGTGGCTACTAAGCTAAGCATCATGTATTTAAGAGTTGTGTTCACAGGGAAAAGAGATTTAAAGAGATTTCTTGATAAAGATCACACTGATAAATACAAGAAGAAGGATTCATGATACATGTCCCAAAACCCAACAAAACTTGACACATGTGTAACTCCTAATCATTGTGCCACTATTCCAGACATTGGATTTTCTCCATATGCAAAGCGAATGAGGATGCTCAATACCACTCTCCCTCATGACCACATCATAAAACAGAAGTACACTTCACTATGTTATAAATGTATTTTTGTTTGTGAGATATTCAAGGAAGGAAAATATTTTAAATAATCTATAATTAAACAACTCAAAATTCAATAGACATCCTACCGTTGCATTCTACAAATATGCATTGTAATTCGTTGGAAATAAATGAAATTATCTTAGCTTAGCTTAAATATATTTAAACAATTTTCACAAACATAGTTAAATATATGAACCCGAAAAATGATCTGGATGATATCTATCAAGGCTTCTTAATGAAACAAAAAACAAAAATGCAACAAATAGACAAGACCAAGACCAGGATTTAGGGAAACCTGAAAAACAACATGAGTAAATAGAGCATTAAGGTAAGAATCAAGAGGGTGAATACCATTCTTGAGGAATTCAACTTGAAATCCTTCCTCATATTCTCTATTTCTAATGCTCTTAATCATAGTTTTCCTTCTGATATATCCCATAGAGAAGAGGTAGCAAGAGAAGGTGGAGGTGGAATTGGTAGGGGATTGTGCTAGGGTTTCATATAGGGAGATGCTATGGAAGCAGGGATGATTTTAAGGAACCATACTTATTTAAAAGTGTATAAATGTTGGCGAATATTACCAATTCTTAAAACGCCAACTATAAAATGATTGACGATATTTTTCAAAAAATATTTTAATTTCCAAGGATTTTATATAGTTTATATAATAATTTGGCGATTTTTAGGGTGAAAAAAATTGACCCAATCAAAATTGGGCGAAACAGGGCTTCAAAAAATGCAAAATGGTGAATGTTTTTTAGGAGAAAAACATGGAAAAATAGCCCACTGGGCTAAAATTCGCCCCTAAAATTATCCTTGTATGGAAGAGCAAATGATTAGGTATAAGTTCTATGGGAAAGTATTTTTAGAGAAATGCATATGCCAAAATTTCTTGGGAGAGTGGTGGAGGGTCTTGCATAACCCTTGCCTCCTCAAGGAAAGGAAATCCTATTTTTTATGACACATGTCACTGTATGATTTTTTATGTTGGGAATAAGAGGAAAGATCACGATTTAAGGAAAAATAAATTTTCCTATGGTGAAAATTTTCAATCTTCACTGCACATTAGTTCATGTGGCAAGAGAAAGGGGAAGGATGTGAGGGGGAACCTTAGTGACATGAGGGAAGAATCAAGAGTAGCCTCCCAAAGAGTCATGGAGAGAATCTCATATTTTGATTGAAGTTGTTTTAAGGGATGAGAAGTGTGATAGGGGAGGAAGTGGTTGGCAAGGTCGAAGAGGCATAAACATTGGAAAAATCAACATTGAAGAGGAAGTTATTCCATGTAGGGGGGGGTTTGAAGTGGAAGGTGAGAGGGAATGATTAAAAGAGGGATAGGGAGATTGAGAAGTGGATGAGAAAATAGAGTATTTCATTGTGGACCAAGACATAGTGAGATACACAATGTCCTTTGAAATGGGGTGAAACATTTGAAGCTTCAAAATTAGGGGTAAAATGGAAGACCATTCATGATCAACACATTATGAGATTCACCCAAGTTCAAACGGTTCCTCCCATAATGATTTAGAAGTTTGAATGCATCCTCTAAAGTCTTGTGTAATCCTACAAAATTTGGATCAATATCTTTGAGGGAAAAATCAGTATAAGATACATGATGAATCAAAATATACTATGCCTTGGTTCGACCATTGAGATATCCTAAAAGAATAATTTCACCTTAAGTAGAGTAGAATTCCAATGGTATAAATGTAAAATCTTGTAGGGTTTACTTTGGGGTGGTTCCATTGTTTCATCTTGCAACAATAAATCATAGTCTTTATTCACTAAGTATGGCCATATTTGGCTCCCCATATCTATTAATCCTTTAATGCTTCCTTAGTTAAAAAATTTCTACCAAGTGTTGTTTACCAATGAAACTAGCTCAGGATCTAGATCATCCAATATTTAAAAGTATTGGATAGTCTTTAAGACAACTTCCATATATTTACATTATCAACTTCCCAGTTTGATATGACCACTAGGGTATTAAGTTAGTTTCCATCCTTTCCATGTATAAAGAATTATATATTTTTCCTTTAAAGGTGAATTCAATATAATCCTATTCTCCCACCCATTAGTATTTCTTATTCCAGTTTAGAATGATGATATCTTCTTTGAAGCCTTGGGAGAATATATAGATGGGGCATCCTCCAACCATATACAAATTTCATTATCAACATCATTTTTATTGGTTGTTGTGGAAGGTGTCTTTCCACCATGATTTGTCTCTGGATAGAATATTGGCACCCAATTCCCTATTCATCAAGGTAGGTCCTTTGATCCCTAACCCCCCTTTCTTGGGTCATTAGATAAGGAAAAGGGAAGAGGCATATGGAAACAATTTGACTAAATAGCTAATATTTCGTGAAGCTTAAGCCATTCATATTTACATTTTAATGGAATTCCTAGATGTTGGAAAGTGTTTTATTTCAATTCTTCCCAATTTATGGGTTGGTGTGTTTCACGCATAGTTTTATTAATGACCCCCCTCAAAGTCCTCTAGAAAATAGTTGAGAATTACTTTAAATATCTTGGATGTTATCAAGTAGCAACCCTTAGAGGCATGTGTCATTTGCAAACATGGATCTGATTCATAGTGTTTACTTTGGATAATTGAAATTCTAGGGAGGGACCATAATTTATTATTACACAATATCCAAGGAGAATTCCCATACTTTGTCCATATATAAGGATGAAAATAAATGGAGATATTTGAAAAATATTTCCTCAACGCCACTAATACTTTGAAGGAGTTTTTCCTACTATTAATCAATAGGGATATCATGGGTCCACCTACATAAGCCTCAATCCATTATATATATTTTTTTAAATCCAATCACCTCAAAATTGAAAACATAAATTGATGTCTCACCCTATTGAAGGCATTGGCGATGTCTAGTTGGATGACCATTTCACTTAGCATTTTCACTTAGATAAATTTCTATGTCATTATGGTATTGGGCCCTGATGAATATCTAGGAAAATACGCCTACCTACTCTACAAAGATAATTTTTGACACAAATATTTTAATATAGAATGTATAATATAATATGATATGTAAGAGAAGGATGTTGGGAAAAAATGAGAAAAAATGTTTGGATTTCTCTTATTAGAGATAAGAGTAAGGAAGGAGTTGATTCTTCCAACTTTGGTATGTTCCATTGGTTCTTCAACCTTCATATGGAGGACCTGCTTGATGTTATTCCATTCTTTGTTGTAAAAGTGGGATGAGAATGCATACAATATAGGGTCCTTGTTAGGTTCCATGTTCGATATTGCATCCTCAATTTTTTCAAGGGGACTAATTTGATGAGGTTCTCATTGTTCAACTCTTGTAGTGAGCAAGGGATGTTTTCTAACATTTCACCTTGGTCCAAAGCATTGTTTTCCACCCTTTATGCAAAATAATGGCTTGATGAGGTTTATATGAAACATTCTTTGTTACTAAATATTTTTTTCTTTGTTCCATTTAGAAGGGAAAATTTTTAGATATGGTTCCATATTCATCAAAAGTTGGCTCAACTATGAAAAACTAATTTTCTTACTACTTTCCTTAAGTTGTAGGTTTATTGGATTTAACCTCCTCCTTTGGATCGTATGATCTGATCAAGTTTTAATTGCTACTTGTTTTTTCCTTGATTCCCCCCAGATCCCTACTTCTTCAGTTTAGTATTGAAGTATTTTCTCCTTGTGTTTTATTTCCTTTGAGGGATCTATAGAATGTGTCTTGGCCTAAGTTTTAATACTTTTATATTCTATTCCCAAATTTAGGACATATATGAATGGATATGGGTGGACCATGAGTATATTTCTAGGACTATGAGTGTTTGATGAAGTGAACCAAGCATGATTATAACAAATAGTGAATGGACCAAGATATATATCCCTAGTGACCAAGATAGAGGTTTTGTTGTGAGAAGATCTCTATCACTTGTGAAAGGTCTTCATTGACTTCAAGTCTATGGAGATCCCATGTTGGTGATTACGTGGATGAAGAACAAACAACAAATCCATAAAGTGAGTTTACAGCCTCTGGCTATATAGATCAAGGAAAATTCACATCTCTTTGATATGATAACTTTTGACCATATAGAGATGTTGGGAAACCCTAGGTTTGTAACTGCAATCTAATTAGATGTGAAAAATGTATCTGTTATTTTGACAATGATTATGTTACAATGAAAACCATCCAAAACTGACAACAAGGAACCTAACATTTTCAGGCAACAAAACATGTTCTCCAAGTTTTTGGACTTCTAAGCATATTTGATATTTTCTATTATCAATTCAAGCAAGTAAAAATTATAGGGAACAAAGAATGGTACAAATTGAGAAAATATGGAATACAAATCAAAT
The DNA here is from genome assembly GCA_001517045.1 of Pseudotsuga menziesii. NCBI lineage: Eukaryota > Viridiplantae > Streptophyta > Pinopsida > Pinales > Pinaceae > Pseudotsuga > Pseudotsuga menziesii. Next base: position 393,807 of record LPNX011149790.1, read on the forward strand.
TAATTCAAGAAAAATATGTATGAGAATTAGGGATATGTTTTCGATACTATTTATAAAAAAAATTGGTACAACTTACCTTGATTTGTGGAGATTCACAGTTTCTTTTGCTTTACCTTTCAAAACATCAGTCAACATACTACATATATTTTCCTCCTGCAATAATTTCATGTTATGACCCATCAAATAAATATTTTCCTATTTATGAAAATAAAAATGTTAGGATTATAATCCTCCCTTGTCCAATTTGGTCAATTATGTCTAAATCAAGAGTCCTTTCAGTCTATATTTAGTCACTAGCACCATTGGGTCCACTTATCCTAATTGGGCCACATGTACCGATTACTAGAATGTGGGGAACACTAATTGAGGCTAACCACCACTAACTGCACTTGAATGCATTAGTTTAGGAGCCTCCTAGATCAATCCCTACAATTTAGGAGCCAGTGGGAGTGTCGACACTAACCTCCTTCAGTTGAGTTCAGTTGGTGACTAGTCAAGCTCAGTTAAGAGTCAGTTTCATTTAGTTCTATTCATTTAGCACTATTTATGCATGGTTGCATGTGGGTGAGGTGCATTTACTCACCTACCATAGTCAGTTAGACTAGTTAACTAGTAATTAAGACTGAATTAGACACTTGCATTGGGTTGTTGAACTCCGATAGTGATTTAGACAAGTTCAGTTATCCATGCAGTCAAGTAGAGTCAAACCAATTCGAATTTCCTCACATGGATTCGAATTTCATGAGGCTATTTAGCCATTTTACTACATTGTAACAATTATCCAATTAATTTTGATTAATGAAAGCATTCACAGTTGCAAGCCATTTTTGCACTGTTTCATTCTTCAATTTCTAAGTAAAATTGTTTGATCTATCTTGTGAGTTGCATTTTTTTCCACAAATATATGTGATCAATTTAATATGGTATCAGAGCCTCAGCAGGACAATGAACTTCTCCTACTACATATTCATACTTGGATCAAAAAAAAAATTGAGCAAAATTGCTCCTCCCAGCACTGCACCAGAAGCGGAGAATTTACCACATAAATCCTAAGCAAAGGAATTGTTGATCAAGCTTGCTTGATTAACTAAGCTAGGTTTGAAGAAAATTCCAAAACTGCAGGATGTTGACCTTACTTTGTCTATTTGATTATGTGATTTACAGGTTTTTCAGTCTCCTTCACTACATTCGCTACAACAACATTCAGTCTCCTTCACTGCATTCTCTATAATAGCACAATGGCCCCTCCTATGGAGCTTCTCACTCCTTTCAACTACCATCAGTGGAAGGAGGACATGGAAATGTAACTTTGCTCCAAAAGACTCTGCAGAGTCACAATGGACACAGAGGTAGAGCCAATTCATTATGTTGACAAAGAAAATTAATGGAGTAAGCTTGATGAATCTTACAGATGCCTGTGCATGTCAATCTATAGAGATCGTCTCTTTCATGTCAATGGATTGAAGACTTTCGAGGAGTTTTGCACTCACAGTTGCAAGCCATTTTTGCACTGTTTCATTCTTCAATTTCTAAGTAAAATTGTTTGATCTATCTTGTGAGTTGCATTTTTTTCCACAAATATATGTGATCAATTTAATATGGTATCAGAGCCTCAGCAGGACAATGAACTTCTCCTACTACATATTCATACTTGGATCAAAAAAAAAATTGAGCAAAATTTCTCCTCCCAGCACTGCACCAGAAGCGGAGAATTTACCACATAAATCCTAAGCAAAGGAATTGTTGATCAAGCTTGCTTGATTAACTAAGCTAGGTTTGAAGAAAATTCCAAAAGTGCAGGATGTTGACCTTACTTTGTCTATTTGATTATGTGATTTACAGGTTTTTCAGTCTCCTTCACTACATTCGCTACAATAACATTCAGTCTCCTTCACTGCATTCTCTATAATAGCACAATGGCCCCTCCTATGGAGCTTCTCACTCCTTTCAACTACCATCAGTGGAAGGAGGACATGGAAATGTAAATTTGCTCCAAAAGACTCTGCAGAGTCACAATGGACACAGAGGTAGAGCCAATTCATTATGTTGACAAAGAAAAGTAATGGAGTAAGCTTGATGAATCTTACAGATGCATGTGCATGTCAATCTATAGAGATCGTCTCTTTCATGTCAATGGATTGAAGACTTTCGAGGATTTTTGGGATAAGCTTGCTTCCTTGTTTGATAAGCAAGATGACCTTGTTAGATTTTTAACATTAAGCTAGCATTATATTAGGATCTTTAACTGAGAGAATAACAAGCACAACAATCAAACACAAGAGACAATGAACATAGTGTTTTTCCTCGGGGAAACCATAAATGGAGAAAACCCCACAACTTCATTAGAGATAGAATCAGCACCAAATAGAAAATCCCCAAAAACAGTAAGATGATCTCTCGACAGCAGTAACCTCTTTCTTCCTAGCCCCAGTGTCTTCTTCTTCCTCAGCTATGCAATACAACTGAGTGTGAGTGATTGTGTGATAAATAGAGAGGCTCACTCTCTATTTATACTAATTCTCAACTTGATAATGACTCACTAGGGCCGAATTCTCTAGGAGAGTCTAATAACCCTAGTGCCCCAGAACCGCAGGGACTTTAACCCTTGAACAATAGGAGGGTTACTTACAATGACTTGACATGACTTGTTTACATTATAGATCCTCCCTATAGGAACATCAGGGCATGACATGACTCAAATACATTATATACACTTCCCAGAATAAACATCGGGGTACAAGACATAAGATATATAAGTGAATACATTCTGAAGTTACAAATACATAAACACTCCCTCTTAACCAGGAAGGTATTCTTTCGACACAATTTTCAGCACTGGTCTTCTTCTTTGTATCGACTAGATCATCTTGTCATATTCATCTTCAAGTTGTCTTCTTCGTCTTCTTCGTCTTATACATCTTCAAGTCACCTTCATCTTCAGGTCTTCTTCTAATTCATGTTCTTCTTCAAGTCTTCTTCATCACAATATCTGGATCATCGCGACTGTTGGATCATCACTTGATCTAGATCATCATCAAGTCTGGATCATCATCACATCTGGATCATCACTTGATCTACATCATCATCAATTTTGGATCATCATAATCGGTGCTATCTCAGAATGGTGCTATCTCTCAATTCTTCTCATCACAGGAAGTTCTATAGAGCCAACCCTTTTTCATGCTGATTGTAGGCCTACCCTTCATGTAGGTATTCAGAACTTATATCTGACCCTAAGTCAGAATGGCTCACCCAGCTCTTACATCTGACCTCATCTTTTCAGAAAGGCACACCCAGCACTCACATCTGACCTCATCTTGTCAGAAAGGCCCAGCAATCACATCTAACCATGTGTAAACACATCGTGCCAGGATGGCTCAGCATTACATCTGACCTCATCTTATCAGAAAGGCTCTACACTTACATCTGACCCCATCTTGTTAGAAAGGCACAACACTCACATCTGACCATGTGTAAACACACTGTGCCAAAATAGCTCAGCACTTACATCCGACCTCATCTTGTCAGAAAGGCTCTGCACTTACATTCAATCATGTGTAAACACATCACATCGAAAGGGATCTCAGTCCCAGACTGAGGATTCTTGGTAACTGACCAGGTGCCTCCATTCTCCTAGAGAATGGCATCAGCCCTTATATATGATCAATTGGGAACACATCCCTCAATCACATCAAAATGGACATGCACTCACATCTGATCATGTAAGACTACATCCTACAGTCATATCAAAATGGCCCTCATTCCTAGACTGAGTATTCCTGGTAATTGACCACGTGCCTCCATTCCAAGAATGCAATTCAGCCCTTACATCTGATCATGTAGGTTTTGATGTATATGAAACTTTGGAATGTATTTCACTTGTATTTCTTATATATTGTAACCTGATGTTTATTCCAGGATGTACTTGAGTTATTTCATGCCCCGATGTTCCTATCGGGAAGGTCTATCATGTAAACAAGTCATGTCAATTCATTGTGGGTAACCATCCTATTGTCTAAGGGTTAAAGTCCCCACAGTTCCGGGGCACTAGGGTTATTAGACTCTCCTAGTGAGGTCATCCCTAGTAGGGTTTTTGTCATGTTGGGATTAGTATAAATAGAGAGCTGGACTCTCTATTTATCACACAACTCATACACACTCAAGTGTAGCGCATAGTTGAGGAAGGAGAAGACACTAGGGCTAGAAAAGAAGAAGGTTACTGCTGTCGAGAGATCACTTACTGTTTTGAGTTCTACTTTTGGTGCTGATTATATCTCTGAGGAAGTTGCAGGGTTTTCACCATTTATGGTTTCCCCGAGGATAAACACTATGTTCATTGTCTCTTGTTTTTTATTGCCGTGCTTGTTATTCTCTCAGTAAAGATCCTAATATAATGCTAGCTTAATGATGAAATTCTAACATGGTATCAGAGCTATCCTGAGAAGAAGACACTGTGCAGCTGCTGGAACTAGGGCTTCCTAGTTTGTGGATCTTCCTCCACAGATTTTCAGCAAAAGTAAGGTGGAATAACTCTCCTCCTTAGGGCACATCTTTCTGTCGAAGCAGAATCCAATTCTGAGGTTTTTCAATTTTGGACCCAACACTACTGCCGTAAATTAGGGATTTTCACAGAAGAGGAATTTTTCAATGAGCCCAGGCCTGGATTGATCTCCTCCCCAAAATCAAAGTTAGGGATAAATTTCAAGGCATTTGGGTGGATAGAACTCCAGAAAAGAAAAACCCTAATTTGCTACTGAACCAGCACTGCAAGATTTCACATCCAAATCTAGATCTGACATCTTGACCTGGTAAGATCTAAATATTTTGTATTTCCATTTGAGGTTCTCAGTTTAAGATGTCTCATCATACCAAGCTTGATGAAAATCTTGAGGGAGCTGATAACTTCTGAGCCTGGAAGTATAGGATCTCCCTGGTCCTGGAAGAAAATGAGTTGGACCCCTATATTAATGAGGAGGTTCCAGTTCCAGAGGGAGATGAGTCTAAGGCCTTGCATAAGAAGAAGTTGGTTATGGCAAAGAGAATCATTGCTGATTCTATCAAGGATCATCTCATACCACAGGTGTCCTCCCTCAGGACACCTAAAGCTATGTTTGATGCCCTAACCAAATTGTTTGAAGGGAAGAACATAAACAGGAAGATGACTCTAAGAAACCAATTGAAGAATGTGAAGATTCAGAATGTTGAGACTATTCAGTCTTACTTTACAAGGGTTTCTCAGATCAAGGAGCAGCTGGAAGCAGTAGATGAAGAAGTGGAAAATGTAGAGATTGTGATGACCACCTTGAATGGTCTCCCTAGATCATGGGACTCTTTCATTCAAGGAATCTGTGCCAAAAAGAAGTTAGTCAAGTTCAGCAAACTGTGGGAAGAATGCTCTCAAGAAGAAGCTCAAATAGTAGCTCGAGAAGAGAAGATGGGAGGTGAAGATCAACCTCTCACAGTTCACTCCAAGAAAAACAGAAGGAGCCATTATCACTCCAAAGGTAATATCTCACACTCAAGAAAATATCTGAATACTATTAGATGTTACACATGTGATGAGAAAGGTCACATATCCAGATTCTGCCCTAACAAAAGAAACCTAAAGAAGAAGGGAAACAAGAGAAGACATCATGCCCATGCTACAGAGGATGATGAACCTTCCACAAAGAGAATTATATAATAAAGTGATGATTCTTCAAGTGAGTAAGAATATGTACTGATCTCTGCTCTCACGGGAACTGTTTCACATGGAAGCAATGATTGGATCATAGACAGTGGTGCTTCCAAGCACATGACGGGATTCAAAGAATCATTTTTGAAGCTATCTGAACATGAGTCACCTCACAAAGTGAAACTTGGGGATGACTACCAATATCCAATAAAAGGTAGTAGTGAATCCTCCTATAAACTAGACTCAGGAAATTCCTTGAAGATGAAGATTTTATTATTTGTTCCAGGACTAAAGAAGAACCTTCTCTCCATATCTGCATTGGATGCAAAAGGAACGAGGGTTGCTTTTGTAGATGGCCAAGTTCTTATGTGGCCAAAGGGAAATACTTTTGATGATGCAATAGTGATTGGAGAACAAGAAGGAGGTCTATACAAGTTGAAGGGCCAACCAGATCAAGCTTTGGTTCATGACACAGTAGAACCAAATGAACTTTGGCATAGAAGGATTGCACATGTGCATTACAGAGCACTACCACTTGCAAGCAAGTCTATTGAAGGTCTTCCATAAATTCAATCAAAACATGAAGGGGTATGCAAAGGATGTGCGAAAGGAAAGAACACAAAGAAGGCATTTCCAAGTAGCGAAAGCAAAGAAAAAGGAATCTTGGAAATTATCCACTCCGATGTATGCAAACCAATGTCATCAAGCTCACTAAGTAGGTATGTGTACTATGTCTCTTTTATTGATGACTTTTCTAGGAAGACATGGATTTACTTCATGAAGAATAAAGATGAAGTGTTCAGCAAGTTCAAGGAATTCAAAGCCTTGATCGAGAACCATACTGAAAAAAAAGATCATGACTTTTTGATCAGACAATGGCAGAGAATTCACTTCAAATGAGTTCAAGGAACTATGTAAAGACTTGGGGATTAAGAGGGATTTGTCTACTCCTTATAATCCATAACAAAATGGGATTGCAGAGAGGAAGAATAGAACTATCATGGAAGCTGCAAGAGCTATGCTTCATGATCAAGATCTTCCTATGCATCTTTGGGTAGAAGCAGCCAAAACAACAGTGTATGTACAAAACCGTACTCCACACAGAGTACTCGAGAGCAAGAATCCTGAAGAAGTCTTCTCTGGAAAGAAACCAAAAGTCAACCATCTCAGAATATTCGGTTGTCCTGTGTACATACACATTCCAAAAGAGAAGAGAACAAAATTAGATCCTTCAGGAAAGAAGGGTATATTTGTGGGATACTCTGAAAGCTCGAAGGCTTACAGAATATACTTCCCAGGGTTCAAGAAGATTGACATCAACAGGAATGTAACATTTGACAAAGATTCATCCTACATCAAATCAAGAAAGAAACCTGCTGAAGAACCTGAAGAAGCAGAAGCTCCCAGAATTCATGATACAATCATGAACAAAGAAACTCAAGAAGAAGATCAAGAATTTGAAGAACCACAAAGACCTGTAGATCCACCACAGGAGAAGAATCCTCAGAAGAGGAAACCTGCTTGGGTATGAGAGATTATCCAAGGTGCGGAAAGATATGGGGTTCCAGAAGAGAATCTCAGAGAAAGAAAGAGAACTAGATCATGTTCCATTTATGTAGCTTTACTATGTGACTTTATTGATAAAGAACCTTCCAAGTATGAAGAAGCGGCAGAACGGAAAGAATGGAAGGATGCGATGATTGAAGAGTATCAATTGATCATGAATAATGATGTTTGGGATGTTTTTCCAAGACCAGAAAGGAAGTCATTTGTAACTTCCAAGTGGATCTACAAGATCAAGCATGCTACAGATGGTAGCATTGAAAAGTATAAGGCAATATTTGTGGCTCGAGGTTTCTCTCAGAAAGAAGGAATAGACTATGAAGAAACCTTTGCACCTGTAGCCAGATACACTTCCATCAGATCAGTACTTGCTCTGGCTACAGTGATGAAATGGAAGATACACCAAATGGATGTCAAGACTACCTTCTTGAATGGTGTAGTAGAAGAGGAAGTGTATGTGGAGCAGCCACTCAGTTTTGATACACATGACATGGAGTCTCATGTGTGTAGAATGAAGAAATCCCTGTACGGTTTGAAACAGGCACCCAGGACATGGTATGGAAAAATTGATAGCTTTCTATCCAATTTGGGCTTTACCAAGAGTAAAGCTTATTCCAACCTTTACTACAAGGTGGAAGATGGCAACCTGGTGATGCTTCTACTATATGTAGATGATCTGTTTGTGACAGGTATGGATGGGTTGATTTTTATACGAAGAGAAATCTTGCTGCTGAGTTTGAGATGAAGGACTTGGGAATGATGCATTATTTCCTAGGTATGGAGGTGTGGCAGACTACAGATGGAATCTTCCTTGGACAAGGGAAGTATGTGGTAGAGATCCTGAAGAGATTTGGGATGATGGACTGCAAGACATTAACCACACCTATGGCGTCAAACTTGAAGCTATTGAGTGATGCTTCATCAAAGATAGTTGATGCCATGATGTATCGTTAGATGATTGGGTCCTTGATGTACCTGACAAACATGAGACCAGATATCTACTTTGTTGTGAACACCTTGAGCCAATACTTGACAGATCCGAGACATGTTCACTTGACTGCTGCAAAGCATATTCTGAGGTACCTGAAGGGTACGATTGATTATGGGCTCAAGTATAAGGCTGATCAGAAGATTAACCTGGAGGGTTATGTTGATTCAGATTGGGCAGGTAGTTCCATCGATAGGAAGAGCACTTCAGGGTGTTGCTTCAGTATGGGATCAGGTGTGATCTCGTGGTTTAGCAGGAAGCAATCCTGTGTGGCACTGAGTATAGCTAAAGTAGAGTATGTTGCAGCGTTTTCAACCAGTTGTGAGGCACTATGGCTGAGGAAGCTACTGTCTGACTTATTTGATCTCCAATAAGATGCTACTTGTATATACTGTGACAACCAGAGTTGTGTAAAGTTGTCATAGAATCTAGTATTCCATGACAAGTTGAAGCATATCGAGATAAAGTATCACTATATCAGGGATATGGTGCAGAGAGGAGCAGTGAAGCTCCAGTATGTTGCGATGAACGAATAGATATCTGATGTGTTGAATAAGCCATTGGCTAGGGTGAAGTTTGAGTACTTCAGGGAGAAGCTTGGTGTTCTCCAGATCAAGATTCCTCCCAAGAGGAAGTGATGTGTCCGTGCTGAGCCTTTCTGACATGGTGAGAGGAAAGGACTAGCTCTGTGAAGACTCATCTAGTATGAAAAAGGACTAGATCTGAGTAGCTTCCACATCTAGTAGGAAAAAGGACCAGCTCTGTGATGCCTCATCTGGTATGAAAAAGGACCAGCTCTGTGATGCCACATCTAGTATGAAAAAGGACTAGCTTTGTGATGATACATCCAGTATGAAAAAGGATTGGCTTTGTAGAGGTTCCTATGATGAGAAGAATCAAGAGATAGCACCTGTGATGATGACCCAGTGATGATCCAAATCAAGTGATGATCCAGATCTAGTGATGATGATCCAACAGTGATGATCCAGATCGAGTAATGATCCAGATCTAGTGATGATGCCCAGTGATGATCCAGATCCAGTCATGATGTCCAGTGATGATCCAGATCCAGTGATGATCCAGATCCAATGATGAAGATGACTTGAAGAGGAAGAATACTTGAATATGACAAGGACTCGAGGATGATCCAGAAGATACAGAGAAGAAGGCTTGTGCTGAAAATTGTGTCGAAAAAATACCTTCCTAGTTAAGAGGGAGTGTTGATGTATATGTAACTTCGAAATGTATTTCACTTGTATTTCTTATATATTGTAATCCAATGTTTATTTCAGGATGTACTTGAGTTATTTCATGCCCTGATGTTCCTATCGGGAAGGTCTATCATGTAAACAAGTCATGTCAAATCATTGTGGGTAACCCTCCTATTATCTAAGGGTTAAAGTCCCCGCAGTTCCGGGGCACTAGGGTTATTAGACTCTCCTAGTGATTTTGGCCCTAGTAGGGTTTTTGTCATGTTGGGATTAGTATAAATAGAGAGATGGACTCTCTATTTATCACACAACTCATACACACTCAAGTGTAGCACATATTTGAGGAAGGAGAAGACACTGGGGCTAGACAAGAGGAAGGTTATTGCTGTTGGGAGATCACTTACTATTTTGGGTTCTACTTTTGGTTTTGATTCTATCTCTGAGGAAGTTGTGGGGTTTTCACCATTTATGGTTTCCCCGAGGATAAACACTATGTTCATTGTCTCTTGTGTTTGATTATTGTGCTAGTTATTCTCTCAGTAAAGATCCTAATATAATGTTATCTTAATGATGAAATTCTAACAGTAGGAACCAATCCTACAGTCACATTAGAATGGCTCAGTACTCACATATGACATGGAAGGAACCAAATCCTCTCACCATGACAGTACGGATCAGTACTCACATCTGACATGGAAGGAACCAAATCCTCTCACCATGACAGAATGGCTCAACCCTTACATCTGACCATGGAAGGAACCTCATCCTCTCACCATGTTAGAATGGCTCTAGGTCTCATCATTTCCCCTTGGAGGGAACCTCGATCTAGAGAAAACCAATATTCTCCCTTAAGTACTCAAACTTCACTATATCCAATGGCTTTGTCAACACATCAGCTATATGTTCATCCGTCGCAACATACTGGAGCTTTACTGCTCCTCTCTGCATGATATCCCTGATATAGTGATACTTGATCTTGATATGCTTCGACTTGTCATGGAACACTGGGTTCTCTGACAACTTCACACAAATATATTTGTCACAGTATATACAAGTAGCATCCAACTAGAGATCAAATAAATCAGACAATAGCTTTCTCAGCCACACTGCCTCGCAACTAGCTGAACAAGTTGCGACATATTCTGCTTCAGCTGTACTCAATGCCACATAGGACTGCTTCCTGCTAAACCAAGAAATCATACCTAATCCCATACTGAAGCAGCATCCTGAAGTGTTATTCCTATCGATGGCACTGCCTTCCCAATCTAAATCAACATAACCCTCTAGGTTAATCTTTTGATTTGCCTAGTACTTGAACCCATAATCAACTATACCCTTCAGGTACCTCAAAATATGCTTTGCAGCAATCAAGTAAACATGTCTTGGATCTGTCAGGAACTAGCTCAAGGTGTTCACAGCAAATAAAATATCTGGTGTCATGTTCATCAGGTAAATCAAGGAGCCAATCATGTGACGATACATCATAGAATCAACCGCTTCTGATGAAGCATTGCTCAATAGCTTCAGGTTCAATGCCATAGGTGTGGTTATGGCCTTGTAGTTCATCATCCCAAATCTCTTCAGAATCTATACTACATACTTCCCTTGTCCAAGGAAGATTCCATCCGCATTCTGCCACACCTCCATGCCTAAGAAATAGTGCATCATACCCAAGTCTTTCATTTCAAACTCGACAGGGAGTTTCCTCTTCGTATCAGCAATCAACTCATCCATACCTATTACAAACAGATCATCCACCTATAGTAGGAGTATCATTGGATTGCCATATTCAACCTTGTAGTAAAGGTTGGAATATGCTTTACTCTTGGTAAAGCCCAAACTAGATAGAAAACCATCAATTCTGTCGTACCATGTCTTGGGTTCCTATTTCAAACCGTAAAGGGATTCCTTCAATATACACACATGAGATTCCTTGTCATGTTTCTCTAAATTGAGTGGCTGCTCCACATACACTTCTTCTTCTACTACACCATCCAAGAAAGCAGTCTTGACATCCATCTGCTGTATCTTCCATTTCATCATTGCAGCCAGAGAAAGTACTGATCTGATGGAAGTGTATCTGGCTACAGGTGCAAAATTTTCTTTGTAATCTATTCCTTCTTTCTGGGAGAAACCACGAGCCATGAATCTTGCTTTATATTTCTCTATGCTGCCATCTGTAGCATGCTTGATCTTGTAGATCCATTTGGAAGTTACAATGGACTTCCCTTTTGGTCTTGGAACAACATCCCAAACATCATTCTTCATGATCGATTGATACTCTTCGATCATAGCTTCCTTCCATTCTTTCCTTTTTGCCACTTCTTCATAGTTGGAAGGTTCTTTATCAATAATGTCACATAGCAAGGCTACATAACTGGAGCAGGACCTAGTTCTCTTTCTTCCTCTGGGTGTTTCTTCTGAAGCTCCATATCTTTCTACACCTTGGATAATTTCATGTACCCAAGCAAGTTTCCTCTTATGAGGATTCTTCTCCTGAGGTGGATATACAGGTTCTTTAGGTTCTTCTAATTCTCGATCTTCTTCTTGAATTTCTTCGTTCATGGTTGTATCATGAATTCTGGGTGCTCTTGTTTCTTCAAGTTCTTCAGCCAGTCTCTTCCTGGATTTGATGTAGGCTGAATCTTCATCAAATGTTACATATCTACTAATGTCAATCTTCTTGAACCCTGGGAAGTTTATTCTGTAAGCCTTCGAGCTTTCAGAGTATCCCACAAATATACCCTTCTTTCCTGAAGGATCTAACTTCATCCTCTTCTCTTTCAGAATGTGTATGTATACAGAACAGCCGAATATTCTAAGATGGATGACTTCTGGTTTCTTGTCAGAGAAGACTTCTTCAGGAATCTTGTTCTCGAGTACTCTGTGAGGAGTACGGTTCTATACATACACCGTTGTTCTAGCAGCTTCTTCCCATAGATGCATGGGAATATCTTGATCATGAAGCATGGCCCTTGCTGCTTCCATGATCATTCTATTCTTTCTTTCTGCAATCCCATTCTGTTGTGGATTACATGGAGTGGATAACTCCCTCTTAATCCCTGAGTCTTTGCATAGCTCTTTGAATTCATTTGATGTGAATTCTCCACCATTGTCTGATCGAAAATTCTTGATCTTCTTTTCAGTGTGGTTCTTGATCAAGGCTTTGAATTCCTTGAACTTGCTGAATACTTCATCTTTGTTCTTCATGAAGTATATCCATTCCTTTCTAGAAAAATCATCAATAAAATAAACATAGTAAACATACCCTCTTAGTGAACGGGATGACATTGGACCGCATACATCGGAGTGGATGATTTCCAAGATTCATTTTGCCTTGCTCTCACTACTTGGAAAGGTCTTCTTTGTGTTCTTCCCTTTTGCACATCCTTTGCATACACCTTCATGTTTTGCCTGCATTCCTGGGAGACCTTCAACAAATTTGCTTGCAATTGGTAGTGCTTTGTAATGCACATGTGCAAGCCTTCTATGCCAAAGCTCATTTGGTTCTACCGAATCATGAACCAAAACTTGTTCTGGTTGGCCCTTCAATTTGTATAGTCCTCCTTCTTGTTCCCTAATCACTACTGCATCATTGAAAGACTTTCCCTTTGGCCACATGAGGACTTGGCCATCTACAAATGCAACCCTCATTCATTTTGCATCTAATCCAGATATGGAGAGGAGGTTCTTCTTTAGTCTAGGTACAAACAATACATCTTTCATCTTGATAGACATGAGGTTCTAGCTTGTATGAGGATTCACCACTACCTTTTATTGGATACTGGTAGTCATCTCTGAGTTTCACCTTGTGAGGTGATTCATGTTTAGATAATTTCACAAAGGATTCCTTGAATCTTGTCATATGTTTGGAAGCACCACTGTCTTTAAGCCAATAATTGCTTCCATGTGTGATAGTTCCCGCGAGAGTGAAAATCAGAACATATTCTTCATCACTTGAAGAATCATCACTGACTTGTCTGCTTCTCTTTGTGGAAGGTTCATCCTTTGCAGCACGAGCATGATGTCTTCTCTTGTTTCCCTTCTTCTTGTGAGAGCTACTTTAGTTTCTAGGAAAATATCTAGCAAAGTGTCCTCTTTCATCACATGTATATAAAATGAACTTAGACTTATCTCTAGGATTTCTAAAGTTATTCCTTTGATGAGCCTTACTTACTTTTGTGGTGGCTAGATCTGGATTTCTTGGATTGTACTGTGAGAACTTGATCTTCACTTCCCATCTTTTCTTCTCAAGCTGCTATCCGAGATTCTTCTTGAGAGCATTCTTCCCATAGTATGTTGAACTTGAATAACTTCTTTTTGGCATAGATCCCTTGAATGAAAGAGTCCCATGTCTTAGGGAGACCATTCAAGGTGGTCATTAAAATCTATGCATTCTCCACTTCTTCATCTACTGCTTCAAGTTGTTCTTTGATTTGGGAGACCCTTGTGAAGTATTATTGTATGGTCTCCACATTCTGGATCTTCACATTCTTCAACTGGTTCCTCAAGCTCATATTTCGGTTTATGTTCTTTCCTTCAAACAATTTGGTTAGGGCATCAAACATAGCTTTAGGTGTCTTTAGGGAGGACACCTGTGGTATGAGGTGATCCTTGATTGAATCAACAATAATCCTCTTTTCCATAACCAACTTCTTCTTGTGTAAGGCCTTAGCCTCATCTCCCTCTAGAACTGGAGTCTCCTCATTGATGTAGGAGTCCAGCTCATTTTCTTCCAGGACCAGGGAGATCCTATACTTCCAGGCTCGAAAAGTATCAACTCCCTCAAGATTTTCATAAATCTTGTCATGATGAGACATCTTAACTGAGAACCTCAAATGGAAATACAAAATATTTAGATCTTACCAGGTTAAGTTGTCAGATATAGATCTGGAGCTGAATTTCCGGAGTGTTAGTTCAGGAGCAGATTAGGGTTTTTATTTTCTAGAGTTCTATCCAACCAAATTCTTTGATCTTGATCTCTAAACTTCAATTTTGAGGAGGATATCAATCCAGGCCTGGGCTCACTGAAAAATTCCACTTCTGTGGAAAGCCCTAATTTTTGGTAGCAGTGTTGGGTCCAAAACTGAAAAAGCTCAGAATTGGATTCTACTTCAACAAAAAGATGCGCTCTAGGGAGGAGAGTTAATCCAACCTTATTTTGCTGAAAATCTGTGGAGAGAGATCCAAAAAGTACAAATCCATAGCTCCCGCAGCTGCACAGTGTCTTCTTCTAAGGTTAGCTCTGATACCATGCTAGATTTTTAACATTAAGCTAGCATTATATTAGGAAATTTAACTGAGAGAATAAAAAGAACAACAATCAAACACAAGAGACAATGAACACATTGTTTTTCCTCAGGGTAAACCATAAATGGAGAAAACCCGGCAACTTCCTTAGAGATAGAATCAGCACCAAATAGCAAAGCCCCAAAAATAGTAAGATGATCTGCCGATAACAGTAACCTATTTCTTCCTAGCCCTAGTGTCTTCTTCTTCCTTAGTTATGCGCTACAACTGAGTGTGAGTGAGTGTGTGATAAATAGAGAGGCTCACTCTCTATTTATACTAATTCCTGACTTGACAATGACTCACTAGGGCCGACTTCTCAATGAGAGTCTAGTAACCCTAGTGCCCTGGAACTACGGGGACTTTAACCCTTGAACAATAGGAGGGTTACTTACAATGACTTGACATGACTTGTTTACATTATACATCGTCCCGATAGGAACATCAGGGCATGACATGACTCAAATAAATTATAGACACTTCCCGGAATAAAAATCGGGGTACAAGACATAAGATATATAAGTGAATACATTCTGAAGTTACAAATACATCAACAGACCTAAGGATCTATCATCTAGAGAATGAGCTAATTTCTCTTCACCCAGGAAACTTTGAAACTCTGAATGATTTCTTCACCAAATTCAAGCACCTAGTGTTCCAGTTCAATCTATGCAAGGTTGAGAAGGAGGATGATCAACTCATCCTTTCCATCCTCTCAAAACCTTGTGCAGAATACTCATTCTTTGTATCAACCTTTCATTATGGGAAGCTCACTACACGAAATTGGAAGATTCCATCTCTTAATTCCTTCATTGAATCTCTCACCAATGAGCATGACAAGTTGATCCAAATGGGTATCATTCGATCTTACAAAGATCAAGCATTGGTTGTTGGAGGACCTAAGGCTATGAATGTTAAGGGGAAGAATAAGAATGAGCCTCCTGTGGAGAAAGAGCAATTAGATCATCCCTTGGGTTCAAGGAGAAGCAAGAAGAATGGAAAAGGAAATACCCTTTGTTCTTACTGTGGAAGGGGATTTCATCTAGAAATCTCCTGTGTGAGAAGAACAACTGATGAAATGATTGTTCTTCTAGAGAAACATAACATCACTATACCTGATGGCGTAAGGAAGGCTGACTATAGAGAAGAAACTGAAAAACATGATGAGAGATACTAAAGGTGTCATAACCCCAAAAATTTCGAAAAATTTAAAATTTTTAAATCTACAAAACATTAAAGTTAAACAAATTAACTAACATTAATTAATTATATGTTAACAGCTTGCTATTGAATTTATCAGTTATCATGTTTAGTTAATGAACATATATTTTTCAGCTTACTGACTTTTGTTCCTTTTGTGATCATAAGGTGAACTGTCATGTATATCCTGGCTTACTTAGCTTTCGAGCTAACGCAACGGTTTTCGCTTTTCTTACAGATGTACAGGTAAGAAGTTGTGGCGCTGCAATTCGTAATTCTAGAGTATTTATTATAAGTTCGTCGTAAGTGAAAAGGTTTGAAGAAAGAGACAAAACATTCAACTTTAAGTTAAGGTATAATCATCTAATTTCTTGCTGGCAGAAATACATATTGTTCTTACTGATATGTCAATTGCTCTTGTCTATTACAGTTGTAATTTATGTACAATTATCTTGTCAATTCCTTAAGAATCATAGTAGAGAAACAGAGTTATAATATCTATAATAAGGATTTAAACATATACAGGCAATTCGAGTTAAGTGAAGACTGATAAAAGACTTCTTGTATTACTGCAGGGTTTTTGGCCTATTAAATTATTTTCTGCCATGTCTTCACTTGTTATTGAGGTTATCACCTGAAGTAAAACCATTGTCTTCTATGGTAATTTATTACTTCCATATCTTATGTGACTTGTACTACAATTATTATTTTAACAATGGTAAATAACTCTTTCAAGAGATAAGTAGAAAGAAAATAACCCAGCTTCCTACTATCATACTTCCTTTATAAGTTTTTAAACTATGCTAGGAAATTTAAAGGAAAATAATTAGCTTATAACAATTAGAATCATTGATTAGTCTTATTACAATTTATCCAGTCTTGAGCTTGGATCCAACCATAAGATTATCCGCTTCAGTACAATTTTTATACTATTGAAGAGTTATTACTTCACTATAAAGGATGGTTTCAAGATTAGAGGCAAATAAAAAATTATGACTCTATGATTTCCTAGTTTACCTCAATCAAAAACCATGATCTTTATGCTAATACTCTTTTTATTTGATAAGGAACTTAAAACACCTTGTATCATAGGGGATAGTTTATATTAACTTTAGTGCCAAAGTTCTCTTCATAAAATGTAATATATTATACTATATACTATTCTCCAATGAGTGTAAACTATAAAATCAAGGTTAAGATTTTTATCGAAATCTTCCCTAACATCGAGCTCAATAATTCTATGATATTAATACACCATTTACTTATGATTTTCAAGGTTGATATAATAGTGGAGAGTAATGAACACCATCATTTGCATGCAGCGTAGGTTATGGTCCTCGCTCCATGACTTTGGAAAACCTTACTCAACGAATGATTTGGAAATAATTACTCCTTCGAGACGTTGGTTGACTATACGATGAAACCCACTCTTGGTGAAATATTAAACCACTGTCGTGGCAACACTCCAGCCATGCATCGTGTGGATATAAGCGTTGTAAGTTAACCCTAAACTCTTATTTTCTCCGTCCCTCTCGGCGTTGGTTGCTCTGCAATGGTGTTGAGCATTCCTGCGTGGTTTTTACTCCGTGTCGACTCCTCCTTGTCGTGCCTGGTCGTGGCTTGCTCCCTTCATTGTATGCTGGAGTGTAGTCCTTTGCTTCTCCATTACCGCTTCTTTAACAGTCTGAGCCGAACCCTTGCAAATTTTTTGCCTTCCTCCGGGGTTTCGCGTGTTGAATCCACAGTCTTAATCTTTGTGTAAAGTTTGTGAGGGAATTTTCCTTTACCTTCTTACAGGTGCCACCTCCCTGCGCTGTTAGATTTGACAAGAAGTTGATGGTCATGCCTCCTCCACGAAATAGGTAAAGATTTACATTTTGTTTACTGTTAAACTTTTACAAATTTTAAAATTTCTTTGGATACGGCATTCTTATGTAGGGTTCGATCTTTGCATTTGCAGGCTCTTACAACTTCAAGGCGCGGCCGAAGGTAGAAGACTGGGGCAAGCAGGCTTCACTCCTGGTAAGCCTGGTTATGCCATGGACGGTCCCCTTATGGTTTTCGGTTGGAAAATTTTCAAGGGTTGACTTAAAAATTCTGAAACCCTTGCTGCTTCGTTTCGGCATTAAGACTGCTGGTTTTTAAAAACTATTAGGTGAAACCCTTCACATGATGTGAGGGTGTTTACGGCTTAGGCCGCAGTTGTAAATATCAGTTTGCTTTTATACTTTTTAATGCTGTAAAGAAAAACTTAGGCTGTAAGCCTGTTTGCGAAGAGGTTAAGACCTCAGCTCTTTGCTTTGACTGCACTTTATTGGTTCAGGGTTTTTCACCCAAGGGTTTATAATATAAATAATTACTGTCTTCCTGCATAATCTGATCTATTTTTCCATATACAGTTTTAAATTTAAAAGATATGAGGTGTAATAAGATAGATGCAGGAATTGTGATAGCCTTCCACTGTAAATTTATAAAGCGGCCGTATGTAAATTATCGTCTTTAATTTATAATTAATATTTCACTGCATATACAGGTATTTATAGGGTCAAACCCTAATTGCCGTTTAAGAGATTATTATTGTTTTTGTTTCTTAATTTGTTACTGGGTATTACCTACAAATTCTATCTATATCTCTATTTGTATTATTCGTTTACTCTTAGTCTATAAAATGTGTAAGAAATAAATAATATACCGGCTTAGAACAGCCTTATAGTATTATTTTATAATACGGCTGCAAGTAAATTGTTGTCTTATTTTTATAATTATTTGCTACTTGCATAACTGGATAATGTAGGGTTAAACTCTAACTTTTACAGTTTGAGCACAATACTATTTCTTATTTTGATACTAAAATATAATAATACTATTTCTATTGTATCTGAGGGTAAATAAAATATTATTACCTATTGCTTAAGCTCGTTGTACGAGCAGTTATGTTATTTACCTTCATTTTAATTATGCAACTGAGTTATTTATTTTAAGTAAAAATTCTTTTATAAAGTTATTGTCAGATTAAAACCCTGGGTTATAATATGGTTTGCTTATTATGAAAATCTTTGTTAAGT
>LPNX011149790.1:413112-458289 GCA_001517045.1 Pseudotsuga menziesii
TTAAATTAATTTATTTTCCTTAGTTATAAAGCTACTTATGTATCTACTGTAAGTACAAACATTAACTTATTTCTATTCGAAATAAAAGAATGAAAACTCTGTGACCTGTTCGAACCTAGTTTAAAAATAAAAGAAATTAATTAATAAAGAAAGGAAAACAATATAACCATTTATAACCACCAGTCTGGAATAGTTGACAGAATATTTACATTACATAACTGGTTCTTGTTTGAGTTTATTTTTAGTAATGAAGTTATCCGAAAACATGAAATGGAACTATAAAGTAAACAGTAAGAAATTCTAGTCTAACTTTTAATATCTATTCTTACTGAAGAATCTAATGGAAACAACAATACAGTACTAGGAATAGTTTTTAAGACTGTAGGAAAATAACTTATGAATTTATGAAAACATTTATAGTAACTGCAAGTAAACTAGGAAACTCGGTTCAGAAGAGTACTACTTCTCAACACCGAGATACTGTGCTGGAGTACGATCTGGTGATCCCAGATGTGGAAAAACACAGTAACTAATCACAGATTTAACTACTGATATTCTAAGATACTAACTTTTACTGAAACTACTAACTCTTCTGACATATAAAAGAAACATAACATGCATCCATTCATATTCAGTAAACTGAAAGAAACAATTGACAGAACCTGTTTTAGGCTATGGACAACAACAACAATGGGAGGTCGTTCCTCCCTACCAACTCCTGGAGAGCTCTCAGACAGCGACTTCTCAGGACCCCTGAGCTTGCTCTGGTCTCCCTGGCTGGAACTAGGTGCAGCAATGTCAGATACCACTCCTCAAACTTAGTATGAATACAGAACTTATCAGCAAATCCTCCCAGCTAAAAGCTGTAAATAAAATCAAGTTACTGCAACAATACACTCAGAACACTTCCTTACTGTTTTTCCCTCTTTCCTCAATGAAATTCCTGAATAACATTCACCTCAATGAATTCTCTCTGGAATAAAATCTGAGCAGCCTGAGCTCTCTTCATTGAGTACTTTTAAAAGATTGCCTAGGTCTTTGTTGGGTTAACTGTCATTTAATGAGCCACCTGCTCTGATTCCACTTTCTTGGGGAATCATGACCCCAAATATAGGGAAGTTGCCACCTGCAACTTAGGAAGTGTTTGAGGATGCTGCCACTTGTCCTTTTGCCTTTCCACCTAGTTCCATCCACCAGTTTGACCAGTAACCTCTTTTAACAGCTCTCCCATGCTGTTGTCTCCATAATTTATTTATTAATAATAAAATATTCTGAATTACACTCCATTACTGTTGACTCTGCTGAGTCATCAATCCCTACTTAGGATTAAGTTTAACATAATGTCTCAGAAATATAATAAAACAAATTACATAATTTTACAAAATTGGGGTATGTGACATACACACCCCCTTAAAATGTAACATCATCCTCGATGTTACTTATTCTTCTTCTTCAGGAACTTCCTAGAACAGATTCGGGTATGCTTCTCGCATCTTACTTTCCAGTTCCCAAGTAGCTTCTTCAGGACTAAGGTTCTTCCATTGCACCTTCAGCTGTCCAATTGTGCGGTTCCGCAGAGTAATTTCCCTCCTCCCGAGGATACAGTCCGGTTCCACCAGAACTTCCCCTTCTGGTTCTACCTGTACAACGTTCCAATCAATCACATGAGTAGCACCATGAACATACTTTTCATAACAGAAATATGAAAAACATTGTGCACTTTTAAATTAGGTGGTAACGCTAGTTGATATGCAACTTGACCAACTCTAGATAAAATTTCAAATGGACCACAGTAACGTGGCGCTAATTTTGCACAACTCCCTATTCTTAGGGAGCTTTTCTTTGGTCTTACCTTTATGAACACGTGCTCACCCACCTGGAACTCTTTAGGAGTTCTTTTTAAATCTGCTTGGCTCTTTTGCCGATCTTGGGAAACCTTCAAGTTCTCCTGCACTTGTTTTACAATCTGTTCCATTTCTTTTAATAATTCGGGTCCCAACACTAATCTATCTACTGGATTATTCCAGGAGATAGGAGTGTTACATTTACGCCCATACAGAATTTCAAAAGGGCTGAACTTAGCTGATGATTGATAGTTGTTATTGTATGCAAATTCTGCTAAATGCAAGTAATCCTCCCACTTACCTGGTTGATCCTTAACGTACATTCTTAATAGATCTTCCAATACCTGGTTAACTCTTTCAGTCTGTCCGTCCGTCTGAGGATGTAAAGAGGTGCTGAAATTCAGTGTGGTGTTTAATCCTTTAAACAAGGATTTCCAAAAATTCCCTGTGAATTTAGGATCCCTATCTGAAATAATAACCTTCGGTACACCATGTAACCGAAAAATATGCTTTAAGAAAATGTCTGCTATATTTGCAGCTTTGTAGGTGGTCTTAACAGGAATAAAATGTGCTACTTTACTTAATTTATCTACTACCACCATAATTGAATCATTCTGATTTTGATTTCTGGGTAATCCAGTAATGAAATCTAAGCTGATTATTTCCCACTTCCAGCTAGGAATAGGCAAGGGTTGCAACAACCCAGCTAGATGTTGATGTTCTGTCTTCACTTGTTGACAGTCCAAACATCTAGCTATATACTCAGCTACTCCAGATTTCATATTAGGCCAGAAATAATCTTTTCTCAACATGGTGACAGTCTTCTAGTAGCCTGGATGCCCTAAATAAGGGGTTTTATGCACTTCATCCAGAATCATCAATTTAACTTTAGACACATTTGGCACATACAGTCTGTCCTTAAACAATAAAAATCCATCTTTATTTAGACTATAACCCTTAATTAAACTTTCTGTGGGTTCTTCTTTAGCTGTAGCTTGTAATTTTTGATAAATTTCATCCAATTTTATCGCTTCAGTCAGCTGTTCATTTAAATCAGATTTGTAAGTACTGATTGCTGTTGTAAAATTTAGCTTTGCATTTCTGCTCAAAGCATTAGCTACTTTATTTTCTTTTCCTTTTATGTGTTGAATTTCAAAATCGTATTCACTTAGGAAGGCTAACCATCTTGCTTTCCTTGCATTTAAGTTGGGCTGATCTAAAAGGTATTTTAGACCCTTATTATCAGTCATTAGAGTAAACTTTCTGCCTATTAAGTGGTGTCGCCACATTTTTAAGGCATGAATAACAGCAGCCAGCTCTAAATCATACGTGGCATAATTCTTTTCATGGATCTTTAGCTTCCTGGACTCATAGGCAATGACATGCCCATCCCGAGTCAGTACTCTGCCTAGACCATCATTACAAGCATCGGTGCAAACCACGAAATCCTTATTGGGATCCGCTATTCTTAGAATAGGCGCAGTTGTTAATAAAGTTTTTAGTTTCTTAAAGCTTTCTTCGCATTTTACGTTCCAATCGAATTTCTTGCCTTTCTTTTGCAAGGAAGTGATTGGGTTGGCTATTTTTGAAAAGCCTTCTATGAATCTCCAGTAATAACTGGTGATTCCCATGAAATACCTAACATCTCATGTCATAACCCAAAAAATTTCGAAAAATTTAAAATTTTTAAATCTACAAAACATTAAAGTTAAACAGATTAACTAACATTAATTAATTATATGTTAACAGCTTGCTATTGAATTTATCAGTTAGCATGTTTAGTTAATGAACATATATTTTTCAGCTTACTGACTTTTGTTCCTTTTGTGATCATAAGGTGAACTGTCATGTATATCCTGGCTTACTTAGCTTTCAAGCTAACGCAACGGTTTCCGCTTTTCTTACAGATGTACATGTAAGAAGTTGTGGCGCTGCAATTCGTAATTCTAGAGTATTTATTATAAGTTCTTCGTAAGCGAAAAGGTTTGAAGAAAGAGACAAAACATTCAACTTTAAGTTAAGGTATAATCATCTAATTTCTTGCTAGCAGAAATACATATTGTTCTTACTGATATGTCAATTTCTCTTGTCTATTACAGTTGTAATTTATGTACAATTATCTTGTCAATTCCTTAAGAATCACAGTAGAGAAACAGAGTTATAATATCTATAATAAGGATTTAAACATATACAGGCAATTCGAGTTAAGTGAAGACTGATAAAAGACTTCTTGTATTACTGCA
This sequence comes from Pseudotsuga menziesii, assembly GCA_001517045.1. NCBI lineage: Eukaryota > Viridiplantae > Streptophyta > Pinopsida > Pinales > Pinaceae > Pseudotsuga > Pseudotsuga menziesii. Next base: position 417,200 of record LPNX011149790.1, read on the forward strand.
GGGTTTTTGGCCTATTAAATTATTTTCTGCCATGTCTTCACTTGTTATTGAGGTTATCACCTGAAGTAAAACCATCGTCTTCCATGGTAATTTATTACTTCCTTATCTTATGTGCCTTGTACTACAATTATTATTTTAACATTGGTAAATAAATCTTTCAAGAGATAAGTAGAAAGAAAATAACCCAGCTTCCTACTATCATACTTCCTTTATAAGTTTTTAAACTATGCAAGGCAATTTAAAGGAAAATAATTAGCTTATAACAATTAGAATCATTGATTAGTCTTATTACAATTTATCCAGTCTTGAGCTTGGATTCAACCATAAGATTATCCGCTTCAGTACAATTTTTATACTATTGAAGAGTTATTACTTCACTATAAAGGATGGTTTCAAGATTAGAGGCAAATAAAAAATTATGAATCTAAGATTTCCTAGTTTACCTCAATCAAAAACCATGATCTTTATGCTAATACTCTTTTTATTTGATAAGGAACTTAAAACACCTTGTATCATAGGGGATAGTTTATATTAACTTTAGTGCCAAAGTTCTCTTCATAAAATGTAATATATTATACTATATACTATTCTCCAATGAGTGTAAACTATAAAATAAAGGTTAAGATTTTTATTGAAATCTTCCCTAACATCAAGCTCAATAATTCTATGATATTAATACACCATTTACTTATGATTTTCAAGGTTGATATAATAGTGGAGAGTAATGAACACCATCATTTGCATGCAGCGTAGGTTATGGTCCTCGCTCCACGACTTTGGAAAACCTTACTCAACGAATGATTTGGAAATCATTCCTCCTTCGAGACGTTGGTTGACTATACGATGAAACCCACTCTTGGTGAAATATTAAACCACTGTCGTGGAAACACTCCAGCCATGCATCGTGTGGATATAAGCATTGTAAGTTAACCCTAAACTCTTATTTTCTCCATCCCTCTCAGCGCTGGTTGCTCTGCAATGGTCTTGAGCATTCCTGCGTGGTCTTTACTCCGTGTCGATTCCTCCTTTTCATTCCTGGTCGTGGCTTGCTCCCTTCATTGTATGCTGGAGTGCAGTCCTTTGCTTCTCCATTACCGCTTCTTTAACAGTCTGAGCCGAACCCTTGCAAATGTTTTGCCTTCCTCCGGGGTTTCGCGTGTTGAATCCACAGTCTTAATCTCTATGCAAAGTTTGTGAGGGAATATTCCTTTACCTTCTTACAGGTGCCACCTCCCTGCGCTGTTAGATTTGACAAGAAGTTGATGGTCGTGCCTCCTCCACGAAATAGGTAAAGATTTACATTTTGTTTACTGTTAAACTTTTACAACTTTTAAAATTTCTTTGGATACGGCATTCTTATGTAGGGTTCGATCTTTGCATTTGCAGGCTCTTACAACTTCAAGGCGCGGCCGAAGGTAGAAGACTGGGGCAAGCAGGCTTCACTCCTGGTAAGCCTGGTTACGCCATGGCCGGTCCCCTTATGGTTTTCGGTTGGAAAATTTTCAAGGGTTGACTTAAAAAGTCTGAAACCCTTGCTGCTTCGTTTCGGCATTAAGACTGCTGGTTTTTAAAAATTATTAGGTGAAACCCTTCACATGATGTGAGGGTGTTTACGGCTTAGGCCGCAGTTGTAAATATCAGTTTGCTTTTATAATTTTTAATGCTGTAAAGAAAAACTTAGGCTGTAAGCCTGTTTGCGAAGAGGTTAAGACCTCGGCTCTTTGCTTTGACTGCACTTTATTGGTTTAGGGTTTTTCACCCAAGGGTTTATAATATAAATAATTACTGTCTTCCTGCATAATCTGATCTATTTTTCCATATACAGTTTTAAATTTAAAAGATATGAGGTGTAATAAGATAGATGCAGGCATTGTGATAGCCTTCCACTGTAAATTTATAAAGCGGACGTATGTAAATTATCGTCTTTAATTTATAATTAATATTTCACTGCATATACAGGTATTTATAGGTTCAAACCCTAATTACCGTTTAAGAGATTATTACTATTTTTGTTTCTTAATTTGTTACTGGGTATTACCTACAAATTCTATCTGTATCTCTATTTGTATTATTCGTTTACTCTTAGTCTATAAAATGTGTAAGAAATAAATAATATACCGGCTTAGAACAGCCTTATAGTATTATTTTATAATACGGCTGCAAGTAAATTGTTGTCTTATTTTTATAATTATTTGCTACTTGCATAACTGGATAATGTAGGGTTAAACTCTAACTTTTATAGTTTGAGCACAATACTATTTCTTATTTTGATACTAAAATATAATAATACTATTTCTATTGTATCTGAGGGTAAATAAAATATTATTACCTATTGCTTAAGCTCGTTGTACGAGAAATTATGTTATTTACCTTCATTTTAATTATGCAACTAAGTTATTTATTTTAAGTAAAAATTCTTTTATAAAGTTATTGTCAGATTAAAACCCTGGGTTATAATATGGTTTGCTTATTATGAAAATCTTTGTTAAGTAATAAATATGTATAGGGTTTATACCCTTAATCATATAAGATCTTATATTTGGTGTTTAATTACTTTAATTAAAGAATCTTGGAGAAGACTAGTGACCTGTAAATCAGGGTATTGTTAACTCCAATTTGTAATATAAATAATATTTGTTACTTCTTAAGTTGATATTAGATACATAATTATTATTATTAGTAATTACTACTACCAAACAATAATCTTATTTTAAGTGGAGTAATAGATCTCCATCTATGTAACCTTGTTTATTTTTATAACATGTTCGAATAATATTTATTATTTGATTCCTTTATAGTTTAGACTATTCTATCTATGTTCTGCTGAAATTAATTTATTTTCCTTAGTTATAAAGTTACTTATGTATCTACTGTAAGTACAAACATTAACTTATTTCTATTCGAAATAAAAGAATGAAAACTCTGTGACCTGTTCGAACCTAGTTTAAAAATAAAACAAATTAATTAATAAAGAAAGGAAAACAATATAACCATTTATAACCACCAGTCTGGAATAGTTGACAGAATATTTACATTACATAATTGGTTCTTGTTTGAGTTTATTTTTAGTAATGAAGTTATTCGAAAACATGAAATGGAACTATAAAGTAAACAGTAAGAAATTCTAGTCTAACTTTTAATATCTATTCTTACTGAAGAATCTAATGGAAACAACAATACAGTACTAGGAATAGTTTTTAAGACTGTAGGAAAATAACTTATGAATTTATGAAAACATTTATAGTAACTGCAAGTAAACTAGGAAACTCGGTTCAGAAGAGTACTACTTCTCAACACCGAGATACTGCGCTGGAGTACGATCTGGTGATCCCAGATGTGGAAAAACACAGTAACTAATCACAGATTTAACTACTGATATTCTAAGATACTAACTTTTACTAAAACTACTAACTCTTCTGACATATAAAAGAAACATAACATGCATCCATTCATATTCAGTAAACTGAAAGAAACAATTGACAGAACCTGTTTTAGGCTGTGGACAACAACAGCAATGGGAGGCCGTTCCTCCCTACCAACTCCTTGAGAGCGCTCCGACAGCAACTTCTCAGGACCCCCGAGCTTGCTCTGGTCTCCCTGGCTGGAACTAGGTGCAGCAATGTCAGATACCAGTCCTCAAACTCAGTATGAATACAAAACTTATCAGCAAATCCTCTCAGCTAAAAGCTGTAAATAAAATCAAGTTACTGCAGCAATACACTCAGAACACTTCCTTACTGTTTTTCCCTCTTTCCTCAATGAAATTACTGAATAAAATTCACCTGAATGAATTCTCTCTGGAATAAAATATGAGCAGCCTGAGCTCTCTTCATTGAGTACTTTTAAAAGATTGCCTAGTTCTTTGTTGGGTTAACTGTCATTTAATGAGCCACCTGCTCTGATTCCACTTTCTTGGGGAATCATGACCCCAAATATAGGGAAGTTGCCACCTACAACTTAGGAAGTGTTTGAGCATGCTGCCACTTGTCCTTTTGCCTTTCCACCTAGTTCCATCCACCAGTTTGACCAGTAACCTCTTTTAACAGCTCTCCCATGCTGTTGTCTCCATAATTTATTTATTAATAATAAAATATTCTGAATTACACTCCATTACTGTTGACTCTGCTGAGTTATCAATCCCTACTTAGGATTAAGTTTAACATAATGTCTCAGAAATATAATAAAACAAATTACATAATTTTACAAAATTGGGGTATGTGACAAAAGGCCAGCTATTCAATAGCACATGCCTTCCTCATTGATTATGGAGCTTCCAATCATATGGTTTCATCCAGAGAATCATTCTCTTATTTACAGTATTATGATGTCCCTAGTATTTAGATGGGTAATAACAGTAAAATTTGAGCCAAAGGGAAGGGTTATATCAAGCTTGAACATGGAAAGTTCAAAGATGTGCTTTATGTGCCCTCCTTAGCTGCAAATCTGTTATCTGTATACCAGATGACTCACACTGGCTCTCCAAAGAGACTAATATTTGGTCCTGACTAAGTGGAGATCACATATATCTCTATTGGGAACATCATAGAAAAGGGTGTTTCAAATCATGCCTCCAAGGCATATGAGTTCTCACACTTCCTGCCATTTTCAGAAGCAATTCACTCTCAGCTTCCACTTGAAAGGGGAGGTAAAAAAAATTCATCTACTTCTTTTGCAATTTCCACTAGTATTGCAGAACCAATTGTATCAAATTATGAGATTGATATTCAAGGTGATTTATATCCATATCCAGTCCCTACTCCCAAGCGGGAAGCTAGGAAGATGACTAGAAATCCATCTGACACAGAAGACAAAGAACCTTGTGCTATGTCATGCAATCTCACCTTCTTCAGAGAGATGTAAAAAACTCCCTATGAGATGCTACATGCCAAGGTACAATCAAACACACTGCTTTCAGAAGAATAGAGTCGATCATACACCTCTTCATCCAAAAAGCGGCAAAGTTTACATTCCTCCTTCCTTCCATCATCAATTTGGGAGAAGATGGAGAAGTCTACATGCCAGACCACAAGATACCTGTGCACAGAACATCATGCATGTTGCTTCACTACACCACAAAGATGAAGGTTGAAGCAACATATTTTCAAGTTTTTCAAACTTGAATCCTAATTCTACCTGCTTAGTTAGAGGGGGGGATTTTTTCCCATGTGGTTTTTTCCCCGGTTCCTTGTATTAGGAAGTTACTCTACTTTAGCTATGATGGGTGACCTATGGTCTTAGTTTCCAGGGCCCACAAATTGTCCAAGTTAGCATTCAGGGGGTTTGTTAGGATTATAATCATCCCTTGTCCAATTTGGTCAATTATGTCTAAATCGAGAGTCCTTTCAGTCTATATTTAGTCACTAGCACCATTGGGTCCACTTGGCCTAATTGGGCCACATGTACCAGTTACTAAAAAGTGGGGAACACTAATTGAGGCTAACTTCCACTGACTGCACTTGTATGCATCAGTTTAGGAGCCTCCTAGATCAATCCCTACAATTTAGGAGCCACTGGGAGTGTCGGCGCCAACCTCATTCAGTTGAGTTCAGTTGGTGACTATTCAAGCTTAGTTATGAGTTAGTTACATTCAGTTCTATACATCTAACACTAGCTATACATGGTTGCATGTGGGTGAGATGCATTTACTCACCTACCACAATTAGTTAGACTAGTTAACTGATAATTAAGGCTGAATTAGACACTTGAGTTGGGTTGTTGAACTTCGATAGTGATTTAGACAAGTTCAGTTAGCCATGCAGTCAAGTAGAGTCAAACCAATTCGAATTTCTTCACATGGATTCAAATTACATGAGTCTATTTATCCATTGTACTACATTGTAACAATTATCCAATTACTTTTGGTTAATTAAAGCATTCACAGTTGCAAGCCATTTTTGCACTGTTTCATTCTTCAATTTCTGAGTAAAATTGTTTGATCTATCTTGTGAGTTGTGTGTTGGTCCATATATCTATGCGCTCAATTCAATAAACAAAACGAAGCTAAAAAAATATAGTTTGAGTAGTTTGTCTCAATGATTAAAAACAACAATAATAATGAACATTTTACTATTGATGAACATTTTTAATTTAACAATGTAAATTACAATACTATTCAAGTAAAATAATTGGTAATAAGAGATCACCTAAGGAAACATGGAGAACCACAAAATTATGTATATAAGGACATCAATCACATCAAAATGCCAATTTTTCCTCTGAAGTATGAAAATGTTTCCCAAGGCTATTTGTAACAAGTTCCAATGGATGAGTCAAATAGCAATAGTAATATTTAAACACTACAATTATAAAAATAACTATTTTTAATGTATAATTCCTCACCATTCATTGAGCTCCTCTCTGTTTCGAGAATAATTTAATATTCTCTACTAAACAGGACCAACCACGTGAATGTGGAATCTCTTATGGCCCCTCCCCCCCTCACATCACTCTCAATTCCCCAAACCCAATGCATCTACTTGCAAATAAAAATTTAGTGCAAATTAATTCACTCAATAGATGAAAAAAACTTTCATTAAACCATTCATTCATTCAATAGCTGATAAAACCATTTAGTAAATCATTCATTAAAGCATTCATTCATTAAATAGCGGAAAAAACCATGCACTACATTGTGTTATAAAAAAAGAATTACTCAAAATTTCTTCAGTCACTTCTTTTTTACTTTTCTTCTCTTTACATAATGAGCAAGAAGTGCATCTTCCAGAATTTGTTAATCGGTCTCCCTAGTAGATTTCTCGTCGGGTTGAACTTGCGGCAAGGGGCTCAAAATTGCTGCAATAATGTGAAAATGTTGCATTAATTTATTTTTGTTTTTATAATTACAAGTAATTCATTTAAAAAACATTACAAAGGTTTTTTTACCTTGCGTGGGCACATCATGTTATTCATTATCTTGTCCAAACTCAACTTGTACAGTGTTACCTGCATCTACATGCTCTACAGTTGAATTATGGAGAATTGCAATTAATGTTCATCATCTGCAATTATCTATACAAAACAGTAGCATATTAATAAATTCATTACCAAGAATCGAAGCATGATCTTCGACTGGTTGGTGTACATCCTTGACATTAATGGGATCATTACTTTCCTTCTCAAAACATAATAAATTGTTTATGTTAATTTTTTATAACGAATACTTTTCATGAGAAATAATAAATTTTCATTAAACTATATAGTTTTTATATACATGTGCACCAAATGGATTACCAAAAGACCGTGTATGTCTAGACAAGATTTTTCGACATTCAAAAACAACTTCAAAGCCGTGTTGGAAGACAAGCTTCAAGTCTTCCTAAGTGGGTACTTCTTTGAATAGGTCGACCCTCATATTTGCATAACGTCATTAATTTTACATTTTGTACCAGAATAAAACAAAAATAAATTTCTATTTATTATTTGGATGTAGTATCGGGTTTTTGATAATTAAAAACTGTGCCACAAAATTTGAATAACCACCAGGACCAAGCTTGTGTCGACCAATTTTATCCATTCTTTCCTTTGTGGTGTTTGATGTGTCTAACAGCTTAATCAAGTGTGGAATTATGTTAGTCAATGTTCCAAATTCGATATAAAATTTATTAATAATAAGGCTTACCATTATTGCATACCTCCCTGTGCCTAGTGGTATCTTTCCTGCTTTTCTACAATACCTCTTTTTTCCATCTTCCACGATACTCCCTTGATGGAATCATTGGAGGGTGCTCATACCTAGGGTTATTTTCTAGGTGAACCCTATATTGGTCTCGAACAATATTCATATGTTGTCCAGCCTTCTTTAGGACCTTCGATGTATCGAAGGTATATTTTTTGAACAGAACAACCAACCGATTAGTCATCTCATCCTTTAAATATTTTGGCTATCTATCCCACCTTGTGCAGATGGTGGGCTCAAATATCTCCAAGGTCAAATCATTTATATTTTTATAAAATACATCATTTCCTGCAAAACAATCATGCCACCATGTTGATCCTGGTTTCGTCACTGTTCTCAATTGTTAATTTACTCTTTTGGCATCTATTTTGTCATCTTTTTGACATATTTCTTGTCATTTAGCCCCATGTATGAACGCATTTGGAATTTATGCAATCCTTGGTTTATTTTCGTTATTTCGTGATTTTATTAAGCAATTCTGTGATATTTGGAAACATGCCTAATACATGGATTTGTTTTGTATGTTATATTTTTCAAACAAGCCTCCATGTGAACATGCACTCACGCTAAACATGTGCAAATCACATCTAGCTCACCATCCAGGCCTCCGATCGATCTGTGTGTTGTTAGTTGGCATATTCCCAAATTATTAAAGCACATAATGGTTTTTAGTTTCTCTGTTGTCCATGCTTTCTATTGCTATGGTGTCCCTTACTCTATAAGTCTCGTCGTCCTGCCCTCTCCATGTGACACCACGATTCATGCCCGCATCAACAAAGACCCATATGGCCATAGCCCATGTAAGGAGAACCGACGCACGGAGGATCAGGAAGGTGGTTGTGTGTTGTTTCCAAACGTCACATAATTGTTTAATTAGCAATTAAGGTTGACTATTTTTGGAGCAGTCGACCAGTGAAAGGGTCGACCTGCTGACCTATGTAAAACCTATATAAAGACGTCTCCAAGAGAGAGTCGAGCTCAGCTCATAGCTAGATTCAATTCTGTCAAATTCTGTTTAGTTGTAGGTTAGTTTCAGCTATTTTTCATTTGATTTAGAATAGGAAATAGTCTCTCTTTTATCTAGTGTGAGTTACTCTTATTCTTCTGTTGTTTTAATTGTTAAATTAAGCTTAGTCACTCTTTCCTTTACCTTGCAATATCATATGCATAAGTAAGCTGATATCAATATCGTTTGGGTTATTTGTTTCGTAATTTGCATTTTTTTCCCCATTCAGAATGTCATTCGGACTGTCTGTCCAAACTATCATCCAGACCTTTGTTCATACTTTAATATTTTCTATTTTGTTTTATGTGTGTTTCAAGTGCAGTCTTCTTATTTTTGAAAACATCTTACTTTCTGTAATTGAACAATAGCTATCTATGTCTAGTTAGGACCTTACTTTAAATAATATAAAATATCTATCAAGTCTTATAATTACTTTTATCCTTTGTCACGGTTATCTTAGGTTGTCTTTGGATTGTATATCCTCTGTCTCTGATTTCTTTATTTTGCTTCTGTTGTAGGATTTTTCAATTGTAGCCTTAGTTGAGTTGCTTCAATCTTGTTTAATTGAATTCAGATTTAAGTTACTAATTCTATTGTTTAAAAGGCATATTAGTTTTTAAAGTCTCTAGCATAATATTTGTCTTCCTTATTTTATATTTACTGAATATTTCCAGAAAATAGATTTAGATTTAGGAAATAGAATATCTTTAGTAAGTTTTCTACTTGCTTCTTTATTAAGTTTAATACTTGTTTTTATTGATTTTTCTACTTTTTTCCCAATTGCAGTTGTTTCATGTGAGAATAGTATACCCTTAATTCCAAGTGGTCCATTAAAAGAATCTCATTCTTTAATTAATAGATTGATTTAGAGTCAGTTGCTTATGGAATAAATAAAAAATGTTTACTAATACTTGTAATTGGACACTCCTTAGTTTACATTTATTTGTAGAAGTTAAATTAGACCTAATTCCATTCGGTTTCTTTATTTCTTTTGAAATTCATTTTGATACACCTCCTTCTCAAGTTTCGATCACAATGAACTCATATCCTCATAATACTCAAGGAGAATGGAACTAGATAAGTTAGTTTAATCATTGTATATTTGTCAAACCACGTGTATAGTTTAGTTATTGGGTTTCTTAGATAAACTGAATAGTTGTAATATTGTATCAAATAATATAATCTTTCGTATTCATATAGTAAGAGTTCTAAATTTGTTTTAGCCTTTCTAATTCACAGATTAAGAAGTAGAATAATTAATTAATAGAGTACACTGTAAAAGAGTAGTTTACCTTCTTAGAATAGTACTATTTATAAATACATAGTTTATGGTTGATATAGTATAGTATAGCTCGATATTTCTCTAATCTAGTAGTCTTGTCCCAGTCTAATTACCTTAGTAGTTGAATTTCTGGAGTTTGACTCGGTTTTTCATTTTGAAAGATCTTTCGATATTTTCTTTGTTAAAATATTTCCACGACACCTTAGGAACCCTTCTACCTTTGCATATATTTTGTGTCAACTCTAAGATTACAAACCTCGGTTGATAATTAAATATTTGGTGAATTAATTAAGACAATAAAACACCCAACATTTTTGGCGTCGTTACTGGGGAGTTGTTCTGTAAGGTAGAATAAGTATAATTCCCTTATGAAGTTTAGCAATAGGCTCGTAGTGGGGGAGCAGTAATACAAGAGATAAGAACCTGCACATATGTTGTAACAGGTGCCCCCAAATCCAGCAGTAATAGTAGTATTGTAGGCTTTCTTTTTAGTTTAGCTTTTCATGAATAGACCTAGAGATTTGAAGGGTAGATACGTTAGAACTAGTTCCCAAAACTTTGTCAAGATTCCTACAAACCTTTACGGGGGATGAAATACCCAAACCACTAACTCAGCATAAAAGTATCGGAGAACACACGTAGGAAGTAGTTCTAATTGGAAACCTCAGAAGACTTTATAGCAGAATCCATAGAAGGTGAAGAATTTCTGCCAGGAGGTACTAAGGACCCCATTTCTGAAGAATTTCAAGAGGGTCAAACTTTGGAAATCCTCAACCCTCCAATAGTGTAGAAACCTAATGATACAACATTCTTGCTAGTAGGGGATCCAAACTTCATTAATTTCATTGATCCTGCTCAGGTACAAGCTCTCTTTCAATTACAATTATTTCACAGATTGAAACCTCCATAGTAGTACCTACCATCGCTTTAGAACCTAATAAAAACATAGTTGATCAGAGGAATATATCCCCCAAAAACGAACATTGGGACGCCCCATTATCACCTAGGAAGGAGCCTCCTAGGTACACACTCTTTCAGAATCAAACCTACATAGAGAGATAGGGAGAAAATGAAGATCGTGACAAGGTTAGAAATGACGAAGGAGAAGGAGAGAATCAAATTGATGTTAGGGTACACAGGGTACTCCCAAAGGATCGAACACTAAGAGCAACCACTTTACACAAATAAATCACAGATCAATACACCAATGTTTGTCACGTGGTTAAAACCCTCAAGAGGGAAACAGTCCACGGCCCCAGCCAAATAGCTACTTGGAGCAATTTATTATGCAAAAGAAAGAAAGTTACATGAGCTTCTCATAATAGATCAACTAGCCAAGAACTCTCTATGCTCTTTAAATAGAGATCATAGACCAATCAGGTGTTAAGCCATAGATTAATGGTAGGTATGATCTAAGAGAAGTTGAACTATCGGATCACTCTATGTCTAGAACATATCGTGACCGTCGGATTAGAATATTTACAAATGCATACTAATGCATACTAAAGAAACACACTTTTACCTAACGGATATATTACACAAGTTGATCTTAAATAACTCTTAAGTGTCTAAATATCCTAACATCCCCCCTTAAAAAAAACTTGGGATAGGATTGAAGGATTTACAAAATTTACACTATTAGGAGAAGGAAGGAGGCATTAGAGCCTATCCCCCCTTAAGGACACATTCCTGGACTCCTAACATAGACCGAAGTTTAGAAACTTAGCTTCTATAAGAGACTTGGTGAAGATGTCCCCAACTTGATCATCTGTAGGGAAATAGAGCACTTCAATAACACGATCATGAACAAGATTTATGATGAAGTGCATGTGTATCTCAATGTGTTTACTGTGCTGATGTAGAACTGGATCTTTGGCAAGCTTGATGGCACTTTGATTGTTGCACCAAAGTGGAGTAGGCTGCTGCTACTCGAATCCAAACTCTGAAAGGATCTGTTGAAGCCATAAAGCTTCCTGACTAGCATTAACTGCGGCTCGATATTCTGCTTCTGCTGAAGAAAGAGCAAGAGCTTCTTGTTTCTTACAAGCCCAAGTGACAGTTCCAGATCTCGGACTGAAAACATAACCTGCAGTAGACTTTCGATCATCAGGATCGCCGGCCCAACCTAAATCAGTGAAACCAACCAACAAAGGTTTCCCCCCTTTACTGTAATGAATCCCAAACTGAATTGTATCTCAAATATATCGAAGTATTCTTTTTGCTACTTTCCAGTGACTTTCATGAGGAGTTTGCATATAACGGTCAACACGACCAACGGAAAAGAAAAGGTCAAGACGAGAATGAGTCAAGTATAAAAGACTACCAACAATCTGACAATACAAGGTGGCATCTACTTCAGGGGAAGTACAAGTGGCAGAAAGTTTGACTCCAGACTGGAAGGGAGAAGGGGCTGGTTTACAATATTCCATGTGCAAGCGACGAAGAAGGTCACAAGCATACTTAGACTGGGAAAGAAAGATTCCTTATTTGGTTTGCAATACTTGAAGACCAAGAAAATAATGCAAATGTCCTAAGTCTGACATTTCAAAATTTTGCTTAAGACTGAATTTCACATGGGTTATAAGTTTAGGGTCACTACTAGTAAGGATAAGATCATCAACATAAAGAACAAGTATAATGAGATGGTTTCCTACTTTCTTAGTATAGACATTGGAGTCAGAATGGCATCTAGAAAAACCAGTGTCAAGGAGAAAGCTATCCATTTTGGCATACCAAGCTCTAGGAGCTTGCTTAAGGCCATATAAGCATTTCTTAAGGAGACAAACAAGGCTAGAGTTATTATGAACATATCTAGGAGGTTGTTCCATGTAAATTTCCTCATGTAAATCACCATGTAAGAAGGCAGACTTTACATCCATTTGATGGACTTCCCAGTTATGTAAGGCTGCAAGGGAAAGAACAAGGCGGATGGAGTTCATTTTTGCTACAAGGGCAAAGGTTTCATTGTAGTCAATCCATTCTACCTGGGAAAAACATTTGGAAACTAACCTTTCCTTAAGTCTTTCAACACTTCCATCTGATGCATACTTAGTTCTGTAGACCCATTTACATCTGACAAGTTTTCTTCCTTTTGGAAGAGGAACAAGATCCCAAGTATCGTTCGCCATTAAGGAACGATATTCTTCATCCATAGCTGCATCCCAATCTAGATTTCCTGAAGCTTCTACAAAATTTTCTAGATCATGATTCTCGAAAACTTGAGCCAAAAGAGAAGAGGCTCGCTGAAACTGAGAACATGTTCGACGTTGATCTCTAGTATCACCGGCAAGATCACCAGCTGCTTCACATGTTGAATGGACCCATTGAGGAAGTATTGGTGCTGGTGAAATTTGAGGAACATGAGTAGGCGAAGGTGGATTTTCATCCTCACTATCATCATCAGAAACTGGAGTTGGAAACCTGTCAAGGAAGCTGGAAGAAGAAGAAGAAGAAGAAGGCACAATCGCCGAATCAGGCTCGCAGGCCAAAGATGGCACACCCGCCAAGTTAGGCTTGCAGGCCAAGATATTTTCATCAAATTTAACATCTCTTCTAATGATTATATCATGAGAATGTGGCTGAAGAAGTCTATAACCTTTTACATCTTCAGAATATCCAACAAATATGCACTTTTCACTTTTAGGCTACAATTGTTTCCATTTTTTATCCGAAATGTGAGCCCATGCTTCACAACCAAACACACGAAAGAGACTTACATCTGGTTTAATTTTACTCCATGCTTATTTTGATGTTATACCTTGTAAAACTTTAGTGGGTGTACGATTAACTATGTAATTTGCACAATTTATGGCCTCAGCCCAATATTGAAGACTTAGTCCCTTAGATTGGATCATACAATTTTCCATTTCTTTTAAAGTGCGGTTCTTTCGTTCAACTACACCATTTTGTTGAGGTGTATATGGAACAGTGTGATGTTGTTGGATTCCTTGTTCAGTGTAGAAAGTAGTGAACTTGTTGTTAACATATTCTCCTCCATTGTCAGATCTTAACTTAATAATTTGATGACCAGATTGTTTTTCAACAAGGGCCTTGTAGGCCAAGAACATGTTAAATACTTCGCTCTTAAGTTTTAGGAAGTAAACCCAAGTGCGTCTGGAGTAGTCATCAATAAAGGTTAAGAAATATTTGAAACCAGAAAAGGAAACAGATGGAAGTGGGCCACACAAGTCACTATGCACAAGCTCCAAGGGAACCGAGGCATGCCAAGAGGCACGTTTGTCAAAACTATCTAGATGATGTTTTTCAAGTACACAACCGGAACAAACACCATCCTTGCAAGATACCAACGGAAGACCAGTCACCATATTGTCTTTACATAGTTGTTGCAATGAGCGATAATTTAAGTGACCAAATTGCTCATGCCAAATTTTGCTCAAGTTATCACTATGAGAAAGAAAAACTGGAGGAAAAGGTGATGACCCAAAGCTGTTAAATTTGTACAACCTGGTAATATCATCAACAATTCCGATAGCTAGGACATGTTGGGGATCTTTAAAATCCTTTATTACAACTTGGTGAGATGTAAACGTTACAATATTTCCTTCACTAGAATGAGTGATTTGATAGACTGACAACAAATTGCAGGAAATTCTTGGAACACATAGTACATCACTAAAATGACCATTTTCTACTGGAACTATTCTAGATCGCACAACACTTAGAGATATATCATCACCAACAAATATTTTTTTGGTGTTACATTCATGCATAGTAGAAAATATGTCTTAATCCTTAGCCATATGATAAGATGCTCCAGAATCAATGAGCCATTCAATTGAAGTAGAAGAAGAAGATGCAATATAAGAGTAACCAAAAGCACAAAGTGCATGTCCATGAGAGGTATATTCTGAAGACGAATCTAGGCTAATGTGGTGCTTCTTCATTGCTGCTTCCAAGGCTGTCATCTTCTTAAAACACTTAGATTCATCATGATTATCTTTCCCACAAAAATTGCAATGACGCTCAGTCTTCTTTCCTTTTTGCTTGGATCCTTTGTCATTTTTTAAAGAAGGAGCTGACTAAGAGGGTTTGGGACCCTTGTTGTTTGGCTTATTATTGCAAAAATTATGTTTCTTGGGAGGCTTGGACTTTTCTTTCTGTTGGGACAATAAGGCTTTCCCAGATGTATCTGCATTGTTAATTATTCCAAGATGAATGAGATTATCTTGCTCTCTAATTAAGGAATCACAAAAGGATTCAAGGATAGGCTCTTGATAGCTAGCTGCTGTCAAGGATTCTTTCATGGAGTAGAATGTAGATTAAAAAACAGAATATGCAGGTCCAAGTTTGGAAATAATATGATAAATGCATTATTTGTCTTCTTTCTTAATCTTGCATTCTGCACATAATAGTCTAAGATTTTTATACTTAGATAAATAGTCTTGAATGCATGAAAAATCATTTGGATTCAAGGAAATCAACTCATTCTCAAGTTGATGACCTTGAATTTCATTGTGTTTACCAAACACAGATTCCAACTTTTCCCAAGCTTTATCAGGTTCATCAATCTCAGATATGTGGAAACACAAATCAATAGAGATTGGCATCCCAATAAATCCACGAGCTTCATCACATCTATTTGCCCATTTGATTTTCTTATCATCATCAGTGGGTTCTGTTTCTTTCCCTGAGGTTATCCTGAAAAGTCCCCTACTTCGTAGAACATCCTCCATACGAGATTTCCAAGAGAAATAGTTAGAACTTGTAAGTATAATATCACAAGGGGTGGCCATACTGTAAAATAATGGCTAAAATAATAGAAACTAACTGTCTAGATGTAAAGAGCTCGAAAAAATATGCGGTTTTATAAAAAATGGCACTTAAAACTGATTCTGGATGATGAAGTTATGTTTGATCAAAGAAAATGTTGAAGATGTCCCCAATAATGACGTAGCAGATATTAACTTGACCAACTAAAAAAAAGAAGCCCCCTCTTCCCAATATCAACCTTTGACAATCACTTTTACAATAAAGTTGCTTTGAAGTGAATCACTTTTGTAAAATAAGTGATGTTCACTTTTACAATAATGTGACTTTTTAAATAGTGCGGCAATAAATTAAAAGACTTAAGTGACTCACTTTTATTTTATTTTATTAATGTGAGATGCACTTTTACAATAAAGTAACTTGAAAATAGAAATTGCATGCACTAAAAAGTAGCTTGATAAGACTTGAACTTAAGACTTATGAAGGTGTAAGGCAACTTTGGACCAAGTGAGCTAAGTTTAAAAGGTACGTAAAAGTATGGAAAGAGGAAGGGTTTTTTTTTTTTTTTTACTCTTCTCTCTCGTTTTTCGTACTTGCTTTCTTTTCCTGCAAATCACAAAAAAAAAACGAAGAACAAAAACAAAAAAACTTTTTCCACACAATGGAGTTAGATCTTGGTTAGCTTACCCGGAAAGTCTACATTTTCAAGTTTTCTCGTTGTTTCTGATTTGTCGTGATCGCACAAGGTGCACGGCAAAGAGCATACGTACCCGAGAAGACAAGAAAAAAAACTTTCCCTTACTGTTTCTGATTCACCACGATCACGCAAGGTGCATGGAAAAGAGCATACACAGTTAGGGAAAACAATCGTCTGAGACTAAAACATAAAAGATCTAATAATAAACTGATAAAAATGAGAGATTTAAAAAAAACAAATCCGTCACTGTAACATTATACCTTCAAATTTGCCAAAATGGGTGTTTCTGGAGCAATCGAAAATGGTTTTCGGTGATACAAAAACTATTTCCCAATGGAAACGGTGCTCCGAACACAATGGAATAGCTCCCATAGGCCACAAATGCAAATCCAGAACCACAAACCCTTTCAAATTTTTGACAACACTGGTTCCAGATCTTGTTCAAAACCAAAAGCGGCTCTTCATAAAAGCTCTGACACGATGTTAGGGTACACAGGGTACTCCCAAAGGACCAAACACCAAGAGCAACCACTTTACACAAATGAATCATAGATCAATACAGCAATGTTTGTCACGTGGTTAAAACCCTCAAGAGGGAAACAGTCCACAGCCCCATCCAAATAGCTACTTGGAGCAATTTATTATGCAAAAGAAAGAAAGTTACATGAGCTTCTCATAATCAATCAACTAGACAAGGACCCTCTATGCTCTTTAAATAGAGATCATAAACCAATCGGGTGTTAAGCCACATATCAATGGTAGGTATGATCTAAGAGAAGTTGAACCGTCGAATCACTCTATGTCTAGAACATATCATGACCGTCGGATTAGAATATTTACAAATGCATACTAATGCATACCAAAGAAACACACTGTTACCTAATGGATATATTACACAAGTTGATCTTAACTAACTCGTAAGTGTCTAAATATCCTAACAATTGAGGATACCTCCAGGTTCCCTATTTTAGACACTGCACAAGATGTAAATATGAAGAACGTCCCTCATTCCTCCTTACCTACTTTATATGGAAAAAGTAATGAAGACCCGGACACATTTTTGTTTGAGTTTGACATCCTCTATAGAAGCTACAACTATCTACAAGATGCTCACAAATTAAAACTTTTCCCTTCTACACTGAAAGACTCTTCTTTAATACGATTCATGGGATTAGGAGAATATAGTATCAGGACTTGGGAAGATATGAAAACCGCATTCTTGTGAAAATATCAAAAGTATTGCAAGCCAAGAGACTCTCAAAATGATATTTTTAAGATACAGCAACCCGAAGATGAGAGTTTGGAAGATTATCTCGAGAGGTTTATTTATACATTACATCAATATAAATATTATGACCTTTGATAATATGCAGTATGAACCCTCTTCCTTAAATGGATCTCAGAAGACCTGGTAGAAAACCTCAATCTCATGGCATCTGGTGATATCTCTCATAATCATTTTGCACAAATTGGGGATATGTGTAGAAATTACTCTAGAAGTAGGGAGAAAGTTGGGATAAATCTTCGGGAACCTTACAATAGAAATATAAAAGGAAACACTCCCAATTCTGGAGGAGTCACAAGGATAGAGTTAGGAAACCTATTGGAAAACTTCAAAACTGATATTTTAGGAGCAATGGGTTCCCAACTAGTTGTGTTACAATATAAGAAAAGGCAAGAGGAAGAATATGCAGCAATGAGCATTTTCTGTCCAATATGCAGAACTAAACATCCTCAACAGGAATGCCCATTAAACAATCTTTGTATGTCACATATGTACGAAGGAGCATCCAACAGACAATTTCCCATTGTTTCCTAGGTTACTAGCCATATATAAAAGTGGGGACATTGGTGAAACATCTAGGAGGTCTCCTTGGAAACCAAGGTACCAACCACCATATCATATTTTGTCACTACAACCTGCACCTTATTACCAACCCTACCAACCACCTCAACAATGGAACACTTCAAGTTGGCAGCATTGGCCACCCCAGTACCCTCCTCCTGCTCATTTTACTCAACATCAGTATTGGCCACAGGGGTGGAGGGGACAGTCTTACCCCCAGTCAGCACATGTATCTACACCTAATCATACTTATCCTCAGCATTCAACCAATACCCAACAATTTTTACCAAGGTTTGTTCCTCCAGTTCCCCTTATTATACAACAACCTCATCATTTCTAGAATACAAACCCTCCATGACCTACATTGTTACCTGCACAACCGATACCTAACCCAAATAATAAGCTAGCTCAAGCTCTTAACAACATTGAGTTTCAAACTCTTCCATCCTATGTCATTTTGACTGTACCTGTACATGAGATACAATTACGATCTAGATGAGTTGTGAATGACAAATCCAAGTCACCAGTCATCATTCGTGAAGAGAATGAAGAGAAAGAATATCCCAATGAAGTCATGAATGATTCTATTTTGCAGGATGAGCCAAAGCTTCCAGTGCATACCCATCCTCAGCAAGAACCAACTCAAGAACAAAGAATCCCTCCATTTTCGAAACGATTAGCAATAGAAAAACCTGTAATCCATCCTGAGTACGATATTTTAGATGAATTAAAAAATGTATGTGCCAATATCCCTCTATTACAAGTTATTAACGATATACCAATTTATAGTAAAGTAATAAAGGAACTTTGCATTAAGAAACCAGAAAAGAAACAAAAATACCCCCCCACTATTCATGTTATAGGAGAAATGTCTGAATGTATGACTAACCAGTCTAGAATTGAAAATTATACAAATCTAGGGAGTCCATTAGTAATTGTTATCGTAAATAATACTGCCATAGAAAATACACTTATTGATTTAGGATCGGCTATTAAAATGATGACCACTGTAGTCTTAGATGTTTTACAGTTGGGACAATTTATCTGACCGACTCCCTCAATTCTGGAACTAGCAGATCGTACTACGGTGAAACCCGCTGGGGTTCTGGATGACATTGTTGTATCAGTAGCCTCATGGGAATATCCTATTTATTTCATGGTTGTAGAATCAAAGGATCCTTCTAAAGCACATCCTATTATATTGGGAAGACCATGGTTGGCTACCACCAAGGCCTTCATAGGGTGTAGGGATGGGGAAATGACCATTTCTAATGGGTTGTCTACCCAAAATATGTCTTTATACCCCCCAACACAACTTGTAAATGAAACCTTGTGGTGGTTAGATTTCCCCTTTGGGGATGAAAATATTGAAGATATTTTAGTTCCTAGTGACTACTCCTGGGCACTTCAGGACCAAACTACTAAGAATGTGTTAAACCAATTTGTTTCTTCAACAACTTGTATAGATTTTCCTCAGTCTTTTGCTGAATTTGATCAAATTTTTTGGAGATGAGTTTCAAGAAAATATGGCCCTCTCAACATTCGTGGATACACCATGTGTCTTTGCAAATGAATATCATATAGGGTTTTATACCATGCCTTGCAAAGTTAGCCCTGGAAAAGTTCTACACATAAATGCAGGGTTAACCAAGAGTCAACAAGAACAGTTGCTTAAGGTCCTTAAAATTCAATCTAGAGCATTTGCATGGGAGTACACTGATATGAAGGGTATACAACTTGACACTTGTATTCACCATATTTACATGGATTCCAGTATATCCCCTATAAGGCAGCCTCATAGGAGGATGAACCCTGCTTTGAAGGACATAGTTAAAGAAGAGTTACAAAAACTCATCAATGTTGGTTTGATCTACCCAATTTCAGATAGTAAATGGGTATCTCCTCTAGTGGTAGTCCCAAATAAAGTTACATGGAAATGGCATATTTGTGTTGAATTCCGAGAACTGAATAAGGCCACGCTTAAGGACTACTTTCCTTTTTCCTTCATTGACCAAGTGCTAGATACCCTGTCCGGCAAACAATATTTTTCTTTTCTTGACGGGTATAGTGGATACAATCAGATTTTGATAGAACCTGAGGATCATGATAAGACTACTTTTATATGCCCTTGGGGGACATATTCCTACAGAGTTTTTCCATTTGGCTTATGTAATGAACCTGCTTCTTTTCAGCGTGCATTTTTAGGAATTTTTGTTGATCTTATACACGACTATGTAGAGGTGTATATGGATGATTTTACAACTTATGGTAATACCTTTCAAGAGGCTCTCAATAATATTGTGAAGGTCCTGATCCAATGTCAGGAGACAAACCTAGCCCTTAGTCATAAAAAATGTAAAATGCTATTAACATAAGGAATAGTTTTGGGGAATCATGTTTCCTCACAAGGGATCAAGGTAGATCCTGCTAAAATAAAAGTAATTATCAATCTCCCCTCTCCAAAAACTCAAAAGGAGGTAAGAATATTTATTGTACATGGAGGTTATTACTGATGTTTTATTGAAAATTTCACTAAAATAGTTGCACCACTGTTTAAACTGCTTATGAAGGATATAGAGTTCCAATGGACTGAATCATGTCATAATGCTTTCGAGGTCTTAAAGGCTAAATTATTAGTGGCATCAATACTTAGGGGTCCCGATTGGTCCCTTCCTTTTCATATATCCACTGATGCTTCTAACATAGCCATAGGAGGAGTTCTTGGTCAAAAATAGGGCCAAACATCTTATGCCATCTATTTTATTAGCAAAAATCCGATGCTTGCCGAACTAAATTGCACTGTTACTAAGAAGGGGTTCCTGGCAGTAGTCTACTCTATTAATAAGTTTTTCCATTACATCACAGGATATGAATTTTTTTTGCATACGGACCATTCTGTCATGAGATTTTTTATGAATAAACCAACTACCAATGGTAGGGTGACCCGATGGCTTCTTCTATTATAGGAATTTAATATCACTGTCACTGATTGACCTAGTAGAGAAAATTTGGTAACATATTTTCTCTCTCATATTCAACATGATGATGGTGTTAAACTTGTTGATGATACTTTCCCTGACGAACATCTATTTCTTTTGTTTGTTCAAACCCCTTGGTTTGCAGACATTGCTAATTATTTAGCGACTAGGAAGTTACCAAACCACTTGTATCCTCATGAGAAGCGTTGAATTATCATCCAGAGTTCTAGTTACTCTTGGGTTGATAATGACCTTTTTCATACTGGCCCAAATCTTATTATTAGACGATGTGTATGGGAGGACGAGATTACAGAAATCCTCTGTGCATGCCATGATGGGCCATGTGGAGGACACTTTTCTAACAAGTGGACAACATACAAAGTGTTGCATACTAGTTATTACTGGCCAAGCATTTTTAAGGATTCTTCCAGGTATGTTAGAGGATGTGACAATTGCCAAAGAATGGGTAGACCTATGCCATCGGACGATATGCCTTTACAGCGTCAGGTCATGATTGAGCCTTTTGAGAAGTGGGCTCTTAATTTTGTAGGACCAATCTTCCCCATGTCCCACAAGAAGAAATACATCCTGGTTTACACAGATTATTTCACCAAATGGGTAGAAGCTAAAGCTTTGTTTCGAGCTACAGGAAAATTTGTGGTAGAATTTATATACAAAGAGATATTTACTCGATTTGGTGTGCCTAGGGAAATTGTCACTAACCAAGGTTCTCAATTCACCTCTAACTTAATGAAAGGAATTACCATGAAATATAGTATCCAACATTGAAAATCCTCACCTTACCATCCACAAGATAATGGCCAGGTAGAATCAACCAATAAGGTATTGGAAGCTATCTTAACCAAAACTATTCAACTACATCATAAGTATTGGGCAGATAGACTCCCAGATGCTTTGTGGGCCTATAGAATAACTTGGAGAAACATTACTGGACATACACCCTATGAGTTAGTATATGGAAAACAAGTCCTTTTACCTATTAAATTCCAAGTTCAACCTTTTCGTATGGCTATACAATTAGGTATGGATTTGGAAGAGGCATAGAAACAGCGAATTTTACATATTAATGAATTAGATGAGATTAGATGAGATTAGGCAAGATGCACTCCAAAGGACAATGTTAATACAAAATCAACGAAAGAAATGGCATGATAAATTTATTAAACAAAAGTAGTTTAATACTGGGGATTGGGCATTACTATTCGACTCAAGGTATAAAAATTTCAAAGGAAAATTAACTACACGTTGGATGGGTCCATATGAGGTAGTTACAGCCTTCGATAATGGGTCAGTAGAGATTAAGACAATTGATGATTCACAAACTTCCTTTGTCGTAAATGGACACAAGCTTAGACTTTACCATCAACCAATCTCTAGACAAGATTTTGTGAAGAATGTCTTACAACAAAAGGAGATGGATTTGGTTGAAGAGGAAGTCATTCCTCCTCCTCCCGATTCTTAAACTATTTTGTGTTGTTTTTATGTACATATGTAAATATATCTTTATTTCTTTAATAAATAAATGTCATTTTTGATAAGTTGACTACATTCATGCAGGGAATTTGGTTGTATAATCAGCTTATGGAATTTTGTCAAATAAAACAGGAGGGCTCTTTTCCTTTATCTAAACTTTGATAAAAATTTATATGACTTCTCCTTGATGCATATGTTTTTTTTGCGAATAAAATTTGAATCATCTAACAAGTGGTTTTGCAGTTTGATTACAAGAACCTTATGTTTCTCATTGATTACAAGAATTGTGTCTCTTTAACCATCCCATGAAATGTTTCCTAAAAAGAGAAGTGCTCTAAGAACTTATAATCCATCCTAACTCTTTTTCTTTAAAAATAGGGATTTATAATGAAATTAAAATGTCCCCTATATCATTCCTACCCGGTTTCTTTGATGATTCCTTATGATTTTATGGTATTTGATTCAGATAGGCACATTTCTAACTTATCATTAAAACAGTTGCTTTGGACCTACTTTAATCATCATGTTATTCAAAGTTTGTTTTTACACCTAAGGACTACTAGTTCATCCTGTACTCATTATCAAAACTTGTCTCTTAAGGATTTTTGAGATAACTCAAGACTAAATGAAATTCCTGCAAGCGGGGAACATTACTTCTATTTTATGAAGAATATGGACTAAGAAGTCCAAGAACAGCTTTAAGTTATTATCTTTTGACATGATCTATAATTTAGGCCATTACAAATTTTTCTTTACTTATATGGTTCACTTTCAAAAATATGAATTATGTGTTTAGCAGGCTTAACTCGCTCTAAGTACCAACTGGCTTCAACATGTTAAAAAAAAAACTTTATACAAAGAAAACTTGCCAGAGTACTGAATAGGATTGCTGGCAGTGGTTCCATGCTAAGTAACATCTTTAAACAAGGAATCTTGGTAAGTGCAAGTAAACCCGTTGGGGTACTGAACAGGCTCACTGGAAGCAAGGCTATGCTTGCATGGTGCCAAGATAAACGTGTCGGGGTACTGAACAAGCCTGCTGGCAGTGGGGCAATATCAGGTAAAAAGAGATCCGGTTAATGCATTACTATACACATGGTTCATAAAAAAAAATACAAAACAAACAAAGAAGAAAAAGAACAATACATGTTGAGGCCAATTCTTCATCATGTCATTAGAGAATGGTTGTAAGTTGGACTTGGACTCTATCATCTAATTCAATAATACCTAGGATATGATTATTCTAGAAATGGGACCCATATTTATAGAAATCTCACAAACTCTAGGGTGAACTTAAAATATTCTTTGGATGACAAGATATCCTTAAATGAGGCATGGATGACTAGTTTCTCCTAGGGCATTTTTTGCATCAATTATATTCTCATTATTTGTATGATCTTCTTAAGCACTATTATTCTTGATGGAAATACATATCTAAATCATCTCCATTTACTAGTTAGTATTTCTTTTTCTAACTAAAATAATAGCAGCATTTTAGAACTATTTGTTATATTATTTGGAACTCAGACAGATTTTCTTTGATGGCTTGAGGACATGCCATATTTTTGGTTTGGGGGAAGATTAGAAATGTTTTTACTTTTTGAATGTTTATAGAAATTTTTGTTTATTTCTAACAAAAGTGTAGATGTTTTCAGAATAATGCAATTAGCAGGAGACTGTTTTAATCCGTGAGGGACAATGCAATAAAGGTTTTGTTATCACTCCAGGAGTCGTTCCCTGACTGTAATGGGAATGAGCCTGGTAACTTAAATAATCAATAATATAAAGGATGAATTGAGTCAAGTAACTTGCCCATAAACTCACTCACTCATACACACATGAATATACTCAGACAAATAAGGATTTATATTACATTGTTCAGGTGATTTAAATCAAATGTATGGAAACATGGAGAATACTTATCATACTAGCAGATACACATACACAGAGCATATGCGAATGGATGGCTATAACAAGGAGACAAAACACTTATGAGTCTAGTATATCAATGAAGAGACAAGATGACAGTTATCTGTCATTAGATAAACATAGATAAATGTATATAACATCGCTCAGAAGCACAGAAAAAATAGAAGAATGAAGATCTGCAAAACATAATGAAAGAATCTCGTATCCTGATATATACCCAAACGTCTGTTTATAAAGAGTTGGGCGGATTCTCAAAATCGAATCATAGTCCTAAGGACTGCTTCCTCCTCCCTTTATTCTACATAAATTATAGGCTTTATAGCCTTTACAAAATAGTTACAAATCCTACAAAATTGGATCTTGAATACTAAAAATAGTAAAATCAAAACAGTTCCAATAAACTAGGAAAAATCCTAAAACTTTATTCTGATAATCTTCATAGTCTTTGACAGCTTCAGAATTCCTTAAGATAAATCGAGTCAAATTACCATATTTCCAACAGAGCAATTTGCTAGCCAAAATTAGGTGGTTTATTTGATATTTTTTCCCTTTATAATGCCTCAAAAACTGGAACAGAGCACTAAAAAAGATACATCTAATTATTGTCTCCCCTTAGAAACCCTCCTCATGCCATTTGAATAAAAAACCGAGATTTGGGCAAAAAATAGGGCGATCAGCCAGTCTTTGTGCTTTCAGTGGCTAAGAGACCATATTTATAGCCAATAAGCCACTGAAAGCCCTGTTTTCGATGACTAAAAACGCCTTTTGAAATCCGTATAAACTGCAAAAAGTTAGGCTTTGAAAACTATAAAAATGAACTCTATAGAACATCAACTTAGATCATCCTCTTCAACTTTATCTACCTTAGTAGGAAACGATTTTGTGAGTCGGTGGCTTCAACCCGTTTCTTAACGTGAACAAAACCATTCTTCTTTCATCTGGAAACTCTAACGAAAATAATGTTGTCAATTTTTTGAATATTCATGGGCGGTCTTTACATATGACAACACACTCAGTACACGGGTTTGACTACTGAATCGATCATTCGATGAGAGAGTGAAACTAGGTGTTTGTGCTTGACTTGTCATAGAAATTAAATATGCAGCTAATATCCAAATAGTATAACAAGTAGATAAGACTTATATATTAGGTTATGACATGTATCCTTGGCTCATTAAATGTACTTGTGGTTTGTCATATGTTACCTTTGATAACTAGGGTAAATTAAGGTCATTTAAGCACACACCCTCCTTTTTGAAATAAATATATAATAATATAATTCATAAACTATAAAATAGTTTAGAAAAACATTATTTATATGACAAACTTCAATAAATTTTGCTAACCATTTATTGTAGTTCAAGAGGGAAAAGCTAGAGGATGCTAGGCAAAAGTGATCAACAAGAAATTGATGACAAACCTAGGGGTTAAGACACTGGCCAAAAGACTGAAGAAAGAAACAAAATCAAATAGAGAGTAATGAGGACACTCTAAAAATACCATTTTATTTTGGTCGCTAATATCTAGCTCCAACTCGAGGATGGAATCCTCCCTGTGAGGTTCCAAGAACCTAGTAGTTCTAGTCAGGCTAGTCTATTGGGCTACAGAGTCATCTGGACTTTACAACTGATTTCATGCAAACAAGTAGCCTGCCTGTAGCTTGCTCTGCTTATTCAACAACCAATAACTAAAAGAGTCTACTTGCTCATAGAGTGAGCTTATTTTCTTATCTACTCCTACTCTACCAGATCTGCAATCAGGTTAGGTAAATGCTGACTTCCATAACAGCCATCCAAACAACTTTAAAACTGAAGAAATATCATATTTATCACCGATTAGCAGTTGATGTTTGAAATGTAACAGCAGTGATAAGAACTCATCCAGGAAACTACACTTACCCATAAACAATGCCAAGCTGAGGAAATCTAATATATTTAGTTTCTTTGAAAAGTATAAATCCATGAATGCTGCCACTGGATCCTTGAAAAGAAGATCAGAAACATGCTGGTCTTCGGGAAATAGCTGCTCAGCAATGACTGGTCACTTTCTGGTTCTCTTGAGATAAACTTGTGATCATCAAAAGTTACAATTTCCTAATCAAAATAGTGCTCAGAAGATGATGATAGAGAAATGTTTAAATGACAAGGACTATGATCAGCTAAGAACATGTAGTTGCCTATGCAATAAATGGTTACCTTAGATTCATTCTGGTTTACAAACTGATCATAAACTTCAGACTCGTACCTATCTCTAGAATACTCTGCAAATATTGAAAAAATATGAGATGAATCTGAAGTGAACTCACATGCTCATTGTTGTCCCAAATCTGCTTCAAACTCGTTACTTTCCTGCTCAAAATCTGAAACATACTAACAGTCTTCTTTCTCCTATGCAGACATATTTTCAAAACAATCTTGATCATGGATCCTCCTGGAAGCACGAATGTTCTCCTCCACTTCCTCTGCATCTTCAAACAACTATATTAAGGATGATGACTTCCTTTCTAACAGAAGAAGGGAAAGTTCTAAATGCAAACCCATAGCATAATATATCATGGTAGTTGTCTCTATGGGCCTGATCTGCGATGGCATGCCATGATAGATACTGCAAAATCTCCAATTGAAAGTCGACAAAGTTTCATTATGTTCTCTCTTCAAAGCATAGAAATCAGCAAGGTAAGAATCTAGTGATTTATGTTCGCCCCAATGTTTCATAAAAACATCATTGAATTCTATCCAAGAGCCAACGGAGTCAGCTCTTAAACTCTTGAACCATATAGTAGCATCTCTAATCAATGATTTCGAGAAAAATCTCATGATTACATCCTCATGAACAATCTAAAAATGGTCAATAAAATCTTCATAAGATTCCAAGTGCCTTTCAACTGAAGCTTGATTCTCTCCAGAAAACCAAGGGAGATATTCATAACAGTCAAGAGGATAAGTATGGAGATGAGAGGTCATTTTTAATGTCTTAAACATCTTCATCCTTATTTTGATTTGAAAGGCTATGGCCAGATCATGAGGGATAACAACTTGCTGACAAGGTTCAAAGGTTATGGCAACGAGTGTTGAGCTCTGCATAGGTTCTGCATCAGTTTTGATTTCTTCAAGGTTACATGGCTGATCAGATTTAGAAGGAATGTGGATACAGAGGTCATTTTTATAAATGAGTTGCAGCACAAAGACTGATTCAACTTCTACAATACAAGCAGGATTCAAATATTCTTCTAAAGATGTATTTATAAAATATGGATGATAATATTCAAAATATACAAAACAGAGGATAATTATTTTAACATGTGAAGGGAAAATTATAAAGGAGCTGATAAAAAATAACAGCAGTTCATAAAGTAAACTGATGAACTGGTACCTGGATTTTGAATTTAGCCTCTTCATCTTCTATCAATCGGGTCCTCCCCAGTGGAGTCTTTAATGTGGAGTCTCCAAGAAAATGATTACAACTGAAATTTATGTCTATCTCTTGTCTTCCATCAAGAAACAGATATATGTCATTCTGCCAAGGAAACTCTGCTTTCACTTTCGCTCCCCGACAATGACGCCAAATGTTATCACTCCAGGAGTCTTTCCCTGACTGTAAAGGGAATGAGCCTGGTAACTTAAATGCTCAATAATATAAAGGATGAATCAAGTCAAGTAACTTGCTCATAAACTCACTCATTTAGACACACATGAATATACTCATACAAACAAGGCTTTCTATTACATTGTTCAGATGATTTAAATCAAATGTATGGAAACATGGAGAAGACTTATCATACTAGTAGATACACATACATAGAGAATATGCGAATGGCCAGCTATAAGAAGGAGACAAAACACTTATGAGTCTAGTCTATCAATGAAGAGACAAGATGACAGTTATTTGTCATTAGATAAACATAGATAAATGTATATAACATCACTCACAAGCACGGAAAAGATAGAAGAATGAAGATCTGCAAAACATAATGAAAGAATCTCGTATCCTGATATATACTCAAACGTCTGTTTACAACGAGTTGGGTGAATTCTCAAAATCAAATCACAATCCTTGGAATTGCTTCCTCCTCCCTTTCTTCTACAGAAATTACAGGCTTTATAGCCTTTACAAAATAGTTACAGATCCTACAAAATTGGATCTTGAATACGAAAAATAGTAAAATCAAAATAGTTCCAATAAACTAGGAAAAATCCTAAAACTTTATTCTGATAATCTTCATAGTATTTAACAACTTCAGAAGTCCTTAAGATAAATCGAGTCGAATTACCATCTTGCCAATAGAGCGATTTGCTAGCCAAAATTAGGTAGTTTATTTGATCTTTTTGCCCTTTCTAATGCCTCAAAAAATGGAAAAGAGAACTAAAATAAATACATCTAATTATTCTCTCCCATTAGAAACCATCCTTGTACCATTTGAAGACAAAAAACCGAGATCTTGGCAAAAAATAGGGCAATCTGCCAGTCTTTGTGCTTTCAGTGGCTAAGAGACCATATTTATAGCCAATAATCTATTGAAAGCCTTATTTTCAGTGACTAAAAATGCCTTTTGAAACCCATCAAAACTGTAGAAATTCAGGCTTTCAAAACTGTAAAAATAAACTCTGTAGAACATCAGCTTAGATCATCCTCTTAAACTTTCTCTACCTTAGAAGGAAACAATTTTGTGAGTCGATTCCTTCAACCCGTTTCTTAACGTGAACAAAACCATTCATCTGTCATCTGGAAACTCTAACAAAAATAATGTTGTCAATTTGTTGAATATTCAGTGGCGGTATTTACATATTACAACACACTCAGTACACGGGTTTGACTACTGAATCGATCATTCAATGAGAGAGTGAAACTAGGCGTTTGCACTTGACTTGTCATAGAAATTAAATATGCAGCCAATATCCAGATAGTATAACAAGTAGATAAGACTTATAGCTTAGGTTTTGACATGTAGCTTTTGTTAACCCAAAAATCCCCCACATAGCTCCCTATGGCCTACATCACCCAAGGACACCATCTCACAACACTCATTTCACTCCATAAGACCTTCCATTTGACCCCCACACCTCCAAAAGAGCCCAAGGATGAAGAAAAGGGATAAAAACCCCAAAAAGGAGCCCAAAATAGCCCCCTAGGAGCTAAAGCCCTCAAAAAGGGGCTAAAACCCTAAAAGGGGCTAAAGTTATGGCGGAAGGGGCTAAATCCCTGACCAAGGGCTTAAAACCCTAAAATCCCTTGGAAAAACTGTTGAAGGAGGGTGGGGGGTCACTCTCAAATCACTCCTCACTTGCCTATTGTTATGTTGCCCATGGATGCTTTGAGACCTTTTGCTCTAAAACCACCCACTCTCCCTCTCATCCATTTCCATCTCATCAAGCCATTGATTCCCAACCAAGAGAGAGGTGCTCCCATGAGCTAGGGCATGGTGGCCCATTTCCACCTAAGTGAGGTATAATTTTTTTTCATGTTTATTTGCTTGTTTTGCTTTCTAACTGATATTTTCATTTGCAGGTTTTCCATTGTAGTAGCTTAGGTTGTTTGCAGGTTTCAATGAGGCGGAAACCTAACCCATTTTCTGCAGAGGGGTTCACAAGGGCTTCATCTCTCCATTTATTTTATGTTATTACTTCTTAGATCTAGTTTACAGTAGCTTCCATTTGCGTATTTTTGTTTAGCTTAGCTTATTTTAATTTGCAGCTCTATTTATTTGCTATTTTTCCTTTAATTTTTTACTATTTTCAAAGGGTGGGAACCTACCCTTGTGCCCTATAGGCACAAGGGAGCCATTCCTACTCCTGTAGTGAGGAGAAATTATCACTATAGCTTTGGCAACTCCTCTGGGTCGATCCCACAGGATCCCTGGGCCAAAAATTTCAAGTTTTCAAGTTTTTTTCCATTTTACCCTAGTTTTCAGAAATCTTAGGTTAGATCTATTTAAATCTACTTTATTTCCTATTTTAGTCAATGTTGAATCCTCTACTAGGATGACCTGAGTTAGACTGACCCCAGTACCAATTACTGTCGGCCAGATCTGACCCTGCAGCACCAAAAAACCCCTTTCCGGAGCAGGTCGCTCTTATCAGGGAAAAAGGTGAGACTAGGGCGCTCTTAATTGGCCAACAAGTGTGCCTAGGGCACACTTAATCCTTAGACAGGCACGAATTCAGCCCAGAAGCTTAGGTTGCGGCTGTTTTCGCATTCTGTGTGACCCCCTCGCTCATTTCTAGAAAAATATCGTAGCCCCCTCGCTGGATTTGGTCAGAAATGTGTGACCTGTCACACAGAAGTTGTATTTAAGTTTAATTAATAGTAATTTTCAGTTTTAGAGGACTGTTAGTGCAGCCCAACCGCCTTTGTCCACCATTGCAGGTTTCTTTCAATTCCAATTTTTACTTTTTGCAAATCAATCCATGAACAATGTGTATATGCTAAATTAATCATTAAGGTTTAATAAAGTGAACTAGCCTAACTAAAAGTAACTTAAAAGTAACCATCTTGTTGCCCCCTTCCTCCTCTACCTAGTCATCACCCTCCGGGTTATTCTGGGATATGATGAAGGGTAAGCTCGTATAGATCTAGGCACTCCATGGTATTTTTCCCAAACCACTAAAACCAGGTGACTTGGAAGGTAGAAAGGGTAGAGAAGGAGGGCTTCTCACGGCACTAAGCGTCTTCCCTGTTGACCAACCTAGCACTTGGGAGGTGACCTAAGGATCTATGGATGGTCTTAGTCCCATTGTGTTGAGAGCCCAGCACCTTCTCTTGGTTGAAGAAGAATATCACTGAGAGGTAGACATTTAGTTAGGCCAACAATCCAGGGTTAATCACCATACTTGCTTACAAATTTATGTTTATGTTTGCATACAAAACCATGATATGAGCTCTACCATGAATTCCTAAACCATATTGCAAACCAAATACCAAAACAAACAAGCAAACCAACACACCATACCAAATAATTAACCCAACTCAGTTCATGACGTTGAGTAAGCCTTAAAATTTACCAAATTTACACTAAGTTCAATCAAATTCTGCAGTCTTTGAGGACATAAGTCCTTGACTGCTTCAACTATGGGAAGTACTTGAGCTTTGCCCAGAAACGTATTGTGAGGAGTACCACAAGAACCCCAAAGTAGCTGGCCACTGAGAGGAATTGCCAAGCGAAATGGGAAACAACCCCTTCCGATTGAGTAGAAGCACCCATGAGGAACAAGCCAAGTGTTGTCTTCTCGCAGTCTTGGTGGCCGAGAGAACACCTTCAGCCAATAGGAATCCATTGAAACTGGGGTCCAAATATCATACCCGCCAGTTTCATACACAAAAGTGAACACAATTGATCCTCCACGATCTTCCTCACGCCTGAGAGGCGAACCACCACCATTTGGAACACTTGATCGGCACCGTCGAAGCCGCTCTCAGTGATCTCCCACACCATCAGAGGGCCACACGGCCTTTGATTCTTATTCAAACCCATATCAATCTGAACCAGACCTCCACACCGCACCATCAAGCCCCATGGCTAGTGCAAACCCAGATCCATTTTTCGGTCTAACCTTAGCAAGTGGACCCATGTCCACATCACAACCTGTCACTCACAACTTGGCGAGCGGTCCAAGCACAGTCATGCAGACTGTCATTAGCTAATTTCCACCACCAATAGTGACCAGCCAAGTTGGCCCAGTGGTAACACATGGGGGCAGTGGCCCCTCCACACACATTGTCCTCCCTGCCACACAGGGGGGTAGTGCACCGACCACCCACATTGCCCCTACCGCCATACATGGGGGAAATGCCCCCGCTACCCATACCATACCACCCACAACACTTGGGGGCATTGGCCCATCCACCATGGTGCCACCACAAGCACCCCCAACCATGCAGATGCATTATGCACCTGCAAACCCCACCCCCATTGCGGCCCCATCCCACATCAACTAGGGGTCAAATATACCCTTCATGGCTCATCTCAACTTGCCTGACTTGGCTGGATTAATTAATGATCCCATCCTCCACCAAGCTTTCTGGCCACCCATGCCAACTAAGCTGCCATCGGACATCCCAAAGTTTGAAGGCAAAGCTGGGGAATGTCCCCAAAATCATATAATGACATTCCATCTATGGTGCTCATCCAACAGCATCGTAGACGACTCCATCAGGCTGAGGCTGTTCCAACGCACCCTTACAGGTGCCGCAGCCAAATGGTACATTGAGCTGCCACAAGACAAGTACCCCGATTTCAACTCCCTAGCCTTCATGTTCCTACAGTATTTCCAACTCCCTGTCAGATATGATGAGGGGGTGGAGATCTTGTTATCCTATCGCCAAAACACCACCACTCACATCACTGATGATATCCATGAGTGGCGGTGGTGCCGTAGCTTGTGTAAGATCCAACTTAATGACAAGATCTTTTTGGATTGATTCCTCAAGCCTTTGCTCCCGCCCATCACAAAGGAAAGCACATCTTAACGTCCCAAATTTGAAGAAGAGGCCATACTGAAGGCCCAACAATTTGACCTCATCTATGCCCAGTCGGGATACTTGTATACTGTCATTCCAGACACTCGTCGTCCAAGTACCTCCTACCGCAACACACCAGGGGCATCCCACGCTGCAGACGGCATCATAGGGTCAGTCTCCCAACAACCACAGCCTCAACCAACACCACCTGCCATTGCACCACAACCAAGCAACACTGTTAATGTTGCTTACCAAAACCAAGCTCCAGACTATGCTAGAATGATGTCCCAGTCCGGAGCAATAACCTCTTATGCACAACCTGCGCCACCGCAATAGGCTCAGGCCATGGCTTGGCCAACACAACAGTATGTGGGGAAAATTCCCATATTTGTGGCACCACCACCCCCACAAATATACTATGCACCACCAGTGCTACACGTTCAAGCCCCCACCCCCACTCCACCTGCTCCGTTGGGACAAGTGTTCGCACAACAAAATCGTCCCAACCAGCCTACCCCCAACAATCAACAAGGGAAAGCTAGAAACAACTGGCCCTGCAACCAAGGCAATAACCAACCATAGGGAGGCAGTCAGCAACCGAACCCTCCCAATAATGTCGCGGCTAACCGGCCAGCCCAAAACCCCCCACAGCAGAATGCACCAAGATGCAACGCTCTGTTGCGCACAAACCAACCTTGTAAACTCAGTGATGTTTATGGGCATTACACATTTGAGTGTCCCCTCATGGCTCGCACTAAGCAGGCCATTCAAAATGAGGCCCAAAATACCTCCAATGCCCCCACTCAATCCCAACCCAACCAGGCACCAAAAGGACCTCCTCCCATGGTGCTTCAAAACCCACTACCAGTCCAAGTACTAGTGGCAACCGCTCCCCCTCCCTAGGCCAATCCTAACACTCCAGGGGCACCGTCCACAGCCGAAACAGGTGTTCACCATTTGAGGACCATGACCACTGAAGAGGTCAACTTACAGACTAGACAAAATCAGTATGGTACCAGCACCGAACCTGTCGACTCATCATCAGCATCCATGTCTAAGAAAACCAACCTACCTCTCCAGTTACCCCCATTTTCGTGGCCACCCATACGCAGAATTGCTAATAATGCCATAGCTAGAGCTGCAGTCAACTATAGCATTGTGGATGATTTTTCCCAAACGCCAACCGCCATGTCCGCTCTTGAGGTACTTAAAATGTGCCCAACATAGCGGAAAGCCTTACTAGCCACTCTAGGGGTATTATACCCCTCCAACTCCAAGTTAATCACATTTGACACTGAGAATGGAGAGCCATGCATGCCCTCCACTATCGCCTTCCAAATCCCGGTGTCCATCTGGAACTTGGTTGTGCACCGATGCATAGTGGATGAGGGGGCATCCACATGCGTCATGTCTACCTTGGTTTGGCAGAATATTGGATCACCGATTCTGCAACCATCCTCCATGACTCTGCGGGCTTATGATGGACATCCCACTAAATCCCAAGGAATCCTCCCCCATGTCCCCATCACATTAGCCGAGAAGATAGTCCTCATCGACATCGAATTCGTCAACGCTCAACTAGACTACAACCTCCTCCTTGGGAGGAGTTACATGTATGCCATGTGAGCTATTGCATCAACTGTCTTCCACCTCATGATGTTCCCCCACGAAGGGAATATTGTGATGGTTGACCAGCTCACCTACCATGATCCACAAGGGTTTATAGCACCTGCCAACGTTATCCCTACCATCACCACCATTGAGCCGCAAGAGGCGACTGCACATGCTAACGCCATTCCGGAAACCAACATTGTGGTTGAAAACACACCAGCCTCCCGGCCGTTGAATGTGGGCCCTGGGTTGTTTATCGATCCTACCATAACGGCTCCTTTCCCATTGGTTCCACCACCATTGACACAAAATCAAACTGTGGACTTGTGCATGGTCTCATCAAGCACCGCTGCACCCAAACAGCAACTGCAGCCATAGCCCCAACCACAACCACAACATTGTCCACGGCCACAATGCCAACAGTAGCTGCAACATCACCCGTAGCAATAGCATTACGCGCAGCCGCAACCATAACCTCACCCCCACATCCAACCAGCTGGGAGTTATGTGGGCTCATCTCCAGTCCATACAATTCCCTTCCTCTTTTGCCCCACCTGGTATCATGAGCAAGCTGGTCATGGCCACCTTGAGCCTACCCAACTTTACTTTGGGGATCCCGGTGTGGTATCTTGATCCACCAGCTCAACCAGCCATCCCCCAGGTTGTGTTAACTTCGGTGCAACCTATTAAGGTTGAATCTCACCCCTCACCCGGTCTGCATAAGCCAACCGCCACACCCGCACCTACACCACCCCAACCCAAAAGGGCTAGGGGAAAGAACACCAAAGCCACCGCGAAACCACGACAAGTCCCACCTTGTGCTGTCTATGAACAACAGGGCCATCCAACTCAAAATTGCCCTAAAATCCCAGTGATCCGTGTGTATCTGAATGCCATGGATACAAACAAAAACATCCCTGTGGTTGAACTCCCAACCGCGCTAGTAGTAAAGAACAAGGCATTAAGGACAAACCATTCTTGCGCCCTTTGTGGCTTGTATGGACATTACTCCCACCATTGCCAAGACTTACCCGAGTTTTGAATGGCTCTCGCTGACCTTCGTCACCATTCCCTTAAGTCTAATATCACCTTGATTGAAGAAGTTCACCCACCACCACCTTCTTCAGACACCATGTCCATCTACATGATGTCCAGTTCCATCGACCCGCTCATCTCCACCGACAGTCCATCAGACCTCTCACTTCGTTGCTTCAACAATGATGAGGAGATACTTGAAGCTCTTACCTCCCCAGAATACCCATGGGATGACATGCACCATCGCTCGTTCTTCCTCCCGGAAGAGCTTGTGTTGTAGTCCGACCAATTTTTTGTGGAGACCAAAGATTTCATCCATTGGAAGGTTGAATGGTTCAAGAAACCAATCCCAGCACCCGATCCCTTCGAAGAAGGGAACATGGTGAACATTTCACCAACAATTAAAATCAACATCTCAACCAACTCTGAGATTGTTGAAGAAATTATGCTGGGGACATATTGCTCCCCGGAAGAGGTCGATGCCTACACCGCTCTCTTCCAAGAATTCCGTGACATCTTTGTCTGGTCATACACTGAAATGCCCAGCTTAGATCCATCCATCGTGGAACACCACATCGACACATGGCGTGATGTGGCACCCGTCCACCAGAAGCAATCGCCCATCCATCCATCCAAAGTGGCTGCAGTGAAATCCAAGATAGAGAAACTGTGCACAGCCGGCTTCATCTACCCCATTGCATACACCACTTGGGTTTCTAATCCTGTTCCCGTGAATAAAAAATAGGGTACCATTCAAGTTTGCACACACTTATGGGATATTAATGGGGCATGTCCCAAAGACAACTTCCCCACACCATTCATTGACCAGATCATCGATGCATGCGCCGGACATGAGGCCTTCTCCTTCATGGACGGTTTTTCTGGATACAACCAAATCCAAATCCGGAAAGAAGACCGTTACAAGCGGCATTCACAACCCCATGGGGCACATTCGCCTATTGATTCATGCCCTTTGGCCTCAAAAATGCTGGAGCCACCTTCCAGCGCGCCATGACATATTGTTTCCACGATTTAATTCACATCATCTTGGTCTACTTGGATGATCTCACCGCTCGATCATGAAAACAAGCACAACATATAGACGACTTGCGGCAAGTCTTTTTACGTTGCCGCAAGTACAGGATCCGCTTGAACCCATCCAAGTGTGTTTTCTATGTCCCCATGGGACATCTCCAAGGATTCATCGTGTCACATAAAGGAGTGACCACTGATCCTGGGAAAGTCCAAACAACTTTCCCCCTAACGTCACCCCTTTGAGTGACAGCATTCTAAATTGTATTATAGTCTTTCCATTTTTTGGTTTTACACATTTTTCCCAATTGAGTCTTATGTATCGTTTCCTCTCATTGCTTCAGATGGAGCACACCTCAGATCGGTATATGGGATTCGCAAATGGAGCAAGCAGATGGTACCCTATCCTCGCCTCGGCTGCATGGGTAAAATACTCCCCATCGCACGAGTTGATCCACATTGACGGAATATGTGTGGGCACCACAACCAACAACCGGGCAGAGTATGATGGTGTCAATGGCCTCTCGGCCACTGCTCTACAATTAGGAATTCATCATCTCAATGTCTTCTTAGACTCCCAGCTGCTTGTTTCTCAACTAAACAACCACTACCGAGTTCGCGATCCCTGCCTCTTTAGAAATTACCTACGCACTAAACACATGGTCAAAACATTTGAATCCATCACATTCACACATGTTCCCAGGAACCTCAATAGTGTCGCAGATCAAATGGCTAATGATACTCTAAATTGGCACATCCATAACAGCATATAGGAAAAATACAACCATAACATAATGCATAATCATGTCAAAAAAATACACACACAGTGTAATAATACATCACATAGGCATTTTCATTCCACAACATAATAAAAAGACTCACATAATAAAACCATAAAAGCGCATCCACGTGTGTAAAAATATATATATATAGATATAAACCCATAAGTCACATGTCCACAACATGTCCAATACAAAATGAGAAGCCACATATGCTTTCTCAACAGGATATACATAAGCGACACAAAAACCCCTAAGTGCACCAACGCACTAGGAATAGCCCCACAAGGCTACTAATCTGATTCAGACCCATCATCTGACTTAGACTCATCATTTTTCGAAGAGGATGCATCCTCTGCAAGAAGACCACCTCTCGTCATCCAGCGAAAGTGCTCGCAAGCTACTGCCATCTTCCTCATCACGCCCGTCAGCTCGGGAGGAAGATTGTGAATAGAAGCAATAAAGTTAGTACTTAGGTGCTGCCAGCCAACATCTGACACTCTAGTAGCTACCTCCTCCATGTATGGTACCAGTCCATCCATATCCCACTGCTGCCTGCGGGAGCTCCCAGAAGGGGCCGCCACAGGAGGCACGATAACAACCTGCCTCTGATGCCCAGGTGGCAGGCGAGGACCAACATCTACACACACAAGCAAGGACACCATCAGTCCACATACATAAATATGAAAACCACTAACC
Organism: Pseudotsuga menziesii; assembly: GCA_001517045.1. NCBI lineage: Eukaryota > Viridiplantae > Streptophyta > Pinopsida > Pinales > Pinaceae > Pseudotsuga > Pseudotsuga menziesii. The sequence goes on from LPNX011149790.1 coordinate 455,444, forward strand.
AACTCAACTATACTATGCACAAAGATGAACATAAAAATATCAAGCATACATACCAGCTGGTCCCCAAGCCTGACCAGGAGGTCGGGGCATCTCAGGATCTCCCTAGAAATCCATACCCACATACAGGTACTCCTCGATCACGACAGGCAATTGGAGCCACTACTCCAACAACTCCTCTGTGAAGAAGTGGCCCACTCTACTGCCACCCTCGCGAATCATCATCTGGCACCACCTATACATCCTCAGCTCCCGCGGACCTTTTTCCTCCACATCCCGATGACGACGAAGTGTAGGTACTTTCTCAAAGAAGAAAGAACATAGGAAGGAGCCAAAGCAAAAACCACTGCTAGTAGTCTTCGACTTATTTAGCTGACGCTGAACAGCCTGCAAGTACATCTGGCCCCATGCATAATATGTGCCACCAATGGCATGCTCTACTAGCTGCAGCTGACCACCAGAAATCTTGTGGCTCCTCGTGGAACCCAAGATGCACTACAATAAAGTCCCCATTGCTCATGTGGACAACTCCTCGATATCACACATCAATATGTAAGAACAATGCACATACATCGTAGCATAACAGTGCCGATCACATAGATCCTCTAATGTCTCCCCCCGAGATAGTACACGTGCCAAGTCACCAACTACTCCCAATATTGGGAGCCCAGTAATGAAATACACATCCTCCAGTGTAATCTCAATATGCTGGCCCTGGAAGAGGAACACCTCCTCAGCAACATCCCAGAAACCAATCAGAGTTTGCATCAGCAAACCCAAGCTCCACATAAGTGGAATCCTCATAAACTTCAGCAACCCACAGTGGGCTAGTGTATCTCTAACACCCCCATCACGTAATGATGCATCTCTGACTGGCTTGCAGTCTCTCTCCCTCCATTTGATCTCCACCATCCTACACAAAGCAAAAACCCTGATGTCAGACATCCCCACCATCAAAAAACCACCCAAAGGAGGCTAGGGCGCACTTATCTAAGCAAAAGGAGCGCCCAGGGTACTCATAATGGCCCAACAGGTGCACCCAGGGCACACCTTTCCCTTCAAAATGAGCGACCTAGTGCACAAGAAACCCCAAACAGCTCACGGGGGGCCTCCAGGTGGTCAAACTCAGCAAAAAAAGCCATCAAAATGAAGAGGTTCAGTGAGAGATTTTACCTGCAAGTCGCGGCTCGCAAAACCATTGATCAGATCAAGAGAAATCAGCAAATTAAGAATTAGGGCCCACCTCTCCACCTCCATAATGAACAGTGACAATGACACTTCACCATGTGGACCCTCCCCTTTTATAGGCCCCATTTGACCTAATTTCGTCCGATCGACATAACAAGACCATACGGACTCCGTTTAAGACGTCGTTCATGCCACTGGTTTCATAATTCTGCCCTCTATCTAGTTATGAGACCATTGTCTCATGTTTAATAAGTCAATTTTGGGACCATTACCCACAATTCACCTTGATTCACGAACCACGACATGACGATGCGAGTGTCTACGGACCGGTACTCATATCCCACTGCCCGTTTGCAACTCATGCGAGCGATCAAGCTGTTTCCCGTTAAGGATTGTACTATACTTCTATTTTTACATTTATAATTGTCTTTTCCACTGCACCTTATGTGGACATCTGGACCATCATCCACAAAACCCTTTGTTTTTCTTCCATGTATTTGACATAGAAGTTTCCTCGGGCCGCCGCCCATTAAGGACTGTAATTTTAGCTTTTATTTTGTATTTTTCACACATAGATTGTATTTTCTTTTTACCACACCTTACGCGGACCTCTGGACCACTTTCCACAAAACAATTTCTTTTCTTACACGTATTTGGCATACAAGTGCCCCCGGACTTGCACTCACATCGCATGTAGTCAAGTTCGTCCACCGCAACACACACACACACTCTCCTGACCTCTGTCCAAGAGCCACCTCGGTTTGCATACCTCTGCTGCAGCGACTTGCAGGCCTCTGCCGTGATATATCCCACGCATGTATTGGTATGTTTGAGATCCTTCTGCTCCATCCATACTGCGTGGATGACCTGTGGACCTTTGTCCACCATCCCGACATGGGGCACCATATGTGCCACCATCGATTGACCACATTGGAGTTTCGTTTAAGCTCTTTTCTGAATCCTTAAAACAATGAAAAGATCATCGAGCACAGCTACTTCCTTTCCTACTCGCTAAAGTATAGGAAAGAGCATCTATATCGTCTTGTTTACCTCCTTTTGTGGACCATGTAGACCATTTCATGAAAAGGACCTCCTTGGAACACTCAAACCAAGACCGTTCCCCTCTGCATACTTTTATGCTTTCTCGGGTAGAGGAGCTGCACTTTATGAAAAATCTCACCACCGGTTATCGTTAAGCTCTTTTCCATCCGTCTCAACAAGAAAAGATCGTCGAGCAAACTTGGTTTCGTTCATGCTTGTAAAAGTATTTGAATGACCGTCCAGTCAGTATAGGTTTAACCTTTTTCGGCCTGATTGGACTACCAACGGTAAAGAAGTCTCTCATCCCCTCCAGGATGGGCAAGCTCTCCTATGTATACTTTTAACCTTTTTCGGGCATAAGATACTACCAACAAAAAATATCCCCCACTGGAGTCTTCTTCGTGCTTTCAGACTCTCTAAAATTGAAAGCACCATCGAGCACTTACCTTCTCGAGCTCGCCAAAAATCCACGAGATCGTACCACAACAGTGACCCTAGACACCACCCCACAGAAAACAATTTGGTAGCATCCCCACATTGGGTCACCTTTGTTCAGAGTACTCTACAATGTGTCTTCCTTGGATCCCATCAGTATCAAAAGTGTCCACCTCCTCCAAGTA
>LPNX011149790.1:458545-481045 GCA_001517045.1 Pseudotsuga menziesii
GCCCCAGCAGCACTTCGATATACCTTTATGATTGATGCAGCATACTTGTACCACAGAGACTCTGACTCTCAATCAGCGAGTCCACACAGCTATGTACCAGATCCAGCAGACCATCAGTCATGAAGATGTAGCATTCCATGAGAATGCCATGGGTCCAATGTACCAGATCATTATTGTATTCAGCCTCACATGAGAGGCAACCAGCATTGTAACATCAATTGTATATGATTGGCTCTTGTATTTTAGAGCATAGATCAAATGATTCTTTCGACATTGTCACGAGCATGGGGATTCCCTCCTCGTCCATATACATGTCACACATTTATTGTATCTCACCCATTGATGGGAACCATATTAATACAAAACCAAAAGCCACCATGCCCCAGCCCTGAAAGCACCACCTCTCGACAGCAAATCCTATGATGTCCATCGGCATATTTTGAGCTCCTGCCCTCACACATCAGGGGGAAATTTGTTAACCCAAAAATCCCCCCACATATCTCTCTATGGCCTACATCACCCAAGGACACCATCTCACAACACTCATTTCACTCCATAAGACCTTCCATTTGACCCCCACACCTCCAAAAGAGCCCAAGGATGAAGAAAAGGGCTGAAACCCCCAAAAAGGAGCCCAAAATAGCCCCCTAGGAACTAAAGCCCTCAAAAAGGGGATAAAACCCTAAAAGGGGCTAAATTTATTGTGGAAGGGGCTAAAGGCCCAAAAAAGGGGCTAAAGCCCTGACCAAGGGCTTAAAACACTAAAATCCCTTGGAAAAACTATAAAAGGAGGGTGGGGGGTCACTCTCAAATCACTCCTCACTTGCCTATTGTTATGCTGCCCATGGATGCTTTGAGACCTTTTGCTCTCAAACCACCCACTCTCCCTCTCATCCATTTCCATCTCATCAAGCCATTGCTTCCCAACCAAGAGAGAGGTGCTCCCATGAGCTAGGGCATGGTGGCCCATTTCCACCTAAGTGAGATATAATTTCTTTTCATGTTTATTTGCTTGTTTTTCTTTCTAACTGATATTTTAATTTGCAGGTTTTTCATTGACATTTTTTGCAAGTTTGCCATTGTAGTAGCTCAGGTTGTTTGCAGGTTTCAATGAGGCGAAACCCTAACCCATTTTCTGCAGAGGGGTTCACAAGGGCTTCATCTCTCCATTTATTTTATGTTATTACTTCTTAGATCTAGTTTACAGTAGCTTCCATTTGCTTATTTTTGTTTAGCTTAGCTTAGTTTAATTCGCAGCTCTGTTTATTTGCTATTTTTCCTTTCATTTTTTACTGTTTTCAAAGGGTAGGAACCTACCCTTGTGCCCTATAGGCATAAGGGAGCCATTCCTGCTCCTGTAATGAGGAGAAATTCTCACTACAACTTCAGCTCATTAAATGTACTTGCGGTTTGTCATATGTTACCTTTGATAACTAGGGTAACTTAAGATCATTTAAGCACACACCCTCCTTTTTGAAATAAATATTTAATAATATAATTCAAAAACTATAAAATAATTTAGAAAAACATTATTTATATGACAAAATTCAATAAATATTGCTAACCATTTATTACAAGTCAAGAGCAAAAAGCCAAAGGATGCTGGTCAAAAGTGATCAACAAGAACTTGATGACAAACCTGGGGGTTAAGACACTGGCCAAAAGACTGAAGAAAGCAACAAAATCAAATAGAGAGTAATGATGACACTCTTAAAAATACCATTGTATTTTGGTCGCTAACAGGTTTAATAAAGTTGGTTAACATCATCATATTGTGTGCTTGCAGCCCAAAAAGTTTACTGCATAATTAGCAACAGTCGGATCCAGCAAAGCGTATTTTTATACAAAAGGTCCATATGAAGGGTCGAATTTCAGTCCGAATGGAATTCCAAATGACAATCTAAATGAAAATTATAACGTTATAATGGCATGATGTCAAAATGTCAAATCATTTTGATTTTCATGAGCAAAGAGTTTAATTAGCTACATCATATCCATAATTATTAGGCTTCATTCACATGCTTACAAATGCATTATGATTTTATTAAAACTCACCTTGACCTATGATTTTGATATGATATGATATCGTTTAACTCTATCTTGAGATAATATAATTTTAGGATCTTTTCGACCATCATCATCCACCTTATAACCTATGAGGGTAAGTTTACTGTGTTCAAAGTTTTCCATCTTCGCTTACTGGCAAATTTCGTTAATCAGTAGTTCCTTAATTTCCCATTTTATTTCCTTAAGATTGTGGAAAAAATGTCAAGTCAAGTTAGGAAGAATAAAGTCAATCCTATGGGGAGTTTGTACCACCACAGCCTAATTAAACTCCTTATTGTGCATCAATTGAAGGAGAGGAACTAGACTTGGGAGAATTTTGTGTTTAAAGTCTTAAACCCTCATTTGAATGTCCAAATTATCCCTCAGCACATTCAGGATTCTAATCCAAGTCAGACTCCTCCTAAGGAAAGGAAAAGCCCCAAAATTGTGCATATTGACGAAGATACACCATAAGCAAGTTCACCTGTCCATTCACCTACCCCTGTTAACCTTGATTCTTCTGAATTTATACTTGTTTCACGAATTAGAACCGGGAGCAGGAAGGTGAAATCTGTTCAAACCCCCGTTCAGACCGATCATCCAGATTGTATGATCAAAGTAAATGAACCCGTCCTTGATTCACCCCTGTTTACAGTATCCAGTGTCTCGGCCGAATTACTTGAAGCTGCTGCTCTTGAGACTACTTCTCCATCTGCTCAAGGCAAGGGTTCTGAAAAATGAATTCCGTCTATTGACCTTGAGACACCACCCAGAGAATTGAGCCTATATCAAGATTTAAAACAACCCACATAATCATCTACTCCCCATCAGCTGACAGTAGACCAACTAACTCAGGAATTGGCACAGTCAACAAGTCGAAATGAAGAATATGCCAAGATAATTGATAATCTTTGCCAAGAGAACAAGGAGCTGCGTATACAAGTCAAGGTTGTTAAGGACCTTAACAAGGACATCACCTCTTCGCATGACTCTCATCAAGAGAGGCAAACTGTTTTAAAGAAATAGGCCAGGTAATTGAAATTTAAATCTCTTGTTTCCTCTGCTAAGTTGAAGGTAGTTGTTGATGTAGCTCTGCCTTCTTCCTAAAACTCCATTTTTTTTTCTCAATGGGACCTGGCACCTCTCTGGTTTGGGGTAGTGTTGATCCCAGTTTCATCACTATTATCATATGTTAATTTACTCTTTTGGCATCTATTTTATCATATTTTTGACAAATTTCTTGTCATTCAGCTTATCATTCAGCCCCAGGTACAAACGCATTTGGAATTTATGCAAGCCTTGGTTTATTTCATTTCTTGGTTTTATTAAGCAATTCTGTGATATTTGGAAACATGCCTAATACATGGATTTGTTTTGTAGATTATAGTTTTCAAACAAGCCTCCATGTGGACACACACTCATGCTAAACATGCATAGATCACATTTAGCTCGCCATCCATCCCTCTGATCGATCCACGCGCTGTTAGTTGGCATATTCCCAAACGATTAAAGCACAAAATGGTTTTTAGTTGCTATGTTGTCCACACATTCTGATGCTATGATGGCCCTTTCTCTAGAATGTCGTCGTCCTTCCCTCTCCATGTGACACCACCATTTATGCCCACATCGACAAAGACCCATATGTCCATAACCTGCGCAAGGAGAACCGACGCGCGAAGGATCAGGAAAGTGGTTGTGAGTTGTTTCCAAATTTCACATAGTTGTTTAATTAGCAGTTAAGGTTGACTATTTTTGGAGCGGTCAACCACTAAAAGGGTCAAATTGCTCACCTATGTAAAAACTATATAAAGGCGTCTCCAAGAGAGAGTCGATCTAGCTAGTTAGTTGGTTGATTAGTCTTTATAAAAGAAGCTCTGTAAACTTTGTTTTGAATTCAATATAAAGTTATATTTTCAGCTATGCATACCTGTCTCTACTATCGTGAGTGGTTGATTAATTGAAGCGCAACCCTGATTGTTGAGAGGGCTCCTCAACAACCAGCGGTTTCCCATTTCTGTGTATTTCCGTTATTTCCTTTCTTGCAGCTAAGTAGTTTTTATTTCCAGTATCTGTATGTAGTTTAGTTCTATTGTAAATTGATACTATTTATTTCTTTGTCTTCTATAATATGTGTTTGCTATAAGTTATATGATTCATACTGTGCTATTAAAATAGTTTTCATTTCTAGAATCGTAAGTGACCGGCTACGCAATAATTTTCCAGTTTTCTTTTCAGCATTGTTTCTTAGTTTTATAATTGCAATTAGATAGAATTTTATTAATCTAATATCTTAGGCTCGGCTCATAATGAGATTTAATTATGTCAATTTTTGTTTAGTTGTAGGTTAGTTTCAGTTATTTTTCATTTGACTTATAATTGGAAATAATATCTCTCTCTAATTCATGTAAGTTACTCTTATTCTTCTGTTGTTTTAATTGTTAAAATAAGCTTAGGCATTCTTTGCTTTACCTTGCAATATCATACGCATAATTCAGTTGATATCAAGATCATTTAGGTTATTTGTTTCGTAATTTGCATTGTTTTTCCCATTTGGACTATCTGTCCAGACTGTCATTCGGACTATCTGTCCAAACTGTCATCCAAACCTTCATTCAACCTTTAATATTTTATATTTTTTTTTATGCTTGTTTCAAGTACAGTATTCTTATTTTTGAAAACATATTACTTTCTGCAATTGAACAATATCTATCTATGTCTAGTTAGGACCTTACTTTAAATAATATAAAATATCTATCAAGTCCTATAATTACTTTTATCCTTTGTCACTTTTATCTTAGGATGTCTTTGGATTATATATCCTTTGTCTCTGATTTCTTCATTTTGCTTATGTTGTAGGATTTGTCAATTGTAACCTTAGTTGAGTTGCTTCAATCTTGTTTAATTGAATTCAGGTTTAAGTTACTAATTCTATTTTTTTAAAGTCTCTAGCATAAGATATGTCTTCCTTATTTTATAAATACTGAATATTTCCAGAAAATAGATTTATATTTAGGAAATAGAATATCTTTATTAAGTTTTCTACTTGCTTCTTTATTGAGCTTTATACTTGCTTTTATTAAGTTTTCTACTTGTTTCCCAATTATAGTTGTTTCATGTTAGAATAGTATACCCTTAATTCCAAGTGGTCCATTAAAAGAATCACGTTTCTTAATTAATAGATTGGTTGTTAATAACATTTTTTTAGAGTCATTTGCTTATGAAATAAATCAAAAATGTTTACTATTACTTGTAATTGGACACTCCTTAGTTTACATTTATTTGTAGAAGTTAAATTAGACCTAATTCCTTTCAGTTTCTTTACTTGTTTTGAAATTCATTTTGATACACCTCCTTCTCCTGTTTCGATCACAATGAACGCATATCCTCAGAATACTCAAGGAGAATCGAACTAGATAAGTTGGTTTAATCATTGTATATTTGTCAAACAGCATGTATAGTTTAGTTATTGGGTTTCTTAGATAAACTAAATAGTTGTAATATTGTATCAAATAATATAATCTTTCGTATTCATATAGTAAGAGTTCTAAATTTGTTTTATCCTTTCTAATTCACAGATTAAGAAGAAGAATAATTAATTAATAGAGTACATTGTAAAAGAGTAGTTTACCTTCTTATAATAGTACTATTTATAAATACAGAGTTCATGGTTGATAGAGTAGAGTAGTGTAGCTCGATACTGCTCTAATATAGTAGTCTTGTCCTAGTCTAATTACCTTAGTAGTTGAATTTCTGTAGTTTGACTCGGTTTTTCATTTTGAAAGATCTTTCTATCTTTTCCTTGTTAAAATATTTCCAGGACACCTTAGGAACCCTTCTACCTTCGCATATATTTTGTGTCAACTCTAATATTACAAACCTCGGTCGATAATGAAATATTTATGTCATACTAAGACAATGAAAAACCCAAGACACCATTAGTAAAAAAAATATCGGTAAATTAGAAACATATTATAAAAACAAAATTGAACAATCTATAATTACTCGGGATATTTTCTATCTTTATTGAAATGATTTCATCGATCACTTGAAATGTTGTCACTATTGAACCAATGCTAGTTACACGGGAAGATCCAGGAAATGTTGCTTCAACATCAGCATTAGTATCAGACCTTGCCTACACCCCTTCTTTCGCACGATCTATTGTGCGTTGGTTAGCATCGGTTGCACCCTCTGCTACCCTCGACGGTGTCACGGAGCGTGTTTTCGACTGTTCATTCGACAACACGGGTGTAGTATGTGGTGTACGTGGAGTGGTTTGCTCACCGGGCCCAACACCACCTTCACCACCAGTGTGTGGTCGTAGAATTTCCTGTAAATCCAAACCATTGAATTATAAGTTCATTATCATATAAAATTAAAAATTATAAAGCTCTAAATGATTTCACATTATGATTCTGCAACTTTATTTCAAGGCCTGACATCTCTAGATCAACACTTGAACCTTTTCTTTGATCTCGTCTGTATGCGGAATTGTGAATTCCAGACGAAGCATGTTCGCATGAAGTTTTGTCAAGGTCTTCTGTAGCACCTTCACCGGGTCTATAGAATAACTAATGTCAGCATCATTCAATAACTCGTAGACATCAAAATATATGGACTATTGTGTTTTTGTTTCATAAACCGAATCATTTTTCTGCAACAAAAATATATAAAACATTGCTTAATTGTTGAAGCAATGGTCTGTGCAAAAAATTATATTAACAAAAATTGTATATCATGATAGATTCCTAGAATTACATCTAGGTTTACCTAATGCCTAGATGACGGTGTGGTATGATCAATAGGTGGGGACTTTCCCCGATCATCCACCTACAAAAAAATTATACAACATTATCATAATGAATGCAATCATAAAAATGAAAAAAATACATAACAAAATAAACATTATGCTACATGTTTTATATGTGTACAATTTTGAAGTATTTAAAATGTAGAATTGCATTCAGGATTACCTGTTTCCCTGAGGCTGCAGCCGTCTGATCAATAGCTGGGGACTTTCCCCAATCATCCACCTATAAAAAAAGTATACAACATTATCATAATGAACGCAATCATAAAAATGAAAAAATACAAAACAAAATAAACATTATGCTAGATTTTATATATGTGTACAATTTTGAAGTATTTAAAATGTAGAATTACATTCAGGTTTACCTGTTTCCCCAAGGCTACAGTCGTATGATCAACTATTGTGGGGCTTCCTTGATCAACACTCTACATGAAATATAGATAAGATTATAAAAATGAATTAAATATACTATTGAAAAAACATAACAACAGAACTGTTTGTACATATTAAATTTTTACAATGGGAATATCTATGTATACCTGTCGCCTTGAGGCAGGTCTAGTAATATTTACTATGAGGGAGGTGCCCCTGACAGAACCCTACATCAAAAACATACTAAAAATTACCTAACGAAACCAAAATACTCACTAAAACAATTTAGTAACATAACATTTTGATGTATACATGCCGCCTCGCGGATTGTGTACTCCTCTCACCAGTTGTTGGGGTGATGCGCCCCCCATCACATCCCTGCAAAGTCAACATAGGAAATTTAATAAAAAATTATAATTATCTGCTAACCAATGATCCTAAAGATGTTAAAATAATTAATAAAAGGTTGGGTAAATTGTTCGATGTACCACATCCATACTAACCGTGTTTGTATCTACTCAATTCGAATTATAATTAATAAGTAGCTCTTTCCCAGTAGCTATTTATTTAATAGCACATACAAAGACATGGTTTCCTTCACGCCCCTCAAATATGTTGTTGGGTTGCTTAAGTTTAGACCCTGGTTGTGTACTATTTATAAACCCCGCAATATTCTCAGTTTTCTTTGTCCTTTCGTCAATGTACAATGTTGCTCCTTTATTTTTCTCTTTGTATTTCAGTTGTAAATAATTTGCTAACAACTCATATCTATTCATACTTTGTGTATATTGGACCAGGCTCATCCAATCATTGTAGTTGTAAGAGGGTCCAACATACTCCATCAATTATGTGCATCTGTCGTAACCGACCTTTATGTCATCCATGCAAAACAACCCCAATCCATGTAATGACGACAGTGAAATTCTATATATCCTATCATTCACACACAAATCAAGGTTGACTAGAGGAATATCCCTAAGTACCCATTGTTTCACTAGATGTATGTACCTTAAGGGCACCTTGATGTCTCCTATTGTCTCATCGTCATAGGAAAATGACCCCCCTCCTGCGAGAAAAAATTCCATGTGTTTATTGAATTCTATTATGATATTATGACATCTAGTTGATCTAGCCCTTGTAGACCTATTGGATGTCTCACATTCCTCTAGCCTTCCAAAACTCCCCTCGCTCAAGGAAGACAAGTCTAACAAATATCTGTTTGGTTCTAGATGCACCATGGCTGGAAGAAACTTGGAAAATAAGAGCAAAATACCAGCAAAAACTTGGATAGCCTTATAATCATGACATAATAGTGATATCATTATCCTGAATGATATCAATAATTCCCTAGTATAACAGTTCATCACATAGTCCTTTAACACGAGATAGATATCAAGTGGTTCCATAGAAAATGCTTCAACCAATTTATCTCAAAATACAAACTACATTTTTTACAAAATTTGTAGGTGTACCTTTTTAATTTATTTTGTTTCCTCACCCAAAATATTAAATACCCAGTTTACATATCTCAATATATTTAATAAAATCATTTGCTAATATTTTGTAACTTTTTTTCAGAAGAAAAGAGGTGTTCCTTGATATTCAATAGTGAATCAAAGGTAAATTGTACATAGTCCTGACAATAAGTCATTCTAGACGCGAGTGGAGATCATAAGTATCAAACAATTTCCCAAGGGGAGGGATGAAACCATCAATCCCAAGATGACTGAAGTAGCAATACCACATGAAGAACATAAGGAGCCCAAACAGCTTCTCTAAGGAGGCATCGAGAGTGGAGAAAACACACCCCTAAGGGGATGAAAAAAATATATATATCCCCAGCTAAAACAAGAAAGATTTTAATGTATCCCATAGTCGAAAGAACCAAAAAATACTATGCCACATAAATCAAAAAGCTCTTAAAAGAACTGTATCATGCCTTCCTCAATGATTTCATATTCAATTGGAGAAATCGGACGAAGGCGAGGAGGCCAGCCTTCATATTCAATGCTTCCTTTGGTAAACGTTCTGCACTCAGTTTGTGCTCCATGTACACATCACTAAAGCAATATAACAAACTAATTGAATTTGTCAGTAGTATAGCATATATGTCGGATTTAATGGATATCCGACGATATGGAAATCGGACGAAGTCTCCTTCTTATCAATATTATGTTTTAAAAGTTTTGTTCCTAAATCCTAACACTTATATATCTTTATGCCTAGGAGGAAGAAAGGGAAAGGCTTTTTGAAGCAAAATGATGAAAATTTGAGGTATGCAATTTCTAATTATCATTCTATTTTGTGATGGTATTTCCAAATATTAGATTTTTATTGCACACACGGTCTTTTAGGAAAATCAATACTACTCTTTATTTTAGTTAGGAACTCTTTAGAAGTTGGATGTATTATACTGAATAATCAACATACTAAGAAATGAAATAAAAATGAGATTTTCTGATCCATTTGTAAATGGGTTAAAATTTTATTTAACAGCCAAATTATTAGGTGTGATCCAATCTACAATATATTGCAGTATCTAATTCTAATAGATAAACATGGTTTACAATTAAATTTGGAAGATCCCTAAGAGTTGCATTGCTCATCACCTCCCTTTCTACCCTTGCCACCATTTCCACTTTTGGGTGTAAATGGTTGAGAGTTTAGATTACCCCAAATCTTTTTAGCAGGTAAATCCTCATGAGCACAAACACCTTGTACAAAAACTTTCAAAGAGGAATGAAACCAATTCAACATAATGGTCACAAACTTCTCATCCTTCTCTTTTGTCCCTATGGCATCCAAGAGATATTTCAACACTGTGATCCTAGCCAAGTAGCTAACCATTAATGTATCTATGCCACTCATACAAATGTTTGAAATATTGTTTCTCAAGAGAAACTTCCTAGGGACACTCACACTCTAGTATAATACCCCAAAAACATCATATATCTGGTTTCCAATATTCTTCTCTACAATGTGAGTGATCAAATTTTATAACCCAAAGTAATAATCCCTACAAATCTGAAGCAACCTCAAAGAAAAATCAGCAATCAAATCAAGTAGGGAAACCTTTCTAGGGTCCAAACACTTCTTCCAAAGCTCAATAGTAATTCACACCCAACCTATAATAGGTCAAGCACCTCTCCCAGGTATGAAACAACTACCTAAATCCTCTTCACCAAGAGAGAAATCCCATTCAAATCATCTTTAATACCATGTGGAAATTTTGAGAGTCGTTTCTTATTGCAAATTCAGAAACTTCACCTCAAACTTGAGTTTCCCCGACTATATTTGGGTGAGCTTTCAGCCTTAGGAATGAATCTAAATAATGAAGTATAGAAATATATATTTCACTTCTGTCCAACCAAATACACAAAACAGCTTAAGAAAATAAACACTGAACAATTGTACCTCAAGAGAAATATGTTTCCAACCCTTAGGGTACAAATCCCAACATATAACAGATCTGAAAAATACTTAATTACAGCATAATTATTCCACTAAGAACTCTTCCACTCAGCTTCTATATGTTTTTCAAATCACCTGACAAAAACACCCAATTGTTCAGGACAAATTTGCATACCAAAAATCCCTAATAAGCTGAAAATTAGATTTGTGAGTACACAAATTTTGAACAACAAATCACTCTTCCTATATACATTAAAATTAAGTTACAAGTACATACCAACATCTTATCCCAAGTTGGTAAAATATAGTCCTTCAAACTCATCACAAGATAGGACTCTCCAATGCTCTCCAAACCCTAGCTAGGTCATCCACCAATGATGACAAACCCTAACCAGCAATACAAATTCATAGCAAGACATCCCACCAAGATATCTAGCAAATATTAGCCACACCAAAGGCTCCATGACAAGTTAGAATCAACAGAAAGATCCAGAAGACCTGGGTCCTTCCCAGACAATGACTGAAACCCTAGCAATTCAAGTCTTCTCTAGGAATTTCCTCTCACAAACCTTATAACCTTCCTCCCATGTTGCATAAAGGAAAGTACAATTACAAGTTCATCTTCAAGACACAAATGACCTAATTAACTCTCACACATCTCTAAGACTTTAATAGGAAAGGGAGTCCAACAATAGGAAATTTGACAAGGTCCACAAACAACTATCTCAAGCAACCTAACTAATCACTAGTCAAACCCACATGTGGAGCACTACATCTCTAAGGTGACATAACCTCAATTCAAGCACAAGCCTCAATGTAATCCACCAAGTGGTCCCATGGCACCTATGACTCAGAGCTCGTTTAGGTTTCATGTTCCTAAACCCAAACGATCTCATCACAAGCACAAGCCTCAACGTAAGCAACAAAATGGTCGCATGCTACCTAGGACTCAAAGCCCTCCTAAATTCCACAACTCTCCTCCTCCATATGGGTTCTCCTCCTATGCAAACAACTAAACCCTCCATGTGCACCTCGTAAAAATCTTGCCATGCCACATATGAAAAAAACATCCTAAGAAAATGCATTTACACTTTTAACAGATAACCATATAACCTATTAACACAATATACACTCTCTCATTAAACCACTACCCCTAAAGAATAACCCACTCATCCACTAAACCCATATTATATTACCATTAAAACCATTAAACATCTCATCCATTACCACACTAATCAATAACACAATAATGGCTAACACCCAAATTCATGATGAAAACTAACCATTGACCTAGTTATCCACAAACAATTAACCCACTAAAATATTAAGTGACTAACACAATTACCAAATAACATACTAATCATTGAACTGCTAACTCTGTAATTACTAAATTGATAACCTTCTAACCCATTAACTATTTGAAGACTAACACACTAACCTACTAACCAATATATTTCCAACACACTAAGCCACTAAACCATGGGTTTTTATTTCAAACCTACTAACCTCTAACTCATTAACTAATAACCATTAATTACTATTTGTACCTTGTAAAAACATAGTTAAAAACTTCTTTTTCTTTAAATGCATTTTTTTTAAATATTAGTAAATTGAAATGAAAAAAATTCACAATAACTTTGCTTGTTTCACAGACATATATAACGAACTTACAATATTCCTTGAGGGGTCGCTCAACTAGGTTTTTTTTCAAGAAGAAAAAGATAGTTCCTTGATATCAATTATGAATCAAAGGTAACAATACCATGCTCAAGGTACAAAATATCGAGATATAACACTCAAGACTATGATCATTAGAGAAGTACTTGGGGAGATAGGCCCTAGCTTGTCAAAGCAAAATACAATATTTTGATTGATAAAGATCTTAACTCGTAAACAGAGAAAACAATTAGCCCACTAAAATTGACCTAGTTATCCACAAACAATTAGCCCACTAAAATATTAAGTGACTAACCCAATAACCAAATAACATACTAATATTTGAAGCAAATAACATACTAATCATTGAACCGCTAACTCTCTAATTACTAAATTCATAACCTTCTAACCCATCAATATAGAGCCCTAACTCTAAAATTTGAGGACCATCATAAGCTTTTGACACATTTCAACCCATAATTATGCATAGTCGTGCCAAGCTTCCACTAAGACAAACTCATGAAACACTCATTGACACTTGTTGGATTGATCCTTAAACAAGACCTAGAGCACAATTTCATATTATGTTTGACCAATTAAAAGAAAAACACATGGTGTTTCCCACATCATATATGGATCAAAGCCAATCAACAATGGACACAGAAGGTTCTTCACAACAAGTAAATAAATATATCTGATTTTAATTTTCTAAATTAGTTTATCGTATTACCGTTGTTGTCCTACTTTAAATTGTGTTTTTATTTCAGTTATGTTTTAATTCAGATTTGCATTAAAGTTCAATTTCCTTTATTTTTTGTTTGAAAACCCTAATTTTAACAAGTAGAGAAAATGATAGTCATGGTAATGGTAATGAAGACAATGTTGATGGTGATGGTGATGAAGGAAAAATAGCAAGGGACAATGACAAAGTTGAGGGTGAATATGAGGATTGCATAAAATTGCATATTGTGGGAGTGCATATTACCCAAAAGACAAAGAAGGATGCAAAGCAAAGAAGGAATAGCAATACAAAGTGTGAGAAAGAAGAAGGAAGAGAGAAAAATCTAAGACATTCAAGAATCCCACATCAATCAAAACATTTTTGTAATTATGCTAATAAATTTATGTTTGTAGACTCAAAGGCAGTTTCATTCTTAAATTTGAAGTCTCCTAGATATTTGCAATTGGAATATAACTATATGCTATTTTTTGCAAAGTTGTATCACATCGAGCAATTTCATTGAGTTATGACAAAATATTGTTGGTGTAGACCCTTGTAGATCCCAATGACTCTACAACATATCTCTCAAGTGTTTCCCAAAGTTACTCCAAGTCATCCAATGGGGTTATCCCTCGCAAGATTTAACCACATCACTCTGACACATCAAGAAATTATTAGAACTACAAAAAAGTCTCCACCATGGTAGTCCTAGCCATGGCCCCACTATATTGGTTGGGGAACACAACTTTCCAAAACCATCGAACAATTTCGTTGGGACAGACTTAAAAAAACCTAAACTACACTAGCTAGAGAAATCCACACCCATGCTTGAGTGCACTACTTTACACTCATATTGACCAGTTAAGGATTACACATGACATTATATACACCATTAATGGGTCAAAACCAATCAACAACAGACACATGGCATCACATGTCAGTGAAAAGAAGGAAATTGATTTCTGGCCTTTGGCCATCTCAAAAGATGATTAATCTAAGCAGGAACAACCCAAGAGTCTCTGAACCGTAAAACCAAGGCAAGCCAAGTAGCCCAGCCAAGCCAAACCTATAAGCCCATCGCAGAATCCCGACCCAACCCTGTGCATTCCATCCCAAATAGGAGCCATGAAAATGTTCCATCATCGTAAGTTATTTTGAGGTATAGCTCTCTGTTGAGGGGGTCGATTTCGAGGAGAGGAAAGAAATTTTCTATTGGAGTTGGAAGTGGTTCAAAACCATTATCATTCTGTAATTGTAAGACCATGTATAAAACCTAAGACATTGTAAGTAGGCATTGTAGGCATTGGATAAAACCTAAGACATTGTAGGCAGTCGTATTGAAGGTGTAGTAAATACGTTAGCAGCCCGTGAAGACAAATCGTAGAAAACCCGTCGAGAGAAATTTCAGAGAACAATATGAACACCATCAACAGAAATCACAACCCGTACTGAAGCCGTGAAGCCCTGTCGAAAAAATCACATGTAGTGGCCAAAACGCAAGTCATGTCTGTTAGATTTTTATCATTCAAGCTACCATTCTGATCTTAGGATCTTTAACTAAGAGAATAACATGCATAGAAATAAAACACAAGCACAACACAAGAGACAAGAGACACAAGGCATTTTCCTCAGGGAAACCATAAAGGAGAAAACCCCGCAACTTCCTCAGAGATAGAATTAGCACCAAAGTTAAAACTGGAAAACAGTAAGATGATCTCCTAATAGCAGCAACCTCTCTCTCTCTCACTGAGAGAGCTTCTCCTCCCTCACTCATGCGCTCCAATGAGTGAGTGTGTGTGTCCTAAATAGAGAGATTCACTCTCTATTTATATTCTTCCATTCACTTGGAACCCACTCCATCATGTCAGCCTCACTTAACAATTACTTACTAGAGTCGACATCTCTAATAGTGTCTAATAACCCTAGTTCCCCACAACTTGTGGGGACTTTGCCTCCTCCAACCAACAAGGAGGTTTATCCTTAACACAATGATGGGGACTATTGCACCGACTTACAAGGACTCACCTAGGGTCGACTTCATTAGGATAGTCTAATAACCCTAGGGCCCCACAACTGTGGGGACTTTAACCCTTGACCAATAGGAGGGTTACCCACAATGACTTGACATGACTTTCTCATTATAGAAACATCTGGGAATAAACATCGAGGTATGACATGACACAAGTACATTACAATATATCCTGGAATGAACATCGAGTCACAATAGATAATAAATACAAGTGAATACATTCTGAAGTTACAATTACATCAACACTCCCTCTTAAATAGGAAGGTATTCTCTCGACACAATTTATCAGCACAAGTATTCTTCTATGTATCATCTAGGTCATCGTCAAGTCCTCGTCATATTCAATTCATCTTCATATTCAAGTCATCTTCATCTGGATCTGGATCATCATCACTGGATCTAGATCATCACTCGATCTGGATCATCATCACTGGATTTGGATCATCACTCGATCTGGATCATCATCACTGGATCTGGATCATCACTCAATCTAGATCATCACTGGATCTGGATCATCACTCAATTTGGATCATCACTGGACATCGTCACTGGATCTGGACCATCACTGGACATCGTCACTAGATTTGGATCATCACTGGACATCATCACTGGATCTGGATCATCACTTGATATGGATCATCACTGTTGGATCATCATTACATGATCTAGATCCTCACTCGATCTGGATTAGTACCACGGGTGTTATCTCATGATTCTTCTCGTCATAGGAAGTTCTACAGTGCCATCCTTTTTTCATGCTGGTTGTAGGCCTAGCCTCCATGTAGGTCTTCTTCAGCGCTTATATCTGACACCAAGTCAGAATGGCCCACCCAGCACTTACATCTGACCTGCTCGTCAGAAGGGTACGCCCAGCACTCACATCTGATCATGTAGGAACCAATCCTATAATCATATCAGAAAGGCCCAGCACTCACATCCGATCATGAGGGAACACATCCCACAACCCTATCAGAAAGGCTCAGCACTTATATTTAGCCATGCGGGAACACATCCTACAACAATGCTAAAAAGGCTTTTCTCTTTCACCCATGTGGGAACACATCCTAAAACCATGATGAAAGAGCTCTGCACTTACATCCACCCATGCGGGAACACATCCTACAACCATGATGGAAGGGCTTAGCACTTATATTTATCCATGCGAGAACACATCCTACACCCATGCTAAAAAGTCTCTGCTCTTTCACCCATGTGGGAACACATCCTACAACCATGATTAAAGAGCTCTGCACTTACATCCACCCATGCAGGAACACATCCTACAACAATGATGGAAGGGCTATGCACTTACATCCACCCATGCGGGAACACGTCCTACAACCATGGTGGAAGGTCTTGCACTCATATTGGATCTGGATCCTCATCACTCATACTTGGATTAGTAGCCCCTAGTCCTAGACTGAGCTACCTGGTAACTGACCAGGTGCCTCCATTCTCCTAGAGAATGGAAGTTGCCCTTACATTTGACCTGCTCGTCGGAATGGCCAGCACCCACATATGACATGGAAGGAACTTAATCCTTTAGCCATGACAGAATGGCTCAACCCTTACATCTGATCAAGTGGGAACACATCCCTCTATCACATCAGAATGGCTATGCACTCATATCTGATCATATGAGAACACATCTCACAGTCATATCAGAATGGCCCTCAGCCTTAGACTAGGTTTTCCTAGTAACTAGCCAGGCACCTCCATTCCAAGAATGGAAATAGCCCTTATATCTGATCATGTAGGAACCAATCCTACAGTCATATCAGAATGGCTTAGCACTCATATCTGACATGGAAGGAACCAATCCTCTCACCATGACAGAATGGCTCAACCCTTATATCTGACCTACTCGTCAGAATGGCTATGGATCTCAGCACTCATATCTGACATGGAAGGAACCAATCCTCTCACCATGACAGAATGACTCAGCCCTTACATATGACCATGGAAGGAACCAATCCTCTCACCATGTCAGAATGGCTATGGGACTCATCACTTTCCCTTGGAGGAAACCTCTATCTGGAGAACACCAAGCTTCTCCTTGAAGTACTCGAACTTCACCCTTTCTAATGGCTTTGCCAATATGTCAACTATATGTTCCTCCGTCGCAACATACTGGAGCTTTACTGCTCCCCTCTGCACCATATCCCTGATATAGTGATACTTGATCTTGATATGCTTTTACTTGTCATGGAACATCGATTTCTTCGACAACTTCACATGACTCTGGTTGTCACAATGTATACAAGCAGCATCAACTAGAGATCAAATAAATCAGACAGTAGCTTCCTTAGACATACTGCCACACAACTAGCTGAACAAGCTTCGACATACTCTGCTTCAGCTATACTCAGTGCCACATAGGATTTCTTCCTGCTAAAACAAGAGATCACACATGATCCCATACTGAAGCAACACCCTGAAGTGCTCTTCCTATCGATGGCACTGCCTGCCCAATCTGAATCAACATAACCCTCCAGGTTAATCTTTTGATTCACATCGTACTTGAGCCCATAATCAACTGTACCCCTCAGGTACCTCAAAACATGCTTTGCAGCAATTAAGTGAACATTTCTCGGATCTTTCAAGAACTGGCTCAAGGTGTTCATAGCAAAGCAAATGTCTGGTCTCGTGTTCGTCAGGTACATCAAGGACCCAATCATCTGACGATACATCATAGCATCAACCGACATTGATGAAGCATCGCTCAATATCATTAGGTTCGATGCCATAGGTGTGGCCATAGCCTTGCAGTCCATCATCCCAATTCTTTTCAGGATCTCTATTGCATACTTCCCTTGTCCAAGGAAGATTCCATCCATATTCTGCCACACCTCCATGCCTAGAAAAAAAGTACATCGACACATAACAGGAGCATCACTGGTCTTCCTCCTTCAACCTTGAAGCAAAGTTTGGAATCTGTTTTACTCTCAGTAACGCCTAGAGTCATCAGTAATCTACCCATCATGTCGTACCATGTCAAACCTTATATTTTCTGTAGTCACTCCCTCTGAAGCGAAGCATCATACTCCCTCTGTCTTTTGTACTTTATGTACTAAAACATTATGTACCGGAGTGACAAGTAGCTTCCTATGCTACTAGTATTCTATGTATCCATCTAGTGTATATAATTTCATCTTCAACCTTGTAGAAAAGGTTAAGATCTTCATCAATCTCATCATGTATCTGTTTCAATTCTTACTGGCTGCAAATGTCTCTTCGTAGTCTATGCCTTCTTTTCATGAGAAGCCTCGTGCTACGAATCTTGCTTTGTATCTCACGATGTTTCCATCTACTGCATGATGGAACTACGAACTTCTCTTCAGGTCTTGATACTGCATCCTAGACATCATTCTTCTTGAACTGGTCTTCTTGGTTACTTCTTCATAGCTGGAAGGTTCTGCATCAATGATTTCACTGCATTCATCATATTATTCTTCATCTTGAACTATCGTCACTTGTTCTTCGGAACAAGTTCCATCCTTCTTTGCTTGTAGGTGATTATGTATGCGATCTTTCCTACAAGTCAAATGCATTTGTATGGTTAGAAACATTTCATAAGGAATATTCATACTGGCAAATTCTTATGCATAAATATATGATCATGCAACTATTTTAGCCAATACAACATTCATCCATATCTCATGGAAACTTTTCTAGATGCCTTCCATCTCTACCAAGACAACATTGAGATTGTGCACTAATCCAATATGTTAGCAAAGAGGTTTCATTCTAGATCAGTAGCAATGGAGATTTGTATAGCACCATGATCTACTTACCCATCACATGCATATTAGTAGTGTACTATCTTTAATGAGCATTCTATCATGCATAATACATCAACTGAATATAAACAAATGCATAACAAAAACAATATCATGAAATGACAATTGAATACTTATCTTTATTTGTTTCGTGATTAGACTCCTTCTTGATCCTTCCACTTCATCATCTTCTTCATTCATGACTTCATCATTTCTTATCCAAGCTCTCAAGATGGATAAGAGGTTCTTCAAGAATCGAGTCCTTTATATTCCTCATCGCTTGAGCGATCTTCTTTCGATGGTGAGAGCTTGTTCTTTGATTGCTCCCATCTTCTCTTCTCTTCTTATGAGTCGAGCTTCTTCTTCTTCCCAGAGTTTTCTGAAATTAATCACTTCCTTCTGGCACACATTCCTCGAATGAATGAATCCCATGATCCTGGGAGGCCATTCAAGGTGGACATCACCACTATTGCATTATTCACTTCTTCTTTTACAGCTACAAATTGTTCTTTGATTTGAGAGACCCTTGTAAAGTATGACTACATGGTCTCTTCATTCTGGATCTTCACATTCTTCAACTGGTTTCTTAAGGTCATATTTTGATTTCTATTCTTCCCTTCAAATAGCTTGGTCAAGGAATCAAACATTTTCAATGTCTTTAAGGAAGACACTTGTAGTACAAGTTGATTCGTGACTGAATCAACAATGATCTTCTTAGCCTTGACCAAGTTCTTCTTGTGTAAGGCTTCTAGCCTCATCTCCCTATGGAACTGGAACCTCTATACTCATGTAGGTGTCCAATCCATTTTCTTCAGAGAGATCATATACTTCCAGGCTTGGAAGTTTTCAACTTCCCCAAGCTTGTCATCAAGCTGATGTGATAGATCACTTTGAAATCAGAACCTCAAATCAAAATAGAAAAATATTAGATCTTATCGTTTTGAGGTGTCCATCCTGGTTCCGGAGTTGGCTGATCTAGGGTTTGTCACAGAAGCCCTAATTTTCAAAACTTGGAATCTTCCAGATCTAATTGGATAGAAAGATATATCTCTTTAAATGGATCTTTCCAATGTACTCCTTTTCTGAAAACAGTGGAGGGAAGCTCCCGGAACAGGAAGCCCTAGTTTTCCACTTTTTTTCTACAGAAATGCATGTTACTATTTATGTGGTATCTACAAAATTACTACTTATCTATGTCTGAAATTTCACACTAACATAGCCTCGCATGTCCCTGTTCCAACACCATAGGTTTCATCAAAATTGGTTTCACCAATTGGGACTTATGGTCTTTTTCCCAAGGTGACCTGTTACAGGACTATTCAGACTAGCGAAGTTGTACAGACTTCCACATGTCACTGGTTCATCTTCTGAGTCTAAATCTCGGACCATCGAAATTAAATTCCGTGCCCTTTATGGAACATCTTCAAAAATCACATTTGGACCTGTGTAGCCCAAGATATAGCAATTCTCCCTAGGTGTCCTATTTAGGGATGAATTTTGGAAGAGGCTGGAACCCTAACTTGGAGGGATCATATCTCCCAGAATATAGCGAATCTGAGGCTGAATTATGGATACAGTGTAAATCGGGATTTTATATTCGGCCTATGCAATTTTTAGCTCCTGAACCTTCTCCAATCTCGGGATATAGTGAATGTACCAAAACTTAGCAGTTTTTGGTATTTAGGGTTTTTCTAGCTCGGGGTCAAACTAGGGTTTGACTTTCCCGAAGTTTCATCCAACCAAAAAACTTGATCCAGGTCTCTAAAATTCGGTTTTTATGAGGAGATAAATCCTATGTCAGGCTCACTCAAAAATTCATCTTTTGTAGAAAGCCCTAATTTCCGCACCAAAAACTGAAAATGCTCGAAATCGAATTCCGCTTCAACAGAAAGATGCGCCCTTCAATGGAGAGTCATCCTAGCATACTTTTGCTGATGGATTATGGAGAGAGACCCAAAAAGTAAGAATCCCTAGCTTCTGCAGCCGCACAATGTCTTCTTCTCAGGTTAGCTCTGATTCGATGTTATATTCTTATCATTCAAGCTACCATTATGATCTTAGGATCTTTAACTGAGAGAATAACATGCACAACAATAAAACACAAGCACAACACAAGAGACAAGAGACACAAAGAATTTTCCTCGAGGAAACCATAAAGGAGAAACCCTCGCAACTTCCTCGGAGATAGAATCAACACCAAAGGTAAAACCGGAAAACAGTAATATAATCTCCTGATAGCAGCAGTCTCTCTCTCTCTCACTGAGAGAGCTTCTCCTCTCTCACTCATGCGCTCCAATGAATGAGTGTGTGTGTCCTAAATAGAGAGACTCACTCTGTATTTATATTCTTCTGTTCACTTGGAACCCACTCCATCATGTCGGCCTCACTTAACAATTACTTACTAGAGCTGACATCTCTAGGAGGGGACTTTGCCTCCTTCGACCAAAAAGGAGGTTTATCCTTAACACAATGGTGGGGACTATTGCCCCGACTTACAATGACTCACCTAGGGTCGACTTCACTAGGATAGTCTAATAACCCTAGGGCCCCACAACTGTGGGGACTTTAACCCTTGACCAATGGGAGGGTTACCCACAATGATTTGACATGACTTTCTCATTATAGAAACTTCCTAGAATAAACATCGGGGTATGACATGACTCAAGTACATTACAATACATCCCGGAATGAACATCGGGTTACAATAGATAAGAAATACAAGTGAATACATTCCGAAGTTACAATTACATCAACAGTGTCGAGACAGAAAAATTGCAGATTGTGCAGAAGCTTCCAAATTTTGACAAAAAATCTAACCTCCTCTATCTATATCATTGCCATTGTGAATGTCAACGCCTTGGGAAAAATGACTCGCGCAGGTTGTGAACCATATATTTTCAACTAGTTATGATGAAATATGGTTTTGGTGACAACTTTTTTTGGTGGAAAAAAGTAAACATATATGCTAACGTATGCTTATGTAAACATATGCTTATGTTAATCAAAGAAGCATATGCTAACATATGCTTATGTAAACATATATGTTAATCAAAGAAACATATGCTAACCCTTATGCATGCATATTAATAAACAAACCATCCAAAACCTAAATTTTGAATTGTTTAAACCATATATGGTGGGGAACCAAAGGAATTATTTAGTATCCAAATGAAAGGGAAATCACAACTAACTGAATATCACATGAGGAATGGAGTGTGGATGTGATCTCTAATCCTTATCTATGGAAGGATCCTTTGTTTCCTCCAATGGGCTCTCTATATTGAAGCAATAATCTAATCTCATTTCCCTTATATGTAGACGTCATTTTGAATAGAACTTTGGGCAGCAATATGAGACTATGGTAAGGGAAAGAAATGTGAGAGGAAGAAAGGGTACTCTACCTCTTATAAAAATATCAATAGCATATCCTTATAATTAAAAAATATTGAAGAATGCATGGAAGTGGATTGTATTTATAGGCCTATGTTGACCTTGAAGGTGAACCAATTCAACTATGGGTTCCCATATGATTGAATTGACCATAAGGAGGCCAAGTAGATTCCTATTTAATGAATAAAAGCAATTGGAATGGATTTGAACTCACCCACCAATATTCTAAACCAACATCTAGCATTAATAGGCTACATAATTGCTCAAATCATACCAATATAAGGAA
>LPNX011149790.1:483545-579536 GCA_001517045.1 Pseudotsuga menziesii
ATGATGATGATGATGACGACGACGACGATGACAATGATGATGATGATGATGTTGATTATGATGATGATGATGATTATGATGACGACGACAATGATGATGACAATGATGTTGATGATGATGTTGATGATGATGATGTTGATGATTTTGATGATGATGATGATGTTAAAGATGAAGAGGATGATGATGACGATGATGAAAATGATGAAATAAGATAAAATCATATTTCTAATTAAATTATTGAATTTTTAGTACCAATAAAATTCAATATTTATATCACAAGATTCAATCAAAATATATAGAGTAGAGAAATTACAGCATACCTCATACACTTCAATAGACCTCGTCATCCTTTTCATCCAATTCATCGTCCAAGTCATCATTCATATCATTAGATCCAGATTCAACATTGTAAGGATTGGTCATATCATCATTGTCATCTAAGTCAGTTACGGTCATCATGTCATCGTCAATATCATCTTCATGGGAATCATCTGCTACATCATCTGATTCAACTAGTTCTTGGATAGCTTCTTATGAATCATCATGATCATCTAACTCATGTTTATCATGATCATCATCATCATCTTATTCTTCCAAACCCTCTTCATTACCTTCCTCTAGGTTATACTTTACTGGCCTTCCCCTTGGATTGTGTCTCACAAAAAATGACCAACCCACTTTACCTGGAACCTCAAAGTAAAATACCTATTCACATTGGCTTGGAAGAACATAAAAATATGTTCCTGTCCCAAACAACCTTGTATTTACCATGGTAAATCCGTTACAATGTTCAATAATATTTCTATCGGGATCACGTTGATTCAATCGTAACCTGTACCATTTGACAACGAACGAAACTACCTTGAAGGATTTAAATTCACACTGAAGAATATCTTCATAATACCCATAGTATCGATTTTCTAAGAGTTATGGATGTCTATCACTTCTAGATGAAACATTGGTCACCTCAAAGACTGCAGATATCCCACAATCTAATGTTTTCTTTGTTTCATCCAAATTTTTGATGCGATATCTACAACCATTGCAGACCATAGCCTTATGGTGTTTTACCTACAACAAGCAATACACGAAAAGATTACATAATGATTCAATATTTATGATTAAGTGCATGTTTATGCATCCATGTACAGGGAAAAGAACAACATGTACACCAATATGTAATTTGCAACAAAAATGAATTAGAGTGGTTGATTAATATGCTTGCCTGCTTATCTTTTAAACCATATGCTAAATCGATTTCCCTTTGTGTAAGATCGGTATCTCCATTGCGATGTGTTGCTTTTACCAATGAAGCCACACCTTCCCATGATATTCCATGACCCGATTGTTGGAATCATTCAATCCATACCTTTAACCAATCAATATTGTTTGCGATGTATAAATTAATTGCATCCCACTCTTGACCAACTGCTTGAGGACAAAAAACATTAAAATTCAATACATATGTAAATTTTCTTAACAAGGTATATGCTCTTAATTGATGCAATAAATTGAATATGCAAATAGAATATGTATAATATATATACATAAAATTCAACAGTAAAATGTATTATATTAATTAACATCCACGAGCTAATAATTACCTTTCACCTTCCATGATCTACCTTTCCCCTTCAGGTACTCCCCTTGAAAATTCTTATTGGAGTCAGAATCACAAATGCGACGTAAATTGAGCTTTGACGCTAAATTAGGAAGATATTCACTAACATACAACATGGTTGTGTATACTATATATCCCTCCATCATAGAATCCTCGGCACGTGCACGTTGTCTAACCAAACCCTTCATAAATTTCAAGTTCCACTCAACCATCCACATGGACCTTGAGTGCATAGGTCCACACAATTCAATCTCATCAACTTGGTGTATGAGCTAGTGTTCATGTGCATTGAAAAATGAAAAAGGTAGATGCTTCTGCATTTCACACATGAGACAAGGAATTTCTCTCCTCCAATACTTTATATCTTATTTATGGATTTCTTTATATGACAACCATCTACAAGTGATGCAAACAAATAACGATATTTAACAAAAAAAACATTAAATTACATAACATGAATTAGTGCAAAAAAAACAAATATAAATTATTGGAAGAATTAAAGGAATGCTAAGCACATGCAAATAATAGCTAGTTACCTCATGTATCTCCCAAGATTATATATAACTTGTTTGACATTGTTGTCGAAGTTGTCCCAGAGAGAGAGAGGTAGAACATACTATAACAATATACAAACTACATCATTTTTTAAACAAATAGTAGACAAACAAAATAGCAACAATATTCAATGGAATTTAAAAAAATAATAATTATATGGACATAAAAATAATAATTACCTTCATGAATACGTGCCAATCATGTGTTTTGACCCCCACAAAATCACCTTTCTTTGTTATGATATTCTTCATGTTCACACAAAATCCAGTGGGAAATTTAATTTTCCACATGACTTATTTTACAACATTACTTTGTTGCTCCATAAACATACATGGAATTGATTTTATGTTAATTTGGTCTTCGTTGTTATGAAATTGAATGACGTCTTCCATTACATGGCTACCTTCTTGAATGTCTTTGCAAAATTTCACAATTTTTTTATTTCCCGCTCCTTAGCTCCAATAGTCACCATAATGTTTCAGTCACATTCTTCCTGATATGCATTGTATCAAAAAGATGAAAAAATTGTAGGTGCTTGTAGTAGGGCAACCTGTTGAATTGTATAGGATAACTTTTCATTCCTCGTGGAAGCCCATTAATGCCTTCATGATCAGGATGGACATCATGAATATTAGTTTATAAATAAATTACAAAAATCAATTTTGGCCACTACAGTAAATAACACATAATAAAAAAAACATAACAATTCACATAGGATGATCCATACGTACCAGCTTGACTATTTCTATTATATTGCATCTTCCAAAGGTGAGGTGTCATTCTCCGTGGTTTTAATGCAGTCTCTTGCTTCCCATTGAAAACGTTTTTTTTGAATATTCTATACATGTGATTCTTAGAGAGGAAGTGCCTATACTCATCAAACACCTCCTTTCTTAAGTTTTTTGAGTGATGGGATTTGATCTTAGGACCACAAACTAGACATGCAAATTTTCCCTTTGTCTGAAGACCTACAATATATAGATATGGAATATCTATGTCAATTATAATCATATATTAACTATATTAACTACTTCATATAATTAAATGCAATTAAAGTGGAACTTAAAAATACAAACCACAAAAATGGGTTAACCCTGGGGCATCATGTATCGTCCATACAACCATTGCATGGAATTGAAATTTCCTTTGCCATATTGGTCTAGATACTTCATACATAGTGATGTCATTCCATAACTTCAATAGCTTGTCTATAAGAGGTTCGATATATACATTCATATCTTTGACTTGGAACTTACCTGATTGATTTGAAGTACATATAAAATATATAATTATGAGAACCATTAAGATATATAAACCATGCACAAGAGTAAAATAAAATATATATATATATATGAAATTAGGAAACAAAATACGACAAATGAGATGCCACAACTACATTAAAAATAAAACAGTTGTAGGCACAATATACTTGGAATAATCATCGACAACATTATGTGATCCCTCTTTATTGACAACCATGGAGGAATGTTATTGCAAATGGATTAACACCATCTTCGGCCAAAGAAATCCTGAGATTACGAGGTTCTTATTTAAGGTGAGGCCACTTTTCCTCCATATCTCTAAATGCAGAACCATCTGCAAGCATTCGAATAGAATCATCTTGACTTCTATTCCTTGCATGGTAATCCATAAATTGCGCTATGCTATTGCACCTGAACAGTCATTACAAATGTGGAATTATGGGAATATAACAAAGAACCTTATGAAGCACCTTTTTTGTTACTTGATCTGTTCTATATCTACTTATATGACATTCCGGAAATTTTGTTGTCAATTCATGTTGATTATAATATATAACATGGCCATCAAGGCATGCATGAATTGCTTCATTATGCATTCCAATCTCTTTCATTATGGAAGATAAATATCGATATGTGCGAGGTAAAATATTTGATGGTGGTAACCAAAATTCAGCTATCAAGCTACATCACATAAAAATAAAAATAGAGTTAATATAATATATAAATGATATTAACAAAACACACTTCATCCATATTAATTTGAAATATGAATTAACAATACAATTATTAGAGGAATAAAGATAAACTTTATCACGATATTACCTTAACATCTGTGTGATTGATATGTTTGAAATACCATTCATAACCTTCAAGTTCATTATCAACAATATAGCAGAGAGAATATTTTTTTTGGAGCCTACATAAAGGGGTTTGTATGCCTTCTCAAGAAGATGTATATCGTGAACATCATCAAAGTCATCAATATTTTCATTATCATCATCGTCGTCATCATCCATTCTAACATTAAATTAATCATGGATCAATGTATTTGTACCATCGTCTTTAACTACGTTATCATTATGATCATCTTCTTCAATATGAACATTCATGTGTTCTCCATTAAGCATAGGCGCTCCATGTTCCTCCAGTACTTGTTCTAAAAGCACTTCCTCTAGACGATATGTCGTAGGATGTCTTTCCTTTATAATTACATGAATACATCAATAGATATAAGTTAATATATGAAATATTAAAATAATACATCCATTTACTAAAGCAAAAAATATAAAAAACTTTATAATGCTAAACTTACAAATGGACGATATTCATTCCCCCCCTCAGTGTGTCCATGTTCCCTACAGTGTTTTGTGGTTGTTGTGATCAATATTCTTCTCCTCTTAAATCCCTAGCATTGACTGCATGGACAATAACATTTCCCAT
Organism: Pseudotsuga menziesii; assembly: GCA_001517045.1. Classification (NCBI taxonomy): domain Eukaryota; kingdom Viridiplantae; phylum Streptophyta; class Pinopsida; order Pinales; family Pinaceae; genus Pseudotsuga; species Pseudotsuga menziesii. The sequence goes on from LPNX011149790.1 coordinate 488,424, forward strand.
CACCCCTTCTTTTCGCTGCATCCCACAGTCTAGCAAGAAATCATCGATTTTATTCGTTTGGATCAGGAATATTGTTATTTGACATTTTGTCACAAACTTCATGAATGAATACTTTCAACAATATTAAAAAATCAAGGTCCACACATCACTATTTTTGCAAACGATGGTTTATCGAAGAACAAAAAAAATTCTGCAAACTATCTGTTGAAGAAAAAAATAATCCTGCAAACCGTCTGTCGAAGAATAAAAGAATTCCTCAAACCATACATCAAGGAATAAATAATTTTTGCAAACCATCCATCGCTTCTATAGAAAACATGTCGTAATTTTTATGTAATTTATATATTTTCAAATTTAACTGCCATCGGGCATCCAACGATAGTAACCTAGTTACCGTTACAAAAAAAAAACCTAATACTATCTCAAAAATAGGTTAACCTCATCGGATATTCAACAATTAAGCGTCTCAAAACCGACAACAGCATCGTCATGAAATCAATGACAATATCATCGCTTAACCAACTTCATAAATGTCAGATTTTCACCAACGCTTCAAGATGACAAAATAGTACTTTTCATCATTGTAATCAGACAAAAAAGTACTTTTCGTCGGATGTCATCTGATTTTGGGTTCAAATCCTGTTGTGAATTATCTAATTTGGAGAATTGATGTAAATGTATTCTGCAACTTAAATGTGGGCATATTTAACTATTTGTGGGCATTTTTAATGCACCTATGATGCCATGATCAAGCATACAATTGAAACAAATCAAGGACTCTTGGAAATTCATCTCCATCTGATTGGTCTTACAATATAGTTGAAGAATATATTTATAAGCTCAAGCTTCCCATAACAGCTTTACTTTAGTTGCAACTATCAAGTGTTTAACTTTATCATTGAAATTCCCATGACATCTAAGGACATGCCCACATAATGAATGTATCAACAGTCATCTAGTAAATTTATAAATGGTAAGCATGCATCAATAACAACATCACAATGTTGCTTCACTTTATTTTCTTTTCTTTATCTAACCATACTTCTCCTCCTATCAATATGTAGACTAATTGCTCCCCCTGAAACCTTGTTGGTATGTTCATCTCAAGATATTTAATTTGTCTCACATATATCTTCAGAATCGATGAAAAGTAATATCTCACAAATGTATATTTCTTCCATAAGGTGTTCGCTTGCACTCAACTAATAAGGAACTTGGTGCATCTAGCAGTTTCACCAGTGGTGCCAAATACTAGTAGGTTTGTGATTTTTTTGAGACTAGCTAATGGTGAGAGAGACCACATTTCAAAAGGAGTGCACAACTAGAGAAGAGAGACACTAATCTTTAGCAGGTGTGCATAGTGTAGACCTTCTATGTAGGTCTATATAAGTGTCCATGCAGGCTCCACACAAGTCTTGGAATTCAATGTTGTTGGGTAACATATGTAGGTTGGTGAGTTGTTTGAGACTAGCTATTTTACCCTAAAATTCATAGCAAAGAATGTACTTCAAATCTAGGCATACCTCTAGGCTCTTACAATGATGTTAGTAGGAAACTTGTATTAGAGACTAAATTTCCTCCTCGAAAGTGTATAGGATATCATATATATTTCAAGCACATAGCCTATTACTTATTAGTATAGGATTTATTTAAATCTTGAGAAATATTATTAGGAAGTAAAATGATAAAATGGCACACATGCATCCTCAAAGGATTGAGAAACATCCATCCAACCCAAATCTCATGCTTTCAATGGCATCCTTCTATCATATCTTACCTCCATTTTTCTACCTCATACAACTTAACAAGTGCAATATTTCAGCTCTATGTTATTCTACCTCGTAATTTGAAGTTTAAACCATTCCCATCCTAGAAGAAAATTCATTATCATGCTCAGCAGTCAATAAATTAAGTTTGAACACTTGGTTTTTCATTTGATGGGCTAGATTCAGAATGTCTCCTAATGGTAGCATCTCCATTGGATGGCATAAAGGGACTAAACACTATGCTCCAAGGTATGAATCGACCCTCACAAAATCACCTTCTGGGATGCCAAAACATACTAAACTTCAGAGAATACTTTATATATATATATATATATATATATAACTTCTCAAATTACCAATTTGGATTTATTTTCTATTATGAACAGATTTCTAGAGGCCAAATCTTCATTTCATACTATCTCTTTCTCCCATATCTTCAAAGAATTCAAATTTCCTAAACCATTTTGAAATTAGTAATCAAGGCTAGAGATCTTAATATTTGGAAACTCTGTTGTCTTTTTCTAGTAAAAGTTTTTTGAAAATTTGGACATTTTATAAATGGAATGTTTTGTTGACCAGAAGACTATAATAAGTAATTACAGTCTTGGCCAAAGGAAATTCTTTGTTTTTTTGAAAGAGGTTTAAGGCTAAGAAATGCATATTTAAACACATGCTCGCTTTGATCTGTGGATTTATGGTTGCTCTTACATGTACAAGAAGTTAACATAGGCTGCCTTAGTTTCCTATATTGGGATATGCCTCTGTTTTATTGTTGATTCAAGGTGCTTTTATGTTTGTTGTTTCTCATAAATGCTCCCAATGTGCCCAAAACTTTCACACACTATTGCATGGGTGCTCATAATTGGAAATTAATCCTCCAATTTAACCCAGAATTATGAATTAGGCCTATTACTGCTGAAATTAACCCATATTCAAAAATGACACTCTTCATTGTTGATTAGATACACAATCATGGAGAATTAAGGTTGCTTTCACACCCATGTTTTCCCATACTTGAGGGATCAAACTTGTTGTTGTTATTTCACACACATTGGGCTGCTAAGATTTGAGAAATTAATTCCTAGAATGCTACTACAGGTTTCTTTTATTCCCAGAAATCTCTAGAACTCCTTGGTGGACACCCATGCAATATAGGTAGTAACAGGATGTACACAAAAAAAATCTTGGATAATGTCTTGTGGAAATAAAGAGGAATAGGGAAATAAGGGTGCATCTGCATAAAAAACAAAGGAGAAAATACTTAATTTGGGATCAAATTTGCAAAATGATTCTCCTCTTGAGGTTTTCCACCCAGCCATAGGCTCACACTTTACAAAGCCACCCCCAAGTTGAGGGCCTAAGTGTGACAAGGGAAGCTCTCTCACTCATCCCAAACCCCAAACAATTGCTGAGCCAAAAAAATATTCATCAAAATCTCCAAACCCTCACAAACTGAGAAAGAACAAGTAACGGCTAACAAGTCAAAGAACCATGCTAGATCCTACACAAGCACAAAGTATTCACAACTCAATCAATTTATAGGAATCCCTTCTTGCCCAAAAGAAAATTCACTTCACTTACCTTTTTTCCACTTGTGAAACATGCCCCCCATTATCCCCTCTAAGCAATCATGCACTTTCTTTCTAAATAAAATGCATGGGCATCTTGCCCTTTATTACAACTTATATCGCAAGAATTACATAATGAAATAAAATAACACAATGGAGCCTTCACTAATTTGCAATCATGTAATCCAAATACAAGTTAACATTACATAGTTTTGTAGTGTTACAAATAGAGTGAGGCACCACACTACCAGAATAGGAAGGAGGGAGTGGATTCACCACTCCATTTTGGGGAAAATTGATAAACCCTGGTAGGGGAGGATAGGAATAAAAGTTAAGAAGAGAATTCCACTATATTAATTAAGGTTTTAGATTTGATTAGGAATCTAGGGTTGTAAATTAATTAAGGTAATTCAATTAGGGTTAAAAAAAAATATGAAAGAACAACAAATTAACAAAGGAAAGCAAACTAACTAGGGTTAATTTACCAATTTGATTGTGTGAGCTGATTAACCTAATTTTTTAAGGTGAAATAGAGGGAAAAGGAAGGGACAACCTTGAAAAAATGTTGATGTAGATGGTAACGATGCTTTGGTTGAAGATGATAGATGTAGAAAACCAAAAACAAGAGCATTTCTCCACCCGAACGGACTTGCACGTGTTGCTAGACCTTCCAAAAAAATAGACTTGATCCTGATCTTTGATATAAGGCAATAAAACACACTAGATATACCATGTAAAATAATTAAACAATGAAGAATTGGATGGTGACCCAATGTGCCCTCAATACCTTCATATTCTAAATATCCTTCATGTCCAGCATGTCCCAGAAACAATGAGTTACAATAACCATTAAAGTACTTAAAACAATAATAGTAATAAGAGTAGTGATCTATATCAGATCTAAGTTGTTAATGAAATACAACAATATATAACATTAACATGATATATCGGATATGAACCAATCATAAACTCAACATAAGATATTAGGGAAGAGATCCCTTATCCTCAGAAAAAATGCTTCTAAACAGAATTCAACATCTTAGTGTTATGTTACTTGCATGAGACTCAACTAGACAAACATACATGTGAAAGGAGATAACCCAAAACTGGAAAAGATCCTAAAATAGATCATCCAACCCTCATAAATCAAAAACAGTAGCAGCACAGCAGTACGACCAACTCACAATAAAAAACGACAGCAAAGTACTCCATAAAATTCACATATGGTAGCACTATGGTGGATGGCACCTAAGGAGGGATATTAAGGTCAACGTAAGGGTGGAAATCCCCCCTAAGGGGTCACACTAGTCATCAACAAGTTGGACGTCGACATTTAATGGTTGTATAGCTTAACGTTACCATGCAAGGGTCAATCATGAGTCACCATAAGGATAAACGTCATATACAAGTAAACATGCAAGTCAACGTAACATAACAATGCAACATGACATCAGACTAGGCTCATGAACATCAAGTCAATGTGAGGGTAGGTTTCCTGACCTTCTCAATTGTATGTGGCCATACGTCTCATGTGTCTCGTGCAAAGACAACTATACAAATCTTAAATGTATACAACTACATTTTTTTGTGTTTTGCTTTTTTTTCATGAAGTCCAAGATGGGGACATCTAATTCATTGTCATTTATTGTTGAAATTGGTATGCCCTATATTTTTGTTGATTGTGTGGGCATGCTCTCCCATACCATACTTCTGGTACTTTGAATAGTAAGACATGCAGGTCGTTGGAGAGGGGAATCATCTACAAAAACCAATAAAGTTATATAAATATAAATGTTTAGTTATTATTGAGATACATATTTCATTATTTCCAAGATCATTAAAATGATGTTCACCTATTGGATGACTAGCTGAGACAGCTAGAGTGCTCATTGGTTCTACCATTTGTTCCTCTTCCATTTGAGCATGAGCAGGTACATGCTCTACCATTCATAGAAGAAAATTTATTACTACACGTCATCAATTATATATTTGAAATCATAATAAATACTTCTATTTTATAGCATACATGCATGGATCATGGCTAGGTTCCTCGCCACCAACATGAGGCAGCTCCCCACCATCATGTGGTACATGTCTGGTACCGCTACAATCATTTCTTTTGTTGCCCTCACCCTGAAAACCAAAAACGAAATTTATTTTTCAATGTAATGATTCATTTATTAAAACAATTTTTCATATTAAGATCTTTCCAAAGCTTAAGAAGTTTCAAGTTATCACATATACAAATTTGACATAACACAGAATTCAAGTCCAAAGTAATGTGAGAAAATTGAACATGCATGGATGGTTTTATTTACCTCTGTGTGCATCAATGGGGAAATTGGGGTTTTCCCCAAGCTTTTTCGATGTTCCAACACATGTTGAAAACCATACTTGAATTCGAGCCTCAAGTCTTATCTAGTGGATTCTTCTTGAAAAGCATTTCTCTACAATGCATAACACCATCAAAATTATTTGTTGACTACATTGATAAATAAATTATTTGTTCGCTACAGTTACAAAAAATTTGGCTACAAATAATGATCGTTCAATTCTTACAATTCGTGCTCTTAGTTTTTTATATCCACGCTGACCTAGTTTGTGCTACCCATGTTTTTCTACCATTTCCTTTGTCGCTTTAGAGGTTCCGGGGAGCCTATGAAAGGTTTAAAATATGTTATATATCGCAACTTAAATATATTTAAAATTAAAAAAAAAAATTATTGAACTTTTTTCATTGAAAATATGATATGTTACATACCTTCTTGAAGCGATTGGCCGAGTCTTTCCTTGTTTTCTCAATGCCTTCTCCTTTGAATCATCCATTAGCGCCTTCCACTCCTTCTCTGGAACCATCGGAGGATGCTCATACTTAATGTTAATTTTCAAATTGTCCCTATAATCTACCCTAACATATTTCAAATTTAAGCCAGCTGTTGTGGTGACACCGTTTTTGTTGAAGGTATAACCAAACAAGTTAATCATGTGGTTCATCAAATCATATTTCAATTTGTCATTTTGGTCATTCCACCTTGTATGAATGGTGGGCCCAAAAATCTCCAAATCCTTCTCATGCTGGTTCTTATAAAAAACATTATTTCTTGCAAAAACAATATGATCAATAAATAATAAAAAATTCAAGTATGTGGCTTTGAATTTCATGAAAAAAAAATTGAACACGGTCCTTGTCCACCAAGAATGTAATAGGCAATGATCCATTGTTAACCACACGTATTGCTCTAGGATATCAACTTTCACATTCAATGCTACTCTCCTCTCTAACATCCTGTGAAGTAGTATTGGGTGAAGGGCCTTGTTGATCTCCAACATCTAGTGAGATCGTAGCATCTAAAGGGCATTGTTGGTCAGGAGAGTCAAATAGACTAGTTGGTACGGTAGATTGACGATGTGTTGAACCATCGCTACTAAAAATACCGACATCTACAAACATTACTTGATGCACAGGTGTTGTCTCCAAAACTTCCTACAAAAAAAGAAAACTTTAATTGATTAGATCATATCAAAAATAAAGAACTAAAATAACATAAATGAATATACCTCATAGTTCGTAAAATCTTTCAGATATGCCACTTACCCTATACTATACGATTGTTTGCCTCAAGTCACCAATTCTTGCTTTGATTTCTTCAGTTATGGGTATGATTTTTATCAGTGTAAGAATTTCTTGATTGGACTTTTTCAAATCCTTCTTCATAGTTCCCATTGGGTAAGTTGAATAAAATATATATTCCTCGGTGACCACCTCATCATCATGATGTGGTGTTCTCTACAAACATCAATCAATAAAAGTAGTTAATTTATTTTTATCATTACAAAAATTCACATGAAAAAAATAACATGCATTTAATATAAAAAAAATTACTTTAATCATGTTTAGGTAATATTAGGCTAACATTTACCTCATGGGACACCATTGGGGATTTCCCACAGTCATCCTGCCATAGTACAAGAAGCAACACAATTTTATATTGAAAATTTAAAATTGAACCATGTCTAATAAATGTGATTAATGAAGAAAAAGATTAGTGTTAATATGACATTCACGTTTACCTGACCAAAAGTTGCAAGTGTGTTCTAGAGTACCCTTCTGCCACAATATAATAAGCATGATATCATCTTGAAATATCACAATGTTTACAATATGCCTACACAGTGTTTACAATATGTCTGCATGGTAAATTTACAATATGCCAGCACTGTGTTTACAATAAATCTCATAAGGGGATTCAATAATGCCTGCAAGGGGCTTGGGATATCCCTGCAAGGGGCTTGAATAATGCTCGCAAGGGGGTGACAATAAGAAGATAAGAAAACCCTCATACCCATAATACCAAGGTGTACCATAAAGGTGGATAACCAACCCCTTTCACCCATAGGACCAACAAGAGCAAGAACTTTAATCTTTGTCAAACTATCAAAGATTCATTTCACATATTTAAGTGAAATCATTGTTTAAAAGTTTAAAATGTTTGTATTGTATATATTGCATGGATATTGGAATATTTTCATATAGATATAACTTGGTATGAAGTCATGTTTTATTCTCAAACTTTAAGGATACCTCTTTTAACTTGGTAGCTTGGACTAATCATTATATTTTACATTGAATACAATAGTTGGACTAGTTGGACTATCTTGATCATATGATATCCTACATTTTGAGAAATTTTGGTTGAAACCTAGGAGCATTGATTCAGTGAGTGGACGGAGAATAGTCATTAGATGTAGAAGAACATTACTATGGATGGATGGCATGCTAGGAACCCCATCCCCTTGTACCAACTCTTTACATGAAAGAACCCCATCCCTTAAGTACATTCTTGTTATTAGCTTAGATATAGTTTAGCTTATATTAGCTTGTTAAATTTACTTACGGTATGGTTCAAATAACCTACAATGATATGGCTTCGCTTCCGCTCTGTCGCACAGACGGTAGGGTTTTTAATAGGGCTGATTAAATTCAGTAAGTATGAGATTTAGGTCAGATGCATAGGTTAGGATAGTCCCACAAAAGTGTGATTTCCCAAGGCTAGTCACAAGGAGTAGGTATGAGGCCATAGCATCCAAAGGAAGAGTTTCGGGAGGTTCCTGAGTCATAGGTGTGATTCATAGGATGGGTAAAAAGAAAGGTTGAAAAGTATGTTTCAAATAAATAGGTTATAATCTGAGGTCCCCAGGGCACAGGTATGATGGGAGAAGATTTCAAGGTCATCCCTCCTAGAATCATACATAGGCTGAGTAATTTAAGGCCGGTCTTGCTTACACCATGAATTTAAGGTATCTATCTGAAGGTTCAAGGAATTCTTGGGATGTTCAGTTCTATTCTTTTATGTGCAGTCCTAAAGGGACATTCATTCCATACTTATAGCCTTCAATGGAACATGTAATAGGTGGAAAATTAATTTCTTTATGACTATGACTATTCTAGGTGGAAGAATTGATAATTAATGCCGCAACAATATCAAATGTTGAGCTAAGGATTTATGGAATTGGATTTCCAAATTATAACAACAGTTACAAGATCCTTAATGCACAGTCTACCTCCACCATGAGACATTTCCCTAATGTTCCTTGGTGATAGTTTAGGTAGTAGGGTACAAACTTGCTAAATATGGAAGTTATAAGTGCATCGAAGCAAGTGATGAAAGAGTAGAATTGTTTAGGATTTATTTTGGTCACTTTTTGGCATGGGGAGAGGCCCTCTAATGTAATTCTTTGAAAGAATCACCCTGCTATGGTATCCTACGTCAAGACTAAGATATATGCAACAAGTTCGTTGTTGGTGAAACCCAAATAACCCTAAATAGTAAATTAATAACAACATTGAAGGGAAACAGCTAAGAAATACTTTGAGGCAATTTATAGTAGTTAACCTCAATCATATCAGCAGACCTGTAGCAAGGGTTCATGGCTACATTACAAAGTTATACCAAGGATCAGTACTACCCTTCATTTCAAAGAAGGGATGTGGGAAGTCATTAAAGTTCAAAACCCATTTAAAAGTACACTTAATGAAAAACCTTATAAAATTACAAAGATACAAGACCAAACATAGGCATTTTCTTACAAATTGGTATTCCTACTTTTTCAACAACTTACACCTACAAGAATGGCTAGTGTGGATCCTTCTACTAGTTTTAAATTAATATTTGAACTTAAATTTTACCTAACATAGTAATAAAAAGAATTCTCTTTATTCAAAAGGTTCATCAATCCATTTGTAACAATTAAATATTTCCCAAATGATAACTATATCATAGAGAAACAAGACATCAATTATTCTCCTAAATCAGTCGTAACAACAATGTGCAGACTATTTGGTAGCTTATGTGTTGTGTAAAACACTATGAGGTGATGATTTTTTTTTCTGAAATATGCATCCTATGATTTATTGTAAATCCCAATAGAATCTCGTACATCACTGGATAAGCTCTTGATCATGATCTATCCTACTCACTGTACCGCACCGAACCATCCCATACCTAACTAAACCAATATCAAGCTAGATAGTACGAGTCGTGAAAGGCCTTACAAGACAAGACAAGATTGTATATCTATCCACATTATATATCTATTTACTATCCATAAGCAGGGTTGATTGTCAAGGTTTATAGGAAGTAGGTGAAGTATTTTTTGTATGAAACCATCCATCCTGATTAATCAGTGGAGGGAAGATAGGAGCAAACCCTGACGGTATCTATCAATAAAACCATAACTGTATCTATCCACGTTGTATATCTATCAGCTATCCATAAGCGGGGTTTATTTTCAGCGTATGTAGTAGTAAGGTTTATATGAATTAGGTGAAGTATTTTTTGTATAAAAACATACATCCTAATCAATTAGTGGAGGGAAATTTATTAATTGTATCTATAAATATATATCCAATGAACTATTTTCATGGAACTGACCGACTTGGCTTATCGCCTCACCAGCTAGCACTCACTCATATCATTTTGTTTGGGTTTTGGTTGTCCTATCTAGTTGCGACCAACACAACTCACTAGAGAGCACCTCTTAGGCATAGCTGAATCATCTAATGCGGAGGCATGCCTATCATCCTTATCATCGACCTCATCTAATTCTAATTTCTCAGTATATCAATTTCTAACTTTTCATAATCATTCGGTTCAGAATTCTTAACAAATTCTGACTCATCGTTTGACTATGAAATGGATTCCTCAGAAAACCACTTTCACTCGGATCCTTATTCCTTGTTTTTCTTTCCATATTTGCATTCGCTACCTCTCCCATCCCCATTTCAACTTTCTAGGCCTTCTTCCTCACTCATTTATTCTTCTCATTCTTGTTATACATCATGCTTTCATCATAGTTACTACTTTCGGGGATAGGATTTATGATGGAGTTGGTGTTGGGGGTAAGGGAGCCATCGTAAAAGAGCTTTGCATCAGGAATGATGACCTATAGTGGATATGTCTGCTTTAGGGATTTCCCTTAACTCTCGTTTTCATGAAATAAACATACAAAGAAATAAAAACCTGACTGTATATATCAATTAAACCCTGACTACAATTTATTTGTTGTATCTATCAATAAAACCCTGATTAGAAAAGGATTTAATGGATTAAATGAAAGCAGTTGACTTACCAAAGACATCTATGCTAGAAAAAAATATACTTATACTAGATCCTAGTCCTGAAGCTACCTTAGCCTATGTTTTTCCTGATGCCTTAGTGACCTTCACCTTTGCTTATGGGTCTCAACCTCAATCTTCCAATGTCCATATATGTAGCTTTTGGAGATGAAGGGGGTGGACCTCCTTGAGGATAGAAAACCCCCAAAGTTGGGATACCATTAAAATTGAGTTGCATCCCGACGCCCACCCAATAAAAAGCTTCCTGTAGGAAGAACCCATACTATAAAAATTGTTTCAAACAAAAAAATTATCTAGTTTAGCTTAAGGGTTCTGCCACGCTCACAAGCTAGCTTTTTGGTTGTGTCAAGGAAGGGATTTGTTGAACGAACAAGAGCTTCCTCCTCTGCAACCTTGGAACCTCCTCTGCAACCTTGGAATCTCCTTTGTGACCTCGGGCCTAGTTCGTGGATGAGGTAAGTGAAAAACCCCCTATGAAACCTTGGAACCTCCTCTGTGACCTCAAGCCTAGTTTGTGGGTGAGGTAACTGAAAAACCTCCTCTACAACCTTGGACCTCCTCTGCGACCTCATGCCTAGTTAGTGGGTGAGGTAAGTGAAAGTTGTAAAAAAAAATTGTCACTACAGGGGGAAGGTAAGATGGATAGTTTTAATTGTTTTCTTTTTTTATTCATGTTTATTATTTTTAATGTTTATTAATATTTTAGTGTTTATTATTACTTTAATATTTATTGTTATTTTAATGTTTATTTTTTTAATGTGATTTATTACCTTTCCTTGAATCCAATAAGTCCACTACACCCCTGTAGGGAAGGATAAAGCCAGGGACTTATTCCAGCAACACGAAGGCAAGGTAGCAGAACAACCAGGTTAAACTTAAGATGAGAGATGTTTGTTTGGGATACAAGGTACTATATTAAAAATTTAATGATAATGTCAATGATGATGAAACTGATGACATCAATACTTATGACCATAATCATCATCACCATCACCGCCATCTTGATCATCATCATCATCATGATAATTAGAGTCATCATCATTGCCGTCGTCATCATCATAAGAATTGTCATTGTCATTGTCATCGTCAATGATCATCATGACCATCGTCATTGTTGTTGTCATCATTATCGTCATAAACAACACCATCGACATCATCATCATCTTTAGTGATGATGATGATGATGTTGTTGATAACGAAATTATCGTTGTCGTTGTAGTCAGCGAGATTATCATGATCATTTTCTTTATGGCCATCATCATCATCATAGAGAACATCATCATCAATAGACCCTTTCTTGAAAACAATTTGTCATATGAGTGTAATATGGTGACCATTTCGAAGTTTGACACACAAAGGATGCTTAATAATCTCCACTATCAAGCAAACTTAAGACAACTAACATAAGTAAGTAATAAGGTTAGATGGAATTCATTGTATAATACAATTTATTTCTTACAAATCTTTAAATCCTGAAAATGTGTAAAATTCATTTAATTACAACCTTGATAAATAGGAAATTGAACACAAAATTTTTCTTGTCTTATTATTATTTTTAAAAATTCTTCTAAAATACAAACCATTTTTTAAAATAATTAGGCTTATTGAATAGATCCTAGAGTGGGTAGCTACAAATTATGGGTTACATGTGTTAATGGTTAGTAAATAGTGTTTATAAGGTATAGGGATTATATATTATAGTATTTACAAGCATAAGAATTAGGATTTATAAACAGTTTTCAAGTATTAAGGGTATTAGGTGATAGGATCTATAACTTACAACTTAATAATTATTAGGAGTGACAGGTTATAAATTGTTGAGTTAAAAAACAATGGAAGTAAAGGGGTCATAAGGGATTATCAAAGTTAAAGGTATAGTGGTTGCAAGGTTTTATCTTATCAATTATTAGGGGTTATAAACCTAGTAATTAGTATTAGGTAATTACTATAACTACTAACTTATTACCTTTTATAACCCCTTATTTGCACCACCATACTAATGCACACATACATGAAGATAGTACACAATGAACATAGTTCCTAGGATATATCTCCATATCAATTATGTCATGGTTCTCATCTATCACTAGTACATGTGAACATTTTTCCCACAACAAATCGTCGAACATGTTGATGATGATGATTGTGATTATTCTAATGAGTATGAACATGATGATGATGAAGACGAACATGATTATGATGATGATGATGATAACATTGATGACGGTGATGATTATAACATTGACGATGATGAGGTTGAGGATGAGGATGCGGTTGATTATGATGTCGATGATGACAATGATGTCGATGATGAAGATGGTGATGATGATGATGATTATGATACCATTGATGATCATAAAGATGAATATTATGATGGTTGTGATTATTCTAATGAGGATGACATGATGATGATGATTTATATTTTTCTAATGAGTATGAACATGGTGATGATGATTGTTATTTTTCTAATGGGTATGAACATGATGATGATGATGAAGATGAACATGAGGTTGATTATCATGTAGATGATGACGATGATGAAGATGGCGATGATGATGATGATGATGATGATGATGATGATGATGATGATGATGATGATGATGATGATGACGACGATGATGATGATGATGATGACGATGATGATGATGATGATGACGATGATGATGATACCATTGATGATGGTTGTGATTATCCTAATGAGGATGGCATGATTATGATGATTACAATTATTATAATGAGTGTGAACATGATGATGGTGATGAAGATGAGAATTATGATGATGATGATGATGATTATAACATTGACGATGATGAGGCTGAGGATGAGGTTGATTATGATGTTGATGATGACGATGATGAAGATGGTGATGATGAGGATGATGAGGATGATGATGATGATGATGATGATGATGATACCATTGATTATCATAAAGATGAAGATGATGGTGGTTGTCAAGTGATGATGATGATGATGATGCCATTGATAATCATAAAGATGAAGATGATGATGATGGTGGTGGTGGTGATGATACATCATAAAGATGAAGATGATGATGGTTGCGATTATTATAATGAGGATGATATGATGATTATGATTGCTATTTTTCTAATGAGTATGAACATAATGATGATGATGAACATGAACATGAGGTTGATTATGATGTCAATGATGACAATGATGAAGATGGTGATGATGATGATGATGATGATGATACAATTGATGATAATAAAGATGAAGATGATGATGATGATGATGATGATGATAACATTAATGATCATAAAGATGAAGATGATGATGGTTGCGATTATTCTAATGAGGATGACATGATGATGATGATGATTGCGATTATTCTAATGAGTATGAACATGATGATGATGATGAAGATGAAAATGATGATGATGATGAAGATGAACATGATGATTATGATGATAACATTGATGATGATGATGATTATAACATTGACGATGGTGAGGATGAGGATGAGGATGAGGTTTATTATGATGTCGATAATGATGATGATGAAGATGGTGATGATGAGGAAAATGATGACGATGATGATGATTATGATTATGATTATGATACCATTGATGATCATAAAGATGAAGATGATGATGGTTGTTATTATTCTAATGAGTATGACATGATGATGATGATTTCTACTTTTCTAATGAGTATGAACATGATGATGATGATGATGAACATGAACATGAGGTTGATTATGATGTCGATGATGAAGATGGTGATGATGATGATGATGATACCATTGACGATCATAAAGATGAAGATGATGATAATGATGATGATACCATTGATTATCACAAAGATGATGGTGATTATGGTTGTGATTATTCTAATGAGGATGAAATGGTGATGATGATTTCTATTATTCATCATCAACAACTTCTTCATGTGTATCATCATCTGGTCCAGAATTGCTATCATTGAAAGGATCGCTCATATCATCATCATCATCATTTTCGGTTATATATGCATCATCAATATCATCACCGTGTACAAAATCATCTACTACATCATTTGGATGATCAACTTCTTGATCGGATTCTTCATCTAAAACATATGGGGCAGCCAACTGCTCCTGATCTACATCACCTTCTTCTTCGACATTGTCTTCTTTCTCCAATGGATTATACTTGGCCGATCTTCCTCTTTGATCATATATAACAATGTATGACCAAACTGCTTCACCTGGCACCTCTGAGTAAAAGACCTACTCACATTTACTTGGAAGAACATAAGGCTATGTATCTAGTTTTCAAGTGCCCTTGTATTAACCATGGTAAATCCATTGGCATGCTCAATAACAGTTCTTTTAGTATCACGTTCATTCATTTGTAGCCTGTACCATTTGACCTCTAACAAGACTATTTTAAAGGAACTAAAGTCACAATCAATCATATCTTCCAAATAACCATAGTATCTATTTTTAGATACTTCTAGATGCTTGTCACTTCTAGAGGAAACATTAGTGACTTGAAAAACTGTAGTTATCCCACAATCAAATGTTTTCTTCTTGTCATCCAAATTTTTGTTATGAAATTTATGACCATTGGACCACATAGCCTTGTGTTGTATCAACTGCATCATGCCCAACTCAATATATAAATATATAAGAAGAAATAAACAAAATAAATGAATTTATATAATGGGAAACAACAACAAAAAATGATCAGGGTATAAAATATACTTTCCTTTTTATCTTTTAAACCACATGCTAAATAAATTTCCCTTTGTGTAAGTTCATCGGGATATTCTTCTCGATGGCGATGCATTGTTTTAATCAATTTACTCACCCCTTCCCATGATAAGGTACCATAGAATTCTATACATTGTTCTATCCATTCCTCTGTCCAATCACAATTGTTTGCAATGTATAAATGTACAGCATCCCACACATGACCAACTATATGGAAAAATAACAATTAAGAATTGTAAATTAGTTATCTTTAAAGTCAATTAAGTTTACCTTACAATACTTATGGAATAATAAAAATTACATGAGTAAGATATATATGAAATTGAAAAATTAATTGTATAATAAATTAAATCTACACCATCTAATTACCTTTCACTTTCCTTTTTCTTCCTTTCCCCAATGGGACCTCCCCTTCAAATTTGTTGATGAATTTGACATGCCAAACACGAGAAAGATTGATATTTTTTTCTAAATTTGGAAGATACTGGCTAATGTACACCACGGATTGATATACCATATATCCCTACACAATAGAACCCTCAGGACGTGTTCTTTTTCTAACAAAAGTCTTCAGTGACTTTAAATGCCTTTCCACCATACACATTGATCTTGTGTGTATAGGTACACACAATTCAATCTCCTCAACTTGGCATATGAGATAGTGTTATTATGCATTGAAAAATCTTGGAATTAAATACTTTTGCATTTCACTCATTACACGAGGAATTTCTCTCTTCCAATACCTAATATCTTCTTTATGGATTTCTTTAGATGAAAGCCACCTACAAATGATGCAAGAAAATAATAGTGATGGACAAGATTGAGGCATATATAATAAAGTTCCACACTTTAAAATACAATATGTCAATAAGCTATGCAACAAAGTGAACAAACATTTTCATGCATATAAATTCTTACTTACCTCATGTATTTACCAAGATCATATATAACTTGTTTTGTGTTGTCGTCAAAGAAATATGGGAGAGATAAAGGTAGAATGTACTATAACAAAAAGAAAATGATCATTATTTATTAATTTCCAAATAAGAGATAACAATTATTAAAAATATGTACTAAATGGAAATTATATACATAAATGATTACCTTAATGAATGTATGTCAATCATGAGTTTTAACACCACCAAAATCACCTTTTTTCATTAAGATAGTTTGTATGTTCGACGAAAACCCTGTCGGAAACCTTATTTTCAAAATGACCTATTTTATATCATTGCTTTGTTGCTCTGTCAATAACCATGGAAGACTACTATTTCGATACCCCTCTCCAGCATTGGAATTAATTACACTTTGCAATGCGTGATTGGCTTCTGCAATGTCACTACAATTTTTTCCCAATTTTATCTTTGTCAATTCTTCCATCTAATATTATCCATATCATTTCTATTACATTCTTCCCGATATGCATTGTATCGAACAAAAGAGCTATTTGTAGGTTCTCATAGTAAGGCAACCTACTAAATTATATGGGATAACTCTTCATTCCTCATGGAAGCCCATTCATGCCTTCACAACATTCAATATTAAACACAAACGAAAACACATTAACAATAATTCATGACACCCATGGTATAGAAAATTCAATAAAAATATAAAATTCATAATACTACATATTTATATGCTACATATACAATTTGCATACCATGGCAATGTCTATTATATTCCAACTTCCATAGGTGAGGTGTCATTCTTCATGGTTTCTTCCCATTCTCTTCTTTTCCATTGAATTTTTTTTTCTTAGTAGTTTGATACCTATGGTTCTTAGGGAGGAAGTGCCTATACTCATCAAACACCTCCTTTACTAAACTTCTTGAACGACGATATTTTATCCTAGGACCACAGACTAAACATGCAATTTTTCCCTTTGTTTGAATACCTACAAGATATATGTATCAATGTTATATAAGCATCAAAAGATTATTAATTTAAATAAAAAATGCATGATATTTACCTTAAAAACATATTAATTTAAAATGCAACATAAATTTACATACCACAAAAATGTGTTAACCCAGAGCGTCATGAATTGTCCATGCAAGTATTCCATGAAACTGAAATTGTTTCTGCCCAATTGGTTTAGAGATGTCATACATAGTGATGCCAGCCCATAAATTCAATAGCTCATCAATAAGAGGATCAATATATACATTCATATCTTTAACTTGGTACTTACCTAATTTATTCAACAATATACGATGATATTCAGTTATGTTTCCCAATATATAAAAGGTGTTCTCATGTAGCAATGAAACAAAGAAATGAAATAATATAATTACTTTCAAAAAAAATACCTGGAATAATCATTGCCAACATTGTGTGCTCTCTCTTTATCGACATCCAAGGAGGAAGGTTATTGTTTATGACGAAAATAGACCACACTTAGTACATAGAACGAAGCTCTCCAAATGGATTGAAACCATCAGCTTCCAATGAAACTCTAACATTACGAGGTTCATCTTTAAAAATTGGTCATTTTTCTTTGATTTTATTCAATGAAGAACCATCTGCAGGAATGCGAAGAACACCATATTCACTTATGTTCTTTGCAAGATAATCCATACTTTGTGCTATATTTTGGCACCTGAATAGTCATTGGAAACATGGAATTATGGGAATATAATGATGAACTTTGGGATGCACCTTTTTTGTTACTTGATTAGTTCGATATCTACTAATTTCACATTGTGGACATTTGTTTTTTGATGCATATTGTCCATAATATATAATATGATCATTAGGACATGCATTAATAGCTTGATAGTCCATTCCAATTTCTTTCATAATCAAGAATACCTCTCGACATGTGCGTGGTAAATTATTTGATGGTGGTAATAGAAATTCACCCAACAGTCTACAACATTGACAAAAAAAATAAAATGTAAACAATATAAATCATAAATATTTATTATCCCTAATTTATGAATTAATTAACATTAAAAATGAAGGAAAATAATTAAATTTTCAATATACCATGTGAAGATGCAATTACTACATTACATACCTTAGGATATGTGTGAAACAAGTTCTTAACAAACCATTCAAAACTTTCAAGTTCACCAACAACAATATAGCAGATAGAAGATTTTTTGGTGAGCCTTCATAAAGAGGTTCTTGGGACTTCTCGAATAGAGGAACATCATGAATATCATGGAGGTTGTCCTCATCAATGGAGAAAATGTGCCTTGGATCAATCTATTTATCTCATCTTCTTCATTTGTATCAATAAAGTTATCTTCATCCATAGGATAATTAAGAACTTCATCTTAAATATTATGATATCCATGTTCCTCACCTTGTAAAGTAGTATTTCTACTATAATTATGTGGCGAATAGCTCTCTGGCGGTTGAAATTTAGGGGGGAATTGTCTTTATAATTAGAAACAATGTAATCACATTAGTGTATAATATACAACACATAAATTTAAAATGATAAAACATTTTGTGAATACATGATCAGTACTATTACAAGAAGTACATTATCTAATGAATAACGTCTTACCAAGGGACGATATTCCAACCCCCCTTCAGCATGCCCCTTCTCCTTACAATGTTTCTTAACACTTGTTCTTAAAATTATTCTCATTCTCAAACCCCTGCAATCATCGCAAGGGTAATAACACTTTCCATCACCCTTCGCCTCCAATGTTTCCTTAAACTCAGCATACCTCTTATTATTGTCTTCCCAAGTATATTTCTTTGGCATTATACTAGCCTATAAGAACCAAAAAAACTCAATCAATGTATAAGTAAATTAAATAGAGTATATATATATATATATACTAAAGGAGACATAAAATTAAAGGGCATGACATGGAAAGTGATAAATCTAATTAGTAAATCCATGTTGACTTTACTTCAATAGGTTACATATCACAAACACCCCTCCTTTCCAAATTATTAAGGAATAATTTAGTGTGGGGGTCTATTCTTACCACCAACCACTATATTTTCGATATTTAGTGATAAAATTTAAATCCCCCCAAGAGTTATGTTCTCCCAAGTTAGGAAACATGATCTCTCACAACAACATGGGATCACAGTGCTTAAACAATTTTTCACATAGGATATTACCACATTCTATTTTACCCCTCTATAAATAAGAAACTAAACAAATAAGACATTTCAAAAGCAATGATCCTGTTTCCCTAAATAGTCCATCTTCATTTTTTTTAATGAGACAATGATTAAGAGACAAATCCCGGTGACATTATATTTACTACATTGGAAACATACTAGTTCACTAACCACAAACCTCAATGCAAAACTAAAATTTTACAAAGATTTTGAAATTACCTAAAACACCCATTATTTCTCATGTACCTTCCCTAACAAAATTATATACTCTATCATGATACATTCAAATCAATACCTCCTAATCATCCATCTCTTGCCATGTTGGTATTGGATGTGATAGTATTGAGGAGAAAATGAATAGACGACTCACTTTGTGTATGACCCTACACATTAAAGGAGACAAAGAATTTAAATACTAACTGGGAAACCAAAGGAGATCAAAAATTTGATGTGTTAAACCAGTACCAGAATCTTGAAATCACATATCAAACAATCAGCAGAAAAAATTTTGCAACTATAGAAAAACATTTGATGAAATATCTTAAGAACATGTATTTATAGATCAATTATCATGGCAGTCACAGCGAAAATGCACAATGGTCAAATTTCAACAATAAGAAAAAGTCAATGATTGTTACTGTGATGACCGTTGATTTGCAAATGTTTAGAGTTTTGTCACTAGATGTGTATCTTCATTGCAATAGAGATGAAATGTCGTCGCTATAGAGAGAAACAGTCATTTACGTCTCAATAGCGATGATTATCGGGGGCCTGAACAATTTTTTTCAAAAAAAATATCAATTTATCCACAAAAATTACCATTTTAGCTTATTCGTGGCAATATTTTGTGGAACGTTTGAGCCATATGTACTAGTGAATGTAAGCCCCAAAGAATAAAATGAGGCAGCTTCCTCCTCCTTAGATGGATTGTTTCTCCTCTCTATAGTGAACTTGCTTGAGTGCTCTACTTGTCCAAATGAGGGAGGTGCATCTCCTATTTATACTTGTCAGCAAAGAGGCCTAATAACCCAATAGGGATGACTTCTCCTTACTGTTAGGGATGACTTCTCCTTGTTGTTAGGGTTGACCTGCCTTGGAAGACTCAAAAATACATTTTAATATTACTTTTGTGGATACTACTGACCTGACTTACAATGGAGGTTTTGCCTCAAGACTTTACATGACCAAATACATCACTGACATCCCTAATAAAAGGAACATCTTCGAAACGGGTAATAATAATAATAATAATACAAAAATAGAAAATATTTTGCAACTAGAGTTCTTTAACAACAAGGCCCTTGTTGAAAAATAATATGGTCATCAAATTCCTAAGTTAATGTCTTATAATGGGGGAGAATATGTTAACAACAAGTTCACTACTTTTTGTACTCCATAGGACATCCAAAAACAACACATTGTTGCATATACACCACAGCAAAATGGTGTAGCTGAAAGGAAGAATTGCACTTTAAAAGAAATGACTAATTGTATGCTCTAAGCTAAGGTACTTAGTCTTCAACTTTGGGTTGAAGCCGTCAATTGTGTGAATTACATAGTTAACCCCCCCCCCCCCCACTAAATTTTTACTAGGTATCGTATCAAAAGAAGCGTGGAATCAAGTTAAACCAGATATAAGTCACTTTTGTGTGTTTGGTAGTGAAGCATGGGCTCATGTTTTAGATGAAAAATGGAAAGCATTGTAGCCCAAAAGTGAAAAGTGAATAGTTATTGGATATTATGAATATCTCAAAGGCTATATAATTATGCATCCACATTCTCATGATATAAGTATTAGAAGAGATGTTAAATTTGATGAAAATCTAATGACCTACAAGCCTAGTTTCATGTTGGTGACATACATGGTCTACAATCCTAAATCAACGCTTGTTCCATCTTCTACCCCCAACTTCCTAAACAACATTCCTACTCTAATTTTTTATGATGATGATGGGGATGAAAATACATCTCCACTTTCTCATTTTCCTCTAGTTACACCAGTACACACTCTTCCTCAATGGGCTCGTTCAACATGCAAAGTGGATGGTGATCTTGTCGGTGATCCTAGAGATCAGCATTGAACATGTTCTCAGTTCAAGCAAGCCACTTATATTTTTCACTCAAGTTTCAAATAATCATGACCCAAAGACATTTG
Source organism: Pseudotsuga menziesii (assembly GCA_001517045.1). Lineage (NCBI taxonomy): Eukaryota > Viridiplantae > Streptophyta > Pinopsida > Pinales > Pinaceae > Pseudotsuga > Pseudotsuga menziesii. The sequence continues at coordinate 510,355 of LPNX011149790.1, forward strand.
CAGAAGCTTCAGGGAATCTATATTGGGATGCATCTATGGATGAAGAATATCGTTCCTTAATGGAGAATGAAACCTAGGATCTTGTACCTCTTCCAAAAGGAAGAAAACTTGTCATATGTAAATGGGCCTATAGTACTAAGTATGCATCAAATGGAAGTGTCAAAAGACTAAAGGAAAGGTTACTTGCCAATGGATTTTCCCAAGTTGAAGTAATTGACTACAATGAAACCATTTCCCCTGTCGCCAAAATGAACTCTATTTTTCTTGTTCTTTTCCTTGCAGCCTTACATAAATGGGAGGTCCATCAAAAGGATGTCAACTCTACCTTCTTGCATGGGTATTTGTAGCAAAAAAAATATATGGAAGAACCTCCTGGCTATGTTCAGAATGAATCTAGTCTTGTATGTCGCCTTAAAAAATATTTATGTTTCCTCAAGCAAGCTCCTCGAGCCTGCTATGACAAAATAAATAGATTTCTCCTTGACATTGGGATTTTCTAGATTTCATTATGACCCTGGTGTCTATACATGAAAGAAGGAAACCATCTCACCATCCTTTATATTTATGTTGATGACCTTATTCTTACTGGTAGTGACCATAAACTTTTAACCCATGTGAAATTCTATCTTAACTAGAAATTTGAAATTACTGACCTAGGACATTTGCATTATTTTATTAGCCTCCAAGTCTTAAAAACCAAAGAAGGAATTTTTATTTCTTTGTTTGAGTATTCTTGTGACCTTCTTTGTAATTTTCACATGGAAGATTGTAAACCAATCCCTTCTCCCTTCCATACTGGAGTCAAACTTTATGTCGCTTGTACTTCACCTGAAGTACATACCACCTTGTATCGTTAACTTGTTGGCAGTATCTTATACTGGACTCATACACGTCTTGATCTTTATTTTTTTATTGGTCATGTTTTCCTCTATATGATAACACCCTGTTGATGTAATTGTAACTTCGGAATGTATTCACTTGTATTTCTTATGTACTATAACCCGATGTTTATTCCGAGATGTATTTGTAATGTGAGTCATTTCATGCCCCGAGGTTCCTATCGGGAGTTTCTATAATGTAAACAAGTCATATCAAGTCAAGGTGGGTAACCCTCCTATTATCTAAGGGTTAAAGTCCCCACAGTTCTGAGGCACTAGGGTTATTAGACTCACATACTGAAGTCGGCTCTAGTTGGGTTTAGTCAAGTCGGCAATTAGTATAAATAGAAAGCTAGGATCTCTATTTATCACACACTCACTCACACTCAGTTGTAGCGCATAGCTAAGGAAGAGAAAGACAATGGGGCAAGGAAGAAAGAAGTTACTGTTGTCGGGATATCATCTTACTATTTTTGGGTTTCACTTTTGGTGCTGATTCTATCTCTGAGGAAGTTGAGGGGTTTTCTCCATTTATGGTTTCCCCGAGGAAAAACACTGTGTTCATTGTCTCTTGTGTTTGATTGCTGTGCTTGTTTTTCTCTTAGTTAAATATCCTAATGTTATGCTAGCTTAATGTTAAAAATCTAACATGGTATCAGAGCTAACCTGAGAAGAAGACACTGTGTAACTGCGGGAACTAGGGCTTCCTACTTTGTGGATCTCTCTCCACAGATTTTCAGCAAAAGAAGGGTGGAATAACTCTCCTCCCTATGGTGCATCTTTCTATCGAAGCAGAATCCAATTCTGAGGTTTTTCAGTTTTGGACCCAACACTACTACCGAAAATTAGGGCTTTTCACAGAAGTGGAATTATTCAGTGAGCCCAGGCCTGGATTGATCTCCTCCCCAAAATCGAATTTAGGGATCAAAATCAAAGCATTTGGTTGGACAGAACTTCAGAAAAGCAAAACCCTAATATGCTCCTAAACCAGCACTGCAGAAATCCAGCTCCAAATCCAGATCCGACATCTTGACCTGGTAAGATCTAAATATTTTGTATTTCCATTTGAGGTTCTCAGTTAAGATGTCTCATCATACCAAGCTTGATAAAAAGATTGAGGGATCTGGTAACTTTCGAGCCTAGAAGTATAGGATCTCCCTAGTCCTGGAAGAAAATGAGTTGGACTCCTACATCCATGAGGAGGTTCCAGTTCCAGAGGGATATAAGGCCAAGGCCTTACATAAGAAGAAGTTGGTTATGGAAAAGAGGATCATTTCTAATTCTATCAAGGATCACCTCATACCACATGTGTCCTCCCTCAAGACACCTAAAGCCATGTTTGATGCTCTAACCAAATTGTTTGAAGAGAAGAACATCAATCAGAAGATGACTCTAAGGAACCAGCTGAATAATGTAAAGATCCAGAATGAGGAGACCATCTAGTCATACTTCACAAGGTTATCCCAGATCAAAGAATAGCTGGAAGCAGTAGATGAAGAAGTGGAGAATGCATAAATTGTGATGACAACCTTGAATGGTCTCCCTAGGTCATGGGATTCTTTCATCCAAGGAATCTGTGCTAGGAAGAAGTTAGTCAATTTCAGTAGACTGTGGGAAGAATGTTCACAAGAAGAAGCTCAGATAGCAGCTCGATAAGAAAAGATGTGAAGTGAAGATCAAGCTCTCACAGTACATTCCGGGACAAGAAGAAGGGAAAATCATCATCACCAAGGTAAGCATTCTCGTCAGAAAAACAATCCTGTAAGAAGGGATCCATCCAAACTCAGATGTTATACATGTGATGAAATAGGACACTTTGCTAGAAATTGTCCCATGAATAAGAATGGATCCAAGAAGAAGAAGAAGAAGAACTCCAAAAGAAGACATCATGCTCACACTGTTGAGGATGATGATCCTCCCAGGAAGAAAGTAAAACAAGAAAGTGAAGATGAATATGTCCTGATCTCCACTCTCACAGGAACTGTCACTCATGGAAGCAAAGATTCGCTTATTGAAAGTGGAGCTTCCAAACACATGACAAGTTTCAAGGAATCCTTTGAGAAACTATCTGAACATAACTCACCCCATAAGGTGAAACTTGGGGATGACTACCAATATCCCATAAAAGGTAGTGGTGAATCCTCCTACAAGCTAGACTCTAGAAAGTCTATGAAAATGAAGGATGTCTTGTTTGTACCAGGACTAAAGAAGAATCTTATATCCATATCAGCACTGGATGCAAAAGGCATGAGGGTAGATGGCCAAGTCCTCATGTGGTCAAGAGGAAACACTATTGACGATGCAATCATAATTGGAGAACAAGAAGGAGGTTTATACAAATTGAAGGGCCATCCCAAACATGCTTTGGTTGATGACACAGTAGACCAAAATGAACTTTGGCATAGAAGGCTTCCACATGTGCATTATAGAGCACTACCACTTGCAAGCAAAGTTGTTGAAGGTCTTCCAGAAATTCAAGCAAAACATGAAGGGGTCTGCAAAGGATGTGCAAAAGGAAAGAATGCAAAGAAGACATTTCCAAGTAACGAGAGAAAGGCAAAAAGAATCTTGGAAATCATCCACTCATATGTATGCGGACCAATGTCATCAAGTTCACTAAGCGGGTATGTATACTATGTTTCTTTCATTGATGACTTTTCTAGGAAGACATGGATTTACTTCATGAAGAACAAAGATGAAGTTTTCAGCAAATTCAAGGAATTCAAAGCCTTGATCGAGAATCACACAGAAAAGAAGATCAAGACCTTTCTATCAGATAATGGCGGAGAATTCACATCAAATGAATTCAAATACTTATGCAAAGAATCGGGGATTAAGAGGGATTTATCCACTCCATATAATCCACAACAGAATGGGGTTGCAGAAAGGAAGAATAGAACTACCATGGAAGCTACAAGAGCAATGCTTCATGATCAGGATATTCCCATGCATCTATGGGCAGAGGCTTCCAGAACAGCGATGTATGTATAGAACCGTACTCCACACAAAGTACTCGAGAACAAGACACCTGAAGAAGTATTTTCCAGCAAGAAACCAGAAGTCAGCCATCTTAGAATATTCGGCTGTCCAGTGTACATACACATTCCAAAAGAGAAGAGAACAAAACTAGATCCTTCAGGAAAGAAGGGTATATTTGTGGGATACTCTGATAGCTCGAAGGCTTATAGAATATACTTCCCAGGATTCAAGAAGATCAACATCAACAGGGATGTAACATTTGATGAAGACACATCTTACAACAAATCTAGAAAGAGACCTGCTGAAGAACCTGAAGAAGTAGAAGCACCCAGAATTCATGATACAACCATGAATGAAGAAACTCAAGAAGAAGATCGAGAATTTGAAGAACCAAAAAGACCTATAGATCCACCTCAGGGGAAGAATCCTCACAAGAGGAAACCTACTTGGGTACAAGAAATTATCCAAGGTGCGGAAAGATATGGGGCTCTAGAAGAGAATCACAGAGAAAGAAAGAGAACCAGATCCTACTCCGAATATGTAGCTTTACTATGTGACTTTATCAATGAAGAACCTTCCAATTATGAAGAAGTGGTGGAATGGAAAGAATGGAAGGATGCTATGATCGAAGAGTATCAATCGATCATGAAGAACGATGTTTGGGATGTTGTCCCAATACCAGAAGGAAAGTCGGTTGTAACTTCCAAATGGATCTACAAGATCAAGCATGCTACAGATGGTAACATAGAGAAATATAAGGCAAGATTCGTGGCTCGAGGTTTCTCACAGAAAGAAGGAATAGACTATGAAGAAACCTTTGCACCTGTAGCTAGATACACTTCCATCATATCAGTACTTGCTCTGGCTACAGTAATGAAATGGAAGATACACCAAATGGATGTCAAGACTACTTTCTTGAATGGTGTAGTGGAAGAGGAAGTGTATGTAGAACAGCCACTTGGTTTTGAGACACATGACAGGGAGTCTCATGTGTGCAGATTGAAGAAAGCCCTATATGGTTTGAAATAGGCACCTAGGACATGGTAATGTAGAATTGACAGCTTTCTATCCAGTTTGGGCTTTACCAAGAGTAAAGCAGATTCCAACCTTTACTACAAGGTTGAAGATGGCAACCCAGTGATGCTCCTACTATATGTAGATGATCTGTTTGTAACAGGTATAGATGATTTGATTATTGATACGAAGAGAAAGCTTGCTATCGAGTTTGAAATGAAGGACTTGGGTATGATGCATTATTTTCTAGGCATGGAGGTGTGGCAGAATGCGGATGGAATCTCCCTCGGATAAGGGAAGTATGCAGTAGAGATCATGAAGAGGTTTGGGATGATGGATTGCAAGGCCATGACCACACCTATGGCATCGAACATGAATCTATTGAGTGATGCTTCATCAGAGACGGTTGATGCTACGATGTATCGTCAGATGATTGGGTCCTTGATGTATCTGACGAACACGAGACCAGACATTTGCTTTGTTGTGAACACCTTGAGCTAGTTCTTAACAGATCTGAGACATGTTCACTTGATTCCTACAAAGCATATTCTGAGGTACCTCAGGGGTACAATTGATTATGGGCTCAAGTATGAGGTGAATCAGAAGATTAACCTGTAGGTTAATGTTGATTCAAATTGGGCAGGAAGTGCCATCGACAGGAAGAGCACTTCAAAATGTTGCTTTAGTATGGGATTAGGTGTGATCTCTTGGTTTAGCAGGAAGCAATCCTATGTGGCACTGAGTACAGCTGAAGCAGAGTATGTCTCAGCTTGTTCAGCTAGTTGTGAGGCAGTATGGCTAAGGAAGCTACTGTCTGATTTATTTGATCTCCAGATAGATGCTACTTGTATACATTGTGACAACCATAGTTGCGTGAATTTGTCATAGAATCCAGTGTTCCATGACAAGTCGAAGCATATCAAGATCAAGTATCACTATATCATGGATATGGTGTAGAGGGGAGCAGTGAAGCTCCAATATGTTGCGACAGAGGAACAGATAGCTGATTTGTTGACAAAGCCATTGGCTAGGGTGAAGTTTGAGTACTTCATGGAGAATCTTGGTGTTCTCCAGATCGAGGTTTCCTCCAAGGGGAAATGATGAGACCCAGAGCCATTCTAACATGGTGAGAGGATTGGTTCCTTCCATGGTTAGATGTAAGGGCTGAGCCATTCTGTCATGGTGAGAGGATTGGTTCCTTCCATGTCAGATGTGAGTGCTGAGCCATTCTGATGTGACTATAGGATTGGTTCCTACATGATCAGAAGTAAGCACTGAATACCATTCTTGGAATGGAGGCACCTGGTTAGTTACTAGGAAATATCAGTCTAGGACTGGGGACCATTCTGATATGACTGTAGGATTGGTTCCTACAAGATCAAATGTGAGTGCAAGCCCTTCTGACATTGGTTGTCAGATGTAAGTGTAGAGCCCTTTCGGCATGAAGGATTGGTTCCTTGCATGGTCGAATATAAGTGTTGAGTCTTTCTGACATTGGTTGTCAGATGTACGTACAGAGCCTTTCGGCATGGAGGATTGGTTCCTCGCATGGCCGAGTGTAAGTGTTGAGCCTTTTCGACATTGGTTAATGGATGTCAGTGCTGGGCCTTTCTGACAGGGTTTTGGGAGGTGTTCCCACATGGTCAGATGTGAGTGTTGGGCATTCCTTTCTGATATGATTATAGGATTGGTTCCTACATGATCAGATGTAAGTGTTGGGTGGGCCATTCTGACTTAGGGTCAGATATAAGTGCTGGAAGAAGACCTACATGGAGGCTAGGCCTACAACTAGCATGAAAAAGGGCTGGCTCTGTAGAACTTCCTGTGACGAGAAGAATCATGAGATAGCACCCGTGAAGATCCATTGATGATAATCTAGCAGAGATGATCCAGATCCAGTGATGATGCTCTAGAGATGATCCAGATCCAGTGATGATGATCCAGATCCAGATGAATATGACTTGAAGATGAAGATGACTTGAAGATAGAGATGAATTGAAGGTGAATATGATGAGGACTCGATGATGATCCAGATGATACAAAGAAGAATACTTGTGCTGATAAATTGTGTTGAGAGAATACCTTCCTAGTTAAGAGGGAGTGTTGATGTAATTGTAACTTCGGAATGTATTCACTTGTATTTCTTATGTACTGTAACTCGATGTTTATTTTAGGATTTATTTGTAATGTACTTGAGTCATGTCATGCCCCAAGGTTCCTATCAGGAGTTTCTATAATGTAAACAAGTCATGTCAAGTCAAGGTGGGTAACCCTCCTATTGTCTAAGGGTTAAAGTCCCCGCAATTCCAGGGCACTAGGGTTATTAGACTCACCTAGTGAAGTCGACCCTAGTTGGGTTTAGTCAAGTCATGAATTAGTATAAATAGAGAGCTAGGCTCTGTATTTATCACACACTCACGCACACTCAGTTGTAGTGCATAGCTGAGGAAGAGAAAGACACTGGGGCAAGGAAGAAATAAGTTACTGCTGTCAGGAGATCATCTTACTGTTTTTGGCTTTCACTTTTGGTGTTAATTCTATCTCTAAGGAAGTTGCAGGGTTTTCTCCATTTATTGTTTCCCCGAGGAAAAACAATGTGTTCATTCTCTCTTGTGTTTGATTTTTGTGCTTGTTGTTCTCTCAATTAAAGATCCTAATGTTATGCTAGCTTAATGTTAAAAATCTAACACACCCAATGAAAGCCAATGGAAAGTAGAAAAAATTATACTTCGATATATTCAAGGTATAGTTCAACTTGGGATTCATTATAGTGTAGGGGGGACTCCTTTGTTGGTCAGTTTCACTGATTTAGATTAGGTCAATGATCTTGATGATTGGAATTCTACTACATGTTCTGTTTCAATATTAGTTTGAGACCTGTTACTTGGGATTGTAAGAAACAACAAGCTCTTTCTCTTTCTTTATAAGAAGCAAAGTATAGAGCCTCAATTAATGCAAGTCGTGAATCATTTTGGCTTCTACAAATTCTTTTAGAGTTTGGATTCGAGCAGAATCATCCACCTCCCCTTTGGTGTGACAATTAAAGAGACATCAATATCACCAATTATCTAATTCAACATCAGTGTAGCAAACACATTGAGCTACATATGCAGCTCATCAGAAAGCTTATTCATGATTGCGTTCTTGAAGTCCTATTTTAACCTACATATGATCAAGTTGCAGACATCTTCCCAAATTCTCTTACATAAGCAATTTTTTATAACCTTCAATCTAAATTTAGGAGTTCAGGAATTTGTCATTAAGGTGGGATAGGCTCTATTGCCTCCTTCCTTCTTCTATAGTGTCACTTTTGTAAATCATTCAATCATATCCCAAGTTGTTCTTAAGGGGGGGTGTTAGGATATTTAGACACTTACAAATTATTTAAGACCAACTTATTATAATATATCTATTAGTAAAAGTGTGTTTCAATAGTATGCATTAGTATGAATTTGTACATATGTAATATGATGGTCACAATATGTTCTTGATAGAGAGTGATCTGGTGGTTCATCTTCTCCTCGAGCTTAACAACCATTGATCCATGGCTTAACACCTAATTGGTCCATGATATCTATTTAAAGATCATGGATGGTAATTTGTTAGTTAATGAATTATGAGAAGGTTATTTGTAATATTACTTTCTTTGCATAATAATATTACCTCAAGTAGCTATTTGGCTGGGGTTGTGGAGTGTTTCCCTCTTCGAGGGCTTAAACCATGTAAAAACATCAGTGTTTTTATCTGTGATATGTTTGTGTCTGCGGCTTCTCAAGGTGTTGAATCTTTTGGAAGTATCCTATGATAGTCAAACATGACATGAAAGTATCCTTTGTTCTTTTTTCCTAGAAAGAGTTTAAGGTAAGCGCCCCTACATCCTCATTCCATTGAGTGAGTCGAGAGATCCTATGATGAGTTGATGGATCGATCGAATGTACAATCTATAAGGAGTTGTGATCACTAATTCTTTCAACATCAAATTCTTTTATTGTTGATCTAAACATATAATTTCTATTGATGATTTCCCTTATGTTGGAAGAAACTTTCATTGAGATATGGAACTAGTACTACCTCCTTGGGATGAATGGGGAAACATAAAGTAAATATATTCAAGTTGTTTTGAAAAGTATCTTATGATTTTTATTTTATTTTGTCATATTTAATTTATATGCTTTTTATAGGTGTATAATTTTCTTTCTAAATGTTATGTCACTAACAAAATAAATTATGATGATACAAATGTTATGCACTTAATTCCAAAAATAACATAAAAATACAAGGAAATAATGACCCAACACCTTCATAATGAAATAAAGACATGAATAGGAAGAATCTTTGAGGGGGGTTTTCCTTATACATGATATAAAATGCACAAGATAAGACATGATCCCAAAACTAGGTCTCCTTGGTAAATGTAGGAGACAAAAGGTACAATTACAATTAAGTTCATAGTTCATCATACAATTACAATTAAGGTATTAAAAAACCAATAAATACAATACTAATATAATAATACACATCTAATGTCACAATATATGGGGATTATCATACCTATCCCCTTCAAACAAGTGATGTTCTCAATAGTTAATTAACTACATATGTTTCTGCATGAAGAACTCATTTCCCCATGTCACCTATTCCATTCCTCTTGATGAGTAACTTAGTAATTGCTCAAATTCACAGTTGCTTTATCTTTGTGTCAAGGATCATTTCAGGTTCTGGTATCAATTTCCCTTATTTATCAATACCTAGTAAAATAGTTTAGAATGGGATCTTGTCACCAATTACTTTTTTAAGGAAAGAAACATGGAAGAATGGGCGTACTCATGAAGATGGAGGAAACTCCAATTTGTAATCCATACTTCCAATCCTATGCAACACCTTATATGGATCATAATATATGGGTTCTAATTTATTGTCCTTCTTTTGTTTCTTGAGGGACATCTATTTGTATGGTTGTAACCTAACAAATACCCAATCCCCTAATTCAAATTTTATTTCACTATGGTGTTGATATGCTTGTTATTTCATCCTATTTTGTGTTATATCCAAGTTATATTTCAATAGTTGTTGAATCTATTGTCGGTGCTTTATCCTATACTCCAATGCTTGAAACTTAGTTTTAACTTTCAAGGATGATGTGATGGAAGTAGGATGGTAGCCATAAAGTGCCATAAATGGTGACATTTTTTATGAAGTATGGAAATATGTGGTGTGCCACTATTCCACTAAGGGACCCATTGCATTTTTTATCATATGTAAAGCAATGAAGATAACATTCTAGGAATTTATTAACAAACTCAATTTTCCCATCATATTGAGGATGGTAAGAGGAGATATGAGCCAATTGAGTGCCCAAAAAAGAAAATATTTCCTTCAAAAAAATACCAGTGAAAATTAGATATCTATCACTTACAATAAACTTGGGGATTCCATGTAGCCTCTGTAATGTTTCCATGATTGCTACAACTATTGTACATACTTTAAAAGGATGAGAAAGAGAGTAAAAATGGGCACAATTTGTGAGTTGATCCACTACTACCATGGCGATAGTATTTATTTTTTACTTTGGTATATTTGTGATAAAATCTATTTAGACATATTCCCAATGTTGACTTGGTATGGAAAACAGATGTAGAAATCTCGATGTCTTGATTTTCTCTCCCTTATTTTTTTGGAGAGCTAAACATTCTGCCTCAAACTTTTTGTACATAAGTTTTAAGACCTTCCTAGAAAAAAATCCTTCTTGATTTTGTTGTAAGTTTTTAAGAACCTTGAATGTCCTCATATAGGAAAAGTTTCCAATTCCAAAAGGACCTTTTGTTTGAGTTGAGAATTTTCAAATAAATATAGGTGATCTTAGTACCATACTGAATCACTCATCCACGCAAATTTTTCCAGTGAACTAGGTTCATCTTGTATTTGTTCAATTATATTGCATGCATTTTTATCCTATTTCATTTTTCCCTTGCTTCTTCTACCCAATCAGATTTCATAATGGAAATAGCACAAAGTCAGCCCTTCATGTCATCTTATTTTCTTGAAAGTGCATCTACCACCGCATTTTGTTTTCCTTTTTTGTAGATAATTCCAAAGACACAACCTAACATCTTTGTAACCCATTTTTGTTGCTCTTTTGAAGATAATTGTTATTCCAAGAAGTACTTAGGATAGCCATGATTTTTTCTAGGATTGTCATGATCTATTCTTACCTTATGTTAACAACCAAAATTTTCTTACCTACCTTGTCATTTGTTTTGGCACCATTATACATCATAGTCGGCTGCATTAACACCATTATCCATCTCATTTTATCCATGTAACCTAAGGAAGTGACTAAAATACCAAAAAAACTGAAAATCAAACCCAAAAGTTGACCATATCTAGAGGGTCACGCTTTTATCTTCGAGAGGTGTGAATTTGGTTGCCCCTAGTACCCAAAAGATACGACCTGGTCCCAAAAGTGAATTATCATTTGTGTATTCATAATTTCTCTCTTCCCCAAGGAAGTAATGGATAAAAGTGGACACATACCTTAACATGGTCAAAATCTACAACTAATCTAACTTCCAAAACCATGATCTCTCTGCTAAGTAATTAAGGAAATGGAGAGCATACACATTGGATCTACATCCTTCATTTGACCACTCTTGTTCCTATTAAATAATCCCTCAAGATCACCAAAACATAATTCCAATTTGCTCGCAAACATTGTCGACATGTTGCCAGATTCTCACTATAAATAGGAGTTCATACTACACTTTATACTTTCACCATAAAGGATGCACATAATACACATGATTAGATATTAGAGGTCGAAAAGGATATCAACTAAGCTTCCCCTATATCGGTTGCAAATACCCATTTCCATCTACCACTATTCCAAGTTGTGTCTCTCATTGTATTCTTTGTGTAATCAATAATAAAACACATTATTGTGCATCATGAGCTCTCTTTGAAATGATTCTTCTTTGATTTATACTTGTATATATGTTTAAATATGTTGATCTTTAGTTTAGTTTAGTGTATTTTTTATTTCCATTTCTAATATGCTACCAAGGATTGCACAACCCCTTGGTAGGTTCCCTTTTACACAAGTGTGTGAGAAATCGCACACAACAAGTTTTTGTGACTATCTCAGGGACTGGATCCATAATCCATCTTTGATTGTGTTTAGATCATCATTTCCAGCCATATCTTTATGTGTTTTCAATAGTATCTATATATTTTTGCTTGCTTCGTGTCGTCCCCTAATTGCTAGTATGCACCCGATCTAAAATCCCTTGTTTTTTTTCCACAACCAAAAGAGTTCTAATTCCTCCCTTTCACATTTTGGTTCTCAGTCATGGGTTATCAAGCTATGCTACCTTCCCTTCAAAATTCACAACCTTATTCCAAAACGTAAATTTTTATCAAAATACAACCGGTTTTGGTTTCACATTTTCCATGTTTGGTTCAGTTTTCATTTTGGGTGTTTTGTAGTGACGCTTTTACTATTTATGACTTGTTTGCTTGTTGCAGTGTTTGATTTGTTCTCCTTCTTGGATGATGTAGATGAAGAAAATATTGGATGATCTTAGTAATTTCTACTTTTCGTGTTCTATTTTGGAGTCACTTTTCAGCTTCATTTTTCCATTTCAGCAAGTGGTGTTTATTTAATTGAGCATTTAGTTAATCGATTGGGTTTGTTTAAAGCAATTTATTATTGTTGGTTAAGAGACTCTTCTCTTTTATTTGAAAATCCACCATTAGTTATCTATTCACCTTGCATGCATATATTAAAATTATTGTTTGCTTGTTGGTAGTGGTACTTTGCTTTTTTAGAGAAATTGCAGATTTTATTTCAAGCAAGAAACATCATTAGTTTTTAGTATTGAAAGTTATCTTATATTTCTCTTGAGTATTTTTCAATCATTTACATTTACTTGTAATTTCAGTTACTAGTTGTACACACCACTTGTGCACACACCTTTCAAACCCTAAGCTCAACATCACTTGGTTCATGACCCCAAGTGGAGCCTAAAAATTAACCTCTAATATTACACATTAAATTCCCTCACTTGAGAGCCAAACTAATTTTGTAGTTAGGTTAGGAATTTGGGTATAGGCATCCAAATAACTCCCCTTAGTCAATATACATTTGAGATACAGTGGTTGACTTTCAAGGACCCAAAATCCTATTGTATTAGACATGGTCTAGACCAGTCTATCAACAGGCCCATCCTTTTAGGGTGGTAGTGTTGAGACCAGAATTGGATGACATATTGGGGAACCTTTCCCTTTTAGTACCGAATATCATCTGAATCGTGGATTTTAGTCATAGCTTTAGTAAACTAGGGGGGTGTGTCTTAAGAAAGAGGTATCCTAGTAATCATTCTATTAGAAATATTACCCAGAGGTGACTTTCACAAGTGAGATGGAACCTGGGATAAATAGAAGTGGGTTGACTAGAGACATCCCCATCGACTTTCTCTATAATTGTTCCATTCGTAACCTCACTCACATACTTGGTAGGATTAAGACCCCATCCATATTTAATGTTTGGAATTCCCTTATTTGGATTTTTACTTCTTTCTTGATGGTGGACTTGGAAACCCTCTGTTTGAGAAAAATGTATTTTTTCACAACCATTTCTTGTTTTGTTGCATCTCTCCTCTTAAGACTAGCAAGTATTTTCTGTTTATTGGGTGTTCAATTATTACTTAATCTTTGTCTATATTAGATCGCCTATTGCACCCACATGGCACTTAATGTTCAATTCGTAATCATTTATTGAGTAGATTCCATTGTTTTGAGAATTTATTTCATTAACCTTATTGTTGAGCTACCTAGGTGGATTAGTAGTCTTGAACTGTGTCACCATAGATCCTTTGAGGTATTCTTGTACGCTTTAAGGATGTCTATTTATTTATAGGGATTTACAGTCAGACCATTATTCCACATCAGTGTGTGAAAATTGAACAACCCTCCTCCCCCTCTTATTCCCATTTTAGATCATCGAATTCAGGATCCTCTTATCTCCAATTTCCATCCTCCTCTTAATATGTCTGGTGTTATTCCTATTTTTGGTATTTGTCCCATCGCCAATACAATACCAAGCAACATTTTGGAGTAACTGATAGCATGTCTATTGGTGCATCGACTACCTCCCTCCCCATGCCTACTCCAATCCCACCTTTATTGGCTAGTCACAACCTTCCAGATCTAGAGAGACTAACCAATGATCCCATTTGGCGTGATCCTTCATGGCCTCAAATTATAACCATATTATGTTAGTTCATATGTGGTTCTCCTCCAATGGCATCGTTGATTCTTCCATTCAAATATGTTTGTACCGGAGGGCCTTAACTGGAGTTGTCTCTAAGTGGTTCATTGAGAAACCACCAAGGATACATCCCAATTTTGTGTCCCTAACTTCCACTTTTTTTATGTTTTTCTAGTTACCTATATGATATGATGAGGGTGTGAAGATATTTCTATCTTATCACCAAAACTTGTCCACCTGTTTTACAAACCACATTCATGAGTGGTGGAAATGAAGGAGTCTTTGTAATATTAATCTCTGTGATTGTATCTTCTTAGATTGGTTCTTAAAACCTCCCCTCCACGCTATATCCAAGGATGTGACCTCAAAATGTCTACGAACTGAAGAGGAAGCAATCCTCAAATATCAGCAATATGATCTCATTTATGCCCATTTTAAGTACCTTTACATGATTATACATAGAGATCCTCCAGGGGAATCCCATTTTTTGGATGGTGTGATTGGTTCCATAGCATCTCATCCAAATCCATATGCCCAATAAAATATACCATGGAAAAATTACTTGTATGGTAATCCCCCAAGTTTTGAACGACAACATAATGGAGAACCATCAACACCCTACGACCCCCTTGACCCTTCACACTCATCCTCATATGTAGGAGTAAGTACCTCTTATTCATCCCCGCCTTTTCCCCCCATGTACATGGTCTCTAGTGTAGCGGCACTATTTGTTGTAGTGATTTTATCGGTTGTGTTTATCCCCCTACAATAAACATTTATTATCCTTTTTAAATCCCCTCACCTGCCTCTCCCATACAAACACACCCAACGGCTTCCCCATTATTCATGGGCAAGTGTATGTTAAATAGCATATACATAACCAATGTGCGTCAAAGAATAAACAAGAGAAACTAACCACTAATAAGAAGAATAATAAGGGGTAGAACAAAGTTAATAACCAACAACATGAAGGTGGGGGATAACATCCCAACCCTCCTACTAATATTGGAGGTAATCCAAACCATGTAAACTAGGATACGAATAAACTTTCAAGCAAGGTAAGAACCCTTATTTATGAACTAACAATGCACATTCCTATTACAGTATTTATAAACATTACACTCACCATTGTACACACCTTTCTAAGGCTCTATAATTGTGGGAAGAGGAAAATAAGAAATAAGTGACTAATGACTCCCAAGGGAAACCTAACCCTCCACCTTCTCGTCTGACCCAATCACAATTGATGGTCCTGCAAAACCCCTTTCCATAGCAAGTGTTAGTTGCAACACAATCGATGATAACTTACCCATATTACTTGTCTATGTCAAGTCATTCCAATGACCCTTCCTTTCAGAACAACTACATGACTTCTGTCAATATCAATCTACAAACTCAACGTAACCAATATCAACCATCCAATGACATTATCAATACCAATAAGGATATGGATCCTCCACCACTAGAACAATATTAACATATACCTCATCCCAACTTAGACTTCATTCCCAAGATCCAAAATATACCTTTGCGTTGTGTTACACATAACATCAATGTTAGATATGCCCCCGATTATAACATTGTGGATAACTGGGCATAATCCCCAACTACCATGTATACCTTATAAGTTCTTAATATTTTTCCTATGTTGTAACAATTAAAAATCGTTTCTATCGGAATAACCAGCATAAATAACACACATATTCCATGAATGGACAAAATAATATGTAATTGATAATATAAAAGATGATAATGCACAATGAGGATGTAGTCGCATATATATGGCTTATAAGGCGACTATTCACCGAATTTTTATGTCTCTTAGTTAAATATAATTAACATTTTATTTTATTTTATTATTTATATCATTATATATTATTCAATATTTTAATATTCCATTTGTTACATTGCCTTCCCCTTAAGGGAAGCTTTGTCCTCGAAGCTTATTGAAGACAAGGCTTACGTATGATTTTTCTTTGCTTGTAATGTCATCTCTTAAAAAAAAATTGGGATAGTAACTGCAACACTTGACGAAACGAGACGATACGAGCTATGAATTCCCAAGAAAAAATGTATCATATTTTGTGAAGTTTTCCATCTAAGATCTATCTTCATTGGAGTTGTCTGTTAATCGTTTTGTTGGATGGAACTTCTTTTTTTCTGCCTAGTTTGTTGGCTTTGTGTTCTTTCTTTTCTAAAATCATAACTACTTTGTTTATGTTCATTTTGACCCTGTTGTTGGTCAAAATTATTTGTATAATTTGGGTGTCAATAAGGAGTTCTTTTTGTTGTTTTTTTACTAGATTGTCTTCTTTTTTAACTGTGACGAGGACTGGATTTGTATTTGCTTCTTTTTAAAATGACTCTTTATCATTCTTAAGGTTACTAATCATTTCTCTCTACGATTTCTCATCATATTTAAGCTTATGAATCTTATCCATTAGATATTGTTTATGCTTCATAAGGTGACCATTCTCTTTGATATTTTATAATAGTTTATTATGAATATCGTGATTCTCCTCTTCTAGATTTTGATTGAATTGTGCTTTATCCTTCACCTTCTTGATCTAAAGAAGCAATTTATGATTATGAACTCTTATACAAGATATATATTCTTCTTTGTCCATGACGGCTTTTTAGAATTCTTTCTACGCTCTCTGTATTGATTTATGATCTTCTTGTGAACTCACCTTCGAGATGTCTTTGAAGTCTTCAGACGACACAACTTCTAAACTCGACTTCATTGTAACATCCTGGAATGTGATTTTCTTCTTCTTATAGAAAAATATTAAGAACTTATTTTCATCATTTAAAATGAAAGTCCCCAATGTTTTTATCCAAGGTAAACCCAAAATTATGTCACCATCAAAGCTCTATAAGGAACTAGCAATGAATTTCTATGTGACCATATAATCTCCAACATTCAATTGTTTCAAATAGTTTCTTGTCCCAAAAATATAGCCCTTCACCTATATTTGACTTGAGAATCACTAAATGGTTAGCGAATTCAATACTAATATAATTAATACTTTCTGCACATGCAATAGAAATGGTAATATCCTTTCTTGCAAGTGTCCCTTTAATTCTCAATAATATTGCAACATTTATTTTTGAGGTGATAAGAAACTTTTCCTTATTTTCAACATTAAAATCCATATTCTTAATTTTTTGAAATTTTTGTCAATATCTTTTTTTTGTCCAATAATTATTATTACTATTATAAAAGTATTAATAATATTATACCAATATGGAATACACCGAACTTTGTAAGGAAAATAATAAAATTTGATAAAGAATATGTACCAATAACCCAATAATATATATCCATAGATAATCAATAAAATTTTGAAACTTTCTCTCTTTGATTTTATTAAAAAGATACTCTATATCCCACACTTTCGAAAAAACCTCGTGTGGTTTTACTTTTTTTTTGGTCTTTTTTCCGTTCATATGCTTTTTTTGTTCTTTTTCTTTTTAACTTTTTCTTTTCTTTTCCCACTTCTTATTTGTACAAAATAAGTAATTAATTCAAATGGATGTTCAAAAACTAAATTAGACAAAGTCTAAATAATGGCCAAAGGCTTGGAACCAAGCCCAAGGAGGGGCTCTAATACCACTGTAACGATTAAAAATTGTGTTTACCAGAATAAATGATGTAAATAACACATATACTCCATTAATGGGTAAAATAATATATAATTTATGGTATAAAAGATGATAATGTACAATGAGGATGTAGCCGCATATATAGGGCTTATAAGGTGATTATTCACCTAAGGGTTATGTCTCTTAGTTAAATATAACTACTATTATGTTTTATTTTATTGTTTATATTATTATATATTATTCAGTATTTCAATATTCTATTTGTTACATATGTTATAACTAGATCTTGTTCTTAGTTTATCTGTTCTTTTTGTCCTAATTTTCAGCCGTTGGTTTAAAATGATTTTACAATTTATGTTGATTTTAAGAATTTTGGACAATCAATAATTTTGGTTGGATTTAATGCTTTTAATGGTTGAATTATTTCATTATTTTTGTTTTAAGGTTTTTCTTTTGGGCTTATTAGTTAATATGTACATCTTTAAGCTTTCAAAAACTTATAATAAAAGTTTTTTTCAAGTTTTGATTTATAATCTAACTCTCATTTTTAAGTCCTTTGTCAAATATTTTCATGAGGAGATTCCTGTAGCAACTCTGTTTTTCCTGTTTTTGTCATTGTCATTGGGAGCATATTATGAGGATATGGAAACAAAATCAGGAAAACCAAACGAGGTTTTTGTCCACAATAGACTCATTCACAAAAACATCTCTCAGTTTTGAAACAGCTATTACTGTTTGAGAGATTAGAATTCATCTTTGTGGCCTATTTTCAGGGTTTGAATTATTTAATAATTTCATGTTTTAGTCACAAATTTGCAGCACGTATTCCAATCAATTGAAGGGGAATTTTGAAAACCAAAGAGATATTTTTGTTCATAACATAATCATTTAAAAAAACCTCTCTCAATTTTTGCACAGGTGTTCCGGATCGAGAGATATGAAGGCGTATTTAAGACCCAAATTTTCATAAATTCACCAAATTTCCCCAAATCCGATTTGTTATTTTTGGGTTAATTGTCTTTAAATATTTTGAGTTATCTTGTAACTAATTGATGTAACTGTTTCAAATTTCAACCTAGAAGGTAGTTATGGAACTACTTTACTTTTGTAATGATAAAAGGAAGACAAACATACAGTTTTTGGTGGGATTTTTCACTCAAGGAGAGGCTTTGGAGCTTTGATTTCTCAAGCTAGCATTTATAACTCTTATGTAAGTGGATGACCGTTATTGATTATATATAAAATGATAAGCCCTTTTACCTGTCATGCTTTTTCATTTCTGATCTGGTTGATTGCTTAGTCTACAATTTCATTTCCTGTTTAAAGTTTTATTCATGTAAATGCTTGTAGCCTGTGGATGGAATTAGTATTTCATGTGTAATGTTTATGGCTTATTGGGATGTGTTTGATCCCTAGTTTATCCAACTTGCATGATTCAGTTTTGTATTAGTTTATGGATGTTTATTTCCTCCTTACTGATGACGATTTTAAAACCAAAATCCTAAAACCTATTTTATCTAATTTTACTTTTGAGATTGTTTTGGCTTGTTCTTTAGTAGTCTGAGAACAATTTCTGGCACTGACATCTTTAGCGTCGTTGCCAAGGACGAAGCCGGAGTATATCTTCCCTGGGATATCATTATTCATCTGATTTTGAGAGGTGAACAAAGTCAGAAAATCTTTTAGACTACAATTTTTCACTGGCGACTCCACGATTAAAGATTCCACTACAAGGAGAATTTTGTTGACAGAAAAATGAAGAAGCCAAATGGAAAGACTGGGTATCAGCTTGTTACTTTTCTCCATGAGGTTTTGTTCTTATTCATCAGTTCTTTCATGTCTTTCCCATTGCATGTCAAAAGAATTATTTTTTGTTTTGTCTATTCCAATGA
Source organism: Pseudotsuga menziesii (assembly GCA_001517045.1). Taxonomy (NCBI): domain Eukaryota; kingdom Viridiplantae; phylum Streptophyta; class Pinopsida; order Pinales; family Pinaceae; genus Pseudotsuga; species Pseudotsuga menziesii. The sequence goes on from LPNX011149790.1 coordinate 529,989, forward strand.
TCATAAACCTTCAAGTACATATCCCTCTTTGGAAGAAGAAAATCTGCGTTCTTCTTGTTTTATTGATGTTGATCCTATTCCTTCATTTGAAATACATGTGCAGGATGATATACATATACCCATATCTCTTGAAGCTGATTATTCTGGTCATCTTGTAGAGAATAAAGCTAATTTATTACCTTCTACCATCACTGCTGAAACTTGTGAACATCTTGTTGAACCTAATTTTCAACTCACTGATTTTCAGTCTAGACTCAGACATAAGATGTTTAAACCTCTTAGGCTACCATCTCTCTTACATCCTTACCCTTCCTACTTTGTTGAATATCTTCCCCATTTTACTGGAAAATACCATATTACAACAGAGAAGCATTTAGAATCTTTTCATAATTTCATTGATAATTTTGAAATCATGCATGAGGATGTTGTCATGAGGTTATTTTCGAAATCCTTTGCTGGAGATGCTGGGTTTTGGTTTCGAAATTTAAAAGCTGACTCAATTGGATCGTGGGAAGAGTTACATGATGTCTTTTTGAAGTATTGGGATAAGAATAAATCTTATGATCAATTTCTTTCCGAATTTTATAGTTTGAAAAGAGAGAATGATGAGACAATTACTAAATTTAATTGGAGGTTTCAAATTTTTTATATCAGTATGCCTCCGGAGATCAAACCTTTGGAAAAAATTGCTATGGTATATTATGTTATGGCTCAACATTCAGATCTTGTCATTTTTCTATTAGAAAGGAAATCATCATCTTTAAGACAATTGTTTGAGGATGCAAAAGGAGTGGAGGAGAACATCTGAGCTTGCAAAATGCTTCAAGATCAGGCTCATGTTGAAGATATACAAGCTTATGAACAGGAAGAAGAACGTAGGTATCATTCAGATTTAAGACAATTTTCTTCATCATTTTCATATTTTCATATGAACAAGGATATAAATGACGCTTGTGTTGATTCTTCATATCAATTTGCTAACTTTTTCGATGATAATATACTTTCAGTGGATTATAGTAGAAATTTCTTAGTTCTTGCTATGAGATTATCATGTTATGAAAAAGAAGTTGTTGCTCTTCAACCTCTTACTATTGATATAAGAAATAAGATGTCATTATTGACTTATGGTCACTTTCAAAATTTTATTTGTTCAAGTTTTGATCAAGGGTTTTATTTAAAGGTCGAGAAGCAATTTGAAAAGCCCTTGGTTTCCATTCTTGACCCAAAGTTTAAAAAGAACAGAAATGGAGAGGAAGAGAATGCTTCACTTTATGATGAATATAATGAAGACATTAAAGTTTTAAATCGGAAATTTCATGATCCCGTGGCTTCTTGGATGGAGTTGTATTTTTCAAAGGTTTCTAATGCTCCAGCTTTTGCCATACTTCCTATTTCTAGTCATAAGTATCAGTTGCCTACAGGCTCTTTATTGCATTTATCACATCTTTTGTGGGTTTTCTCAAACGGTAGCATGCATGGAATTATGATTCTCAGTCAAATGGTTTCTTGGCTTCACTGGAAGTATGATCACACTTGATTGGGTTGTTTCCTCCGATTAGAAGTAGGAGTAAATAGCAGAATAAGCTCGCTATACGAGCATGTAGATTCTTTTCAGTATTCTGGTTTGTAGCAGTATTTTGTCATTTCAGAGGTATGTGTTCAGAGTTTGAGAAAGTTGCAAAGATTTGGTAAAAGACTCCATCACCCAATGAATAAGGCACAAGGTCTACAAGTTCTTGAAGCCTCAGAAGGAGGACTTCATCCCATAGCAAGAGCCAGATGTTATAACTAGATCTTGTTCTTAGTTGATATGTTCTTTTTGTCCTAATTTTCAACCGTTGGTTTAAAATGATTTTACAATTTATGTTGATTTTAAGAATTTTGGACAATTAATAATTTTGGTTGGATTTAATGCTTTTAATGGTTGAATTATTTCAATATTATATTTTTAAGGTTTGTCTTTTAGGCTTATTAGTTAATATGTACATCTTTAAGCTTTCAAAAACTTATAATAATAAAAAATTCCAAGTTTCAATTTATAATCTAACTCTCATTTTTTAGTCCTTTGTCAAATATTTTCATGAGGAGATTCCTGTAGCAGCTCTGTTTTTCCTATTTTTGTCATTGTCATTGGGAGAATATTACAAGGATATGGAAACAAAATCAGGAAAACCAAAAGATATTTTCGTTCACAACAAACTCATTCACAAAAACCTCTCTCAGTTGTGCAACAGCTATTATCGTTTGAGAGATTTGAATTCATCTTTGTGGCATATTTTCAGGGTTTGAATTATTTAATAATTTCCTGTTTTAGTCACAAATTTTCAGCACATATTTCAATCAATTGAAGAGGAATTTTGAAAAACAAAGAGAGTTTTTTGTTCATAACATACTCATTTAAAAAAACCTCTCTCAGTTTTTTCATAGGTGTCCCGGATCAAGAGATATGAAGGCATGTTTGAGACCCAAATTTTCATAAATTCGCCAAATTTCCCCAAATCCAATTTGTTATTTTTGGGTTAATTGTCTTTAAATATTTTGAGTTGTATTGGAACTAATTGATGAAACTGTTTCAAATTTTGACCTAGAAGGTAGTTATGGAACTACTTTACTTTTGTAATCACAAAAGGAAGACAAACATACAGTTTTTGGTGGGATTTTTCACTCATGGAGAGGCTTTGGAGCTTTGATTTCTCAAGCTAGCATTTATAACTCTTATGTAAGTGGATGACCGTTATTGATTATATATAAACTGATAAGCCCTTTTACCTGTCATGCTTTTTCATTTCTGATCTGGTTGATTGCTTAGTCTACAATTTCATTTCCTGTTTAAAGTTTTATTCATGTAAATGCTTGTAGCCTGTGGGTGGAATTAGTATTTCATGTGTAATATTTATGGCTTATTGGGATGTGTTTGATCCCCAGTTTATCCAAATTGCATGATTCATTTATGTATTATTTTGTGGATGTTTATTTCCTCCTTGCTGATGAAGATTTTAAAACCAAAACCCTAAAACATATTTTATTTAATTTTACTTTTGAGATTGTGTTGGCTTGTTCTTTAGTAGTCTGAGAACAATTTCTGGAACTAAGAACATACATAGCGCAAATCCTTGTTGTCCACTTTAGGCACAATAGATATTTATGATGCTCATATAATGATGTTTGATCTCGATCAAGTGGAGCCTCATATGCTTTATTTGGTAGCATTTCATATTTCAGTTCCCATCAAAAAAATGGTGATCCATCAATGCATCACTAATGAAGGTGCCTCCACCTATACCATGTCCACTCATTTTTGGAAGAATATTGGTTCGCCTCAACTTGTGCCATCCCTTATGACATTTCCCATGTATAATGGTCGTGTAACCCAACTACAATGTCTTCTCTAGAACATCCATGCCCATTTGGTCGAGAAGACAGTCCTAATAGACATCAAGGTTGTCAATTCCCAATTAGATTGCAATCTCCTCCTTGGTCATATATACATGTATGATATGAAAGAGCTCACCTCCATGGCGTTTAAACTCATAGTGTTTCATCATGAAGGAAATATCATCATGCTTGATCAACTCACTTACTATGATCCCAAAGGGGTCGACCTCTTCAGAACATGATCTGAATTTATGCAGGAACACAACAAAATACACAAATAACCATAGAAACAAAGATGCAGTGGAAATAACACTTCATTTCATTAATCAAAGAACTAAAACTTATTTACATACAGAATGGAAATAAACTAGCTAGAGTGTTGGTAGATTATCTCCGAGAAGAGATGTGGCGGCTACATGCCTCTGAAATATGTCTTACAATGAGGCTTGAAGGCCTATATCTTATTGAGAAATAATGGAAACCCTACACATCCAAAACCCTAACCCTAGGAGGTGAAACGTCGTAATGTGGGCCCCGTTGGGTAACTTGGTACATCAATTTCTCGCGGTCGTAACTTTGGCATACTACCTCCGTTTGACGCGCATGATACATCGTTAGAAATATCTATTCAAGAACTACATCCTTATGTGGAAAATATTAATTTTAAAATGGACTCATATTTTCCCGACCCTTCAATGCTGAAAAAACGTCGTTTAGGGCCTCAAAATAGCTCTGAAAGTTTAGGACCCAAAAACTGCCAAAAATAGTAAATTGTGATACAATTAAGGAAATTGGAAAACTGAAAGAAATAATGGTGGGGGTCCAATTGGAATAGGTGGGTGGCCACCAATATCCTCCTGGATCAGAACATATCTTACCTATAGTTGACAGTAACTTCAGTCGTCTTTGTATCCCTTAATTTACCAAGATAGTTCTTGGCATCTTCGAAGATGCCTCCCTTGTTGGAGCCTTTCCCAACCCCCCTCCACTTACCCCAAAAATGGAGATATCGTAGTTGTGCACTATCACTTTCAAGAACATTTCACCCCAACCTCAACCCTCCCATAGTCCTACCCCCTGGATAGGGTACCCTTCGGTGGGAATTCATATACATCAAGTTTTGTTCCTATTCCCTCCTACTAGAATTGTGGGGATTCTTGTGATGAATACCCTTAACCTTCCAGGATTGACGTTAACCCTCCCTATTTGGTACCTTTCTTCATGAAACTCCACACTCAAACCATAGGTTGTATTAACTCTTGTATAGTTGGTTGGTACTTGCAATGCACCACCACCCATGTTTATGAAAGAGACCTCTACCTCTACTCAACCTTCTTCTAAAAATAAAGGTGGGGGGCGGGGGGGGGGGGGCAGCGGGGGTACAAAGAACATGCCATCCTAATCTACCCTAGACATGGTTGTGAACCCTTCACTCAATGCACCTTCATTAACCCCTACACCATGTGTTGTGTGGGATATATTGGGTCACGCCACTCATCATTTTCCATACTTTCCATTGTTGCATGTTCATATCCATGCAAAAGAGGAGAAAACTAATGCCAAAAACCTTGTATTTCACATCACTTTCCCCGACGCTACCAAACAATGCAACAAATCATTGCGTAATAATTATCGTTGTGGATTGTACGGCATTTATGGCCATTATTTGCACCATTGCACCTATATCCAAAATATATGTGCAACATTGGATGACCTTCATCATTGATCCCTTCAATATTATGCCATAACCATTAAGGCGGTACCTCCTTCTGCTCCCTCTCTAGAAGGAATGATTTCCATTTTTTGTAATTTTCCCTCCAATGAGGCCTCCTCACCATCCCCTTACTCATCCATGACCTCTTTCATGGATGTTGGAACATCTAACCTATCTACTAAATCCTTTCAAAATGATGAGGAAATTCTTGGAGCCCTTTCGAGCCCTAAATTCCCATGAGATGACACGCACCATCATGTATACTTCATTCCCAATATATTTTGGCCTATCTCTAGACGATTTCTCCATAGAAGAAAAATATTTTATTCCACACAACAATGTTAATTGGTTCAAGAATTTGATCCCTACTTTGGATGCCTTTGAATAAGGTAACATGTCCAGCATCTCTCCCACCATTCATGTGGATATTTCAGTTAAACCCGGTGTTAACAAGAACATCCTTTTACTCTTGAGGAGGGTACCACCTACAGGGCTCTTTTCCAGAAATTTCATGATGTCTTTACTTGGTCTTATGCTGAAATGTGTGGTATCAACCTATCTATTGTTGAACACCACATTGATACATGGCTAAATGTAGAACCTAAGCACCAAAAGAAGAGACACATTCATCCTTCAAAATCCTTGGCCATTAAAGCCAAGATAATAAAAAATTACACAATGTCATATTCATTTATCTGATTGCCTATACCATGGGTATCAAATCTTGTTCTGGACAATAAGAAACAAGGCATCATTTGTGTTTGTATTTATTTTCATGATTTGAACAAATCTAGTCCAAAATACAAATTCCCCTCCCCCTTCATAGACCATATTATCAATGCTTGTGTTGGGAATTAGGTACTATTCTTTATGAATGGTTTCTTGGGGTATAACCGAATTCAAATACATCAACAAGATTAGTATAAAACCACCTTCACAACCCCCATGGGGCATTGCTTACTGAGTCATTCCATTTGAACTCAAAATTATTGGAGCCACATTCTAGTAAGCTAGGTAATATTGCGTTCATGACATGGTCAAAATTATCCTATCATACTTGGACAACCTCACTCCGCATTCCATGAAACACCCATGACACCTAGAAGATCTCCCTAAAGTTTTCCTTGGGTGTCGCAAATACAATATCCGCTTAAACCCACGTAAGTGTGTGTTTTTCATTTGTCTTAGTCTATTGTTAGGATTTATCATATACAAGAAGGGGGTCACTATTGATCCTTTAAAATTTTAGGCCATCCTCTACCTTCCCCCTCCAATACATTGCGCTAATTGCAAATTATTCAATGCAAGGGAACTTCTTGCACCATTTCATCCCATATTTTGCCACAATTATTCATGGATTTTTGCATTTGCTTCATTACAACATCTCCTTCATATGGGATTAGAAAGATCAAGCTTATTTTGATGCCTTAAAATGTGCTCTTACTTCGGCTCCCTTGATTATCCCTTTAGAATTCATGAAGGAAATCATTCTTTACGTCTTAGCATCACCTTATGTTATCATCGGAGTGCTCATCCAAGAAGACATTGAACATTGGGAACATGCCATCTACTATGCTAGTAAGAACTTATATGGGACCTTTATCTCATACCCTCAAGAGGACAAGCTATCCTTAGCAGTGGTTTTTTCCATCTAGAAACTTTCTCATTACATCCTTATGAGAAAAACCAAAGTCATTGCAAACTCAAAACCCATGCTATAACTCTTGAATTGATGCCTCATCCAAGGAAAGGTCACTAGGTGGATTGTTATCCTTCAAGAAAAATTTTGGCCTTGGTAGAGTTCATTATGGAATTAACTTCAGACACCAACCAATCCCTCACCAATGGAAATATTGCAGGCAAACAGCTCTTCACCATCACAGTAGATGATTTTTGGTATGGGGAAATCCTCATTTACTTATGCACTCAGAAGTTCAAACCTCGCCTCAGCCATGATGATTGTCATTTGATTTGTCACCAAGCCCCTATTGATTCTTGGAAAATTCCCAGGTACCGACAGTATGGATTCTCCCCAGTAAGATATCCCAACTAGATCGTTCACCGTTTGGTGTGGGGAACCTGTCTGGTTAGCGGCCCAGCTACCATAGAATTAAAGTGTTTAAGCTTTTCACTAGTTGCGGCCCGGTCCACCATTTATATGATTTTATGTTTTAAGGATGAAATGAAAGTTCCTAAACTAAATGCAAGTGACTGATAAACATGAACCTCCGAGGAGTTGCGCAGGTTCTTACCTCTCGCCTTACGTGAATATTGTTCCTAAACCACTTCTAAATTAAGCAAAACTAATGTATCCTAGTCTATTCTAAACTAATCTATCCTATCCCAAAGGGGAGAAAATTTAAATAGAAAAGAGTAATGTACTGTAATTCTGCATATTTCATTTTACATATAGTTGTTTAAATTCCACGGACATAGTTACAACAGAAAAATAAACAAAGATAGCTTTGCTTCGTTAAATCATTCATTACTCAATATATGCACAAGAAAAATTCAAGTAGAAAGCAAAATAATTCATCATTACAAAAATAATTCATAAGGTCAGAACGATCTCACAATTGCACGGAAGCTAAATAAGAAGTAATTCAACATTGGCACTCCATACAATCCACGTAAAAGCATGTACAGTCCTTCCCCAGCAAAAAATTGTTCTTCTTTATTTATATAAAATGTAGTTCTTCATACAAATAACTCAGCATGCTTGTGCTAGAGAAAATTCCCTTCTATTCTATCCTCTCATCCTATTTATAATACTATTACAAATGGATATTTGACTACCCTGACTTTAGAGCTTCCGTGACTTTTCGATTTCAAAATTTGTCCTCTAGTGCCTTGCACTAGGAAAATAAAATAATAAATTACATAAAGTGCCAAAATATAGAAAAGACAAATTTCAAGTGGATCCAGTTGGTCTTGAGATGTACTCTCCCCACACATTTGCCTCTTTTGCAATAGTTCGGTAATCCAATAGCTCCAGTAGTCTTACATTTACCTCATGCATTGCCAGTTGTGACTCCACTTCTTCCAATTTTGGTGGGGTCACTCTGTACAAGTCTTCTAAGAGAAAATTACTTATAGAGGCTTTTGAAATCTAGGTTTTAACCACTTCTTCACTAATAACTTCAATTTTTTGAATGCTTTGTTCATCTTCATGCAATCTGTCCTGAAGATACTTCAGATGTTGATCCTTGTCTAGAAAGTCCTTGATCTTTGATGTCGGAGATGTCTGGCATTTATTATGAATCAAGCACATTTTCTTGTAGAACTCAGTGCATCTTTCCAAAGTCTTCTCAACTGCAGTGGTCAATCTCAAAGAAGATTTGTTGCTGAAATCTTGTAGTGCTAACTCTATCTTCAAACCTTCTGTTGTCTTCTGAGGAAAGTGTACGGGAAATGTTGAATTGGCTTCCAACCAATTCAGCTCACCTTGAACTTTTTTCACAACCTTTAACAGCCTTGTTCTGAAATCAAGCGATACTACTGAAATCTCATTCAGCCTTGCCTTTTCCCACTTGACTTTATATATTTCTTCTATGAGTTTTAATTTTACTTGATGAATATTCCTTTGGATTAGGAAAGCTTGACCACGGAAGGGAGTGATATCAAGCTGACTTTCATTGCAAAACTTAAGTCGAGTCTCCACTGCTCTGTTTTGTACCTCCAGCTCTTCTACCTGGGTTCTTAGCTCTTTTGTTTGTCTGTTTGCTGCATATTTATGTGCTTCTTATTCCAAAATCTTATCTTCAAGATCTTTTTTCTCTCCTTCCATGAATGTAACCAAATTCTCCAGCGCATCCTTCTCTATTTCTAAGTCTTGATAGTCTTTTTGGAGACTCTCCTTTTTAGATATTGTAGCCTCATGCTTTCTCTTTAACTCGCGTCCTTGTCCTCTTTCTTTGACCAGAGTGTCCTTCATCTTAAGCATTATTTCCTTATAATGTTCAGCATCACCTACTAACTTGTCAACATTATCCGCATAGGCTTGAACGGCCGCTATGCTTACATATGCTAGAAATTGACGATCCTGATTTGTGCCTTGCATGACAGTCTTCTCGGTCACTCTAACCACATCGGGTTGATCGCCTATGGGCTAAATCCCAACGCTAACAAACTGGCGCCATTGCTGGGGAAGAAATTGAAGATCATCCCTGGAAAGAACGACATAGCTTCAGATCTGGTTGTTGATGGTGAACAACGATCAGACATCAAGAAGGTTGTGCACTTTTCACCTGGAGACTCTACTCTTAAAGGATTCAGACTTCAGCGACTCCGCTGGTGGTATGACCCAGAAATCAAATTGTCAGAAACACTGGCAGGCTCCGCTAGGGAAAACGGACCCTTGGTAAGGCCCAAAAATGCATGGTGAAAGGTTAATATACTCAAGTTTACGTTTCTTCCAAGATTCCTTGTCTTTCCTTGTAAGTTTGTTCTTATCCTTTCCTAAATTTATCAAAACAACCTTCTATGGTTCAATTCGTTCGGAACAGAGCTATAAATATATTCATGTTTATCCTTCTTTACGAACCGAAAGCATTGCATCATCTTGTACATTTGATTTTGACAAAGATTTTTCTCTCAAAGCTCATGACATTAAAATTCACCCTCGTGAACCTCATGAAACCTCAGTTAATAACGTATCTATTGCATCTAACCTTGTCTCTCCCAGTATTCCAAGCCAGTACAAACCACTACAATTGCCTCCCATCCTCCATGAGTTTCCTGCGAAACATTACAAGTACCTCCCCAAATTTGATGGAGAATCTAAAGACTTCACTGTTGAGAAACATTTACAATCCTTTGAACATTTCTCCGACCTTTTTGAGATAGAACATGATGATGTTTGCATGAGGACCTTTGCCCAGTCTTTGCAAGGAGATGCTAAAGAATGGTTCAAACACTTGCAGGCTAAATCCATCAATACCTAGGAAGAGTTTTCTTGCACCTTTTTAAAATTTTGGGGTAGGAGAAGGCCACTGGATCAAATACTTTCAGAATTTTATTCCCTGAAGAGGCATGAGGGTGAGGCCATATCTAGTTTAATAGAATATTTGCAAGATTTTATTATAACATGCCCAAGGAAATCCAACCTCTTGAGAATGATACTAATATCTATTATGTAGACACCTTTCCTCCTGAACTGGCATTACTTCTTTTGGAAAGAAAATCAACCACTCTGCAGCATATGTTTACTGATTGTTTGGAGGTTGAGGAAAACCTTAAGATGTCCAAAAAATTGTCAGGTCAGGACAATGGTGGTGAAATAAAAGATACATTAAAATTGGTTGGTCCCTACAAGCGGAAAGGGAGAGTCCCTATTCAGCTAAATCTTTCCCTTATTAGAGAGAAAGATGATCAGCCTGACATAGAAGCAGAGGGTTCTGTGGGCTTGTTTTCTGAAGGTTGCAATCTGCTCGGCACTGGGTCCGTTAATGACAATTTTGAAATGGATTTAGGTGTACCTATGTACGATGAGTATGAGGAGGAGTACCTAGAGGCTATACTTGAAGAGCCAGTTATAGAACCAAGGTCTACTAACAAAGAAAATCAAGCTGCAATCCAAATTCAGAAGGTTGAGACAGGAAAGGATGGTAAATATGCTGAAGGTGATATCCTACCCTTGTGTTATTCCTCTTTTGAATTAATACGGCACATGATTAAAGCCTCTAAGCAGAAACAGAAGTTAGAAGATATAGTGCATTCCATAAACTTATGCAGAAAAGAAGATGATAAAGAGGAATAGTTGTGCAATCCCTCTCCGTTTATTGGTACGTCAGGCATTTGTGATGAGGTGTTGAGTCATGAAGAAGGAGGCAGCAATTCTCAAATAAATACATTTTTTAATTTTCTTCCTTCAGGAATATCACCCCATAAAGGAGGAATGTGCTTACTCAGTTCTGTCGAAGAAAAAGAGGACATCCATGCTGAGGCGTATGAAGAAGGTGAAGCTCTAGTTTCAGAAATTTTGAGCGAAAGGGTGGGTGTTTCATTGGAGAACAAATCTGTGGGCCCTTTTCTAAGATCTCTCAAGTATCAGCCTGACAGCTCACCTGAGGAAAGGAGTTCTGGACAGCTTTCCCATGAACAGATGATAGAATATGATGTAGGTTGTCGTGTTTTCTATGACCCCATAGCAGAGTACATGGAAAGGCTGGATAATGGTAATTACTGGTTGCATCTCTACTGTAAAGATCAGTTTATTTGTTATGGCCTTTTTCCATTATGCATTTCATTCATGTTCATCAAGCATGAAAAGGAAATAAAACTGATAGGAAAGATGCCTTATTGGGTTCATTGGAAGTCTGATTTCACTTAATTGGACTTGTACACTAAATTAGGTAGAGTAGGTAGGAACAAATAAGCTCAAAAATCATCGAGCATTTCCTTCATTACTATTTAGTTTGTTTTCATTTTCAGTTGTAAGCACATGTTTGCAGTCACAACTGTTCTCAGTTTCAGAGTATGGCTAAGAGCATAGTTTGTAGAGTGACATAAATTTGCTAAAGCAGTAGCTCAGAGCAGAATGAAGGTTTCAAAGGAAAGATTGGGGACGACCTAATGGATTTGGCACTTGGTTTATGGGGGTTCTTTGCTACCTCACTGGGAGGATAGCATCCCTTGTGGAGCCAACCGTTAACACTCTGTTTGCAACAGTCGATTTATGAGCTTGACAGAGTTCAAAAGGATCCTATTCATTAGAAAATTATATGAACGCCCTTCAAATTATCAAGTGCACATTTTCCATCATTTAAGACCGTCAGATAAAGAAGAGAGCTCAATCTATGGTGGTAGATTCCTCCATAGGTGAAGGCATGCAGCAACGAAAATGATAGAGAAAGGATCATATACCAACGATATGGGATCACAATGAAGAATATCGACGGTAGAGTGTGGTTTTGGATGAAATACGTGAGGGAATGGTCAAGTTTGGCATTCGTGAAGTCTATTAAAACAGGAAAACAATGAAAGCCTGAGATCAAGGCGAATCTCGATCGACGGCTTGAGACGGTTTCACTAGGCAAACATGCTCGGTAGAAGGAACTTTACCAAATTGTGAAATAGGTTAAAGGGTAGAAATATATAACGGTGGAGATGAGAGCATGAGCAGATATACGGCCCCAGTTGATTTCACAAGCCAAACTTGTGCAGATAAAGTTGCGATTCCAAATCGTGAAAAGTGGTATCGGCTACAAATATCAACGGTCATGACAAAGAAGGGAATAGATCTGCGGTCGAGGTTCTTTTCACAATCTAAAATAGCACGGATGAGGTCAGGTTCTCAATTCACGAAAGTGGTAGGGTCCGCTCCGATCAACAGTTGCATGGAGAGGTCGATCTCGATCAATGGATAAGAAACATGCCGGGGTTTAAAGTTTCTCGCTAGATACAGGAAAGAGGAATTGGCGACACAAGTTAATGAAACGTGGAAAACGAATGTGGAAGACCCCCAAATTGGAGGGCTAAAATGGCCTCAAGGCTATAGGTATCACATCCAATGCAGATCTGACAATAAAAGAGATGTTCCCACACACGATCTGCCTCCCAGTAGATTAATTGATCCCCCAAACACCATTTGTAACATGCGTACAGGTGAAATCATCCCTGTGGCAGAGCCGTATCACCTAAAGACACGCAGCCTCTGTGTAATTTGGAATGTGGAAGTGAGGAAAGTAACTGGCGAATCCACTCTTCACATGGGGCAAGGCCAGCATGACGATGGATACCATTCTATTTCCTACGTTACAAGAGTAAGGGAGCATGGGAACATCCACTCCATATGCTTTGCAACATGGATCAACTATACAAGGTGGCACCCGAAAATATTTCCCACAGCAAATGGTAAGGTTTCGCAGTCGAGGAAGTGACGTGACTAGATCCTCGACAGGTAAAGGATTGCCCTGCTCACGCCCTCACACATGTCAGCACCAAAGACACTCAATGGAAGAATGTGTGGGAATGTTGACCAGTCATTACAGGATTCAGCCTTGAATCCTTATATATATTTCCTTTGAAACACCGAGAGTGAGCTAACATACTTCCAGAGCCTAAGTTTTCATTTCATCGCGAGTCCATAGAAATTCGAAGGGTTTGGTGATGGCTATCTGGTTTGAAAAGCTTATCCGTTTGGGTGTGCTAATGGTTGGTGAGAAAATTTCCACACTTACCCGTCACCTTGGTGTTCCATGCTAAGGATGACACCAGCCATCAGGGCCCAAACGTGAAGAATTTTGAGAGATACACCTACCTTCAGATACCCGCACCTCCAGTGACGCATTTCTTGGACACTCACTCCCCATAGGTGTTTTTTCAGGGACCCCTAATACCATCGCTGCTTCCAAAGCCTCCACATAAGGAGACATTCCTGGACTGCACTCTGTAGGAGGAGTTGTTCGGATGGGAGCATCAGGGGTCCAATGCTTGTACAGCCCTATTTGTGAATTCCAAATGCCAAAGGTGATGGGGCTGGTGGAGGTATGCTCCACCTTATTGCCTATGGGATAGCCCACCTCACAGGAGGTGAGGAGTACAAGAATGACAAGCCACCATGAATGCTTGCCTCGGTCAAGAGCAATGCAACCCTTCTTCCAGACCCCACGCCTAACAGTGTTACCCGGAGAGGAAGGGGGCTACGGATGAGGTTGAGCAGGGGAAAGATGCAAAATGCCCTGCCAGTTTGTGCCCATGCAGAAAGACACCTTTGAACACAGCAAAAACACAAACTTGGGATAGGAAAAGGGCACTATGCTGACTCATCGAGTTGTCTAAGAGGTCCAAAACCTAGTAAATGGTGAGTCACCTAAAAAACAAACGGAAAGGCATCGTACTCAGAATCCACAATAGTAGTCGAGCACGTTAGGCTGTCATGTTAGGCACGTCAGGATGTCATGTAGAATTCATCCTATAGATGCTATGCGTGATGGACTGTTCCCTCTCATCTACTAATCACCTACTAAATATCTCTTGATTGCAATATCGATGGCTATATTGCCTCTGTTTGTAAATTTACACCATTCTTTACCTCCTGCAATATGTTCCCTACCCAGAACTTTGAATCCATTGCCCAATGGTTCCTTTATCTAATAGTCCTACCTACAGCTTACATTAACACACCCACCCTATTCAGGAGTCTAGCCTCCTGACCGTTCTTGACAAAATTATTTTACATGAGTAAAGTTGGAGAGTAAGCGAGTGATCCCTCTCTGACTGTGCAGGGCCAGAGGCGTAGTCTAAAGCAGTTTTGTTGTTTCCTGGGAGATAACCCTTTTCTGCCTAACCTATGGGCTCAATATCGGCGCTAACACTTTCCTTATAATGTTCAGCATCACCTACTAACTTGTCAACATTATCTGCATAGGCTTGCACGGTCGATATGCTTACAGATGCTAGAAATTGAGGATCTTGATTTGTGCATTGCATGACAATCTTCTCAGTCACTCTGACCACATTGGGTTGAACGCCTATCTTTAGACTCTTTTCTGATCTTATAACAATGTTTTTCTTGTTCTTGTTGAGGAATATTGTGTCTAAGAAGGCCATTGCATGATGCTTGGATGGAGTGAAAGGGACCAATCCAAGCTCTGCAAGAGAAATGTGGTCCCCTGTTATTGTCTCACTCAATGGGGCAGGAGGATCATTTGGATTATCTTGGGTAGTTTCCTAGTACAAACTCTCTCTGTCATTGTCTTCTTGTTCCTTCTTTCTAAACTGTTAAGTTGCTTGCTCAGCTTCTCTTTGCGTTATTTATTTTGATTCCTTTTGTAGTCTTTCCTCCTCTTCCATTTGTAGTTTTTCTTCTTCTACTTTTTTCCTTTGAGCCTCTTCAGCTAGTAGATTCTCAGCTTCGTCCACCAGCCTTTGAGCATCCTCTTCTCATTTCCTTGCAGCCTCTTCCTGCTGCTTATGTTGTTCTAATGTGTTGCTACTACCTTTGCCTCCGCTGGTGTTGATCTTCTGTTTGAACCTCTTGCTTAAAGCAGTCATGTTGCAAGCATTTATGTAGGTATCCTCATCTCTATCAAAATGAAGAGAGTATTCAAAATGAACTCCTACAAACGCATAATGTTTTGCAACCTTGTCAAAAGAATAATTTCTATGTAAACTCTTTTCCCTGAAGTGGAAAATTTCCATATCTTTTACAAATTATGTTGCACTTTTCACCCTTGTGAATTTATAGCTATCAATGCAGAATCACATTGGTGGGAAAACTGCCTTCTTCATGTCGAATAGGAAATTTCCGAATCCATCAATGAACAGTTGTCTCACTGCCTCCTTATGGATTACATAGTCCATGGCATATCTAGGCAACAATGATGGAGCTTGAGATACTTCATACATCCTTAGGTAAGTACCCTCCTGTTGCAGCCGCAACTGTTCTCCCCAAAGTTTTAAATTTTGGGCCCCTCCTCATTATTTAGAATTGTGTTGGTTTCGTTTGATCCATAAATGTTTGGTCTCGTTCTGACTTTGGTTGATTCTGAAGATGAATTTGCGACTTGTTTTTAGAGAATGCTTGTGTTAAGATTTGTTGTGGGTCGCGAGATTGAATTTGGATTGCTAGTTTGGAACTCGTCGGATCAATTGCCCTTTGAACAAACCATTGTCTCTGGGGTGAAGCAGTTTGACCTTTGCTGATTTTAAGTTTTCTAAACACTTAAGTTTTCCTATAATCGAGCGTCATTTTTATGTTAAATCAATGGCTGATAGCCTTGTCCCATCCGCCGTTGCAGCTCCCAATCCATTTTGCCATCCTAAATAAGAATTGCCCTAACTGCCGATGTGCGTTAACTTTTGCGTCGCATGCCCGAAGATTTCTCTCTTCCGCCGTTGCGGCTGGAAAAGCCTTTCACCTTCCGATGTCTAAAACTAGCCGACTTCCGATCTAAAGTTTCCCGCCCACGTCGTGTGTCTTCAGCCTTCCCTTCCGCCGTTGCGGCTCTCAAAGTCATTGAGCTTCCGAAAGGGAAAGCCGTCCGATTGCCGATTCAAGGTTTTCCCACCCACCGTCGAGTACTTGTAGCCTTTCCTCTTCTGCCGTTGCGGCTGGTCGAAGCCTTTGACTTCCGACGTCAGTATCCTTTCGACTTCCGCCGCGGTGCAACGGGCCATTTTCTTGTGGAATAGTCGCTCAATCAGTAGAATCTGATGCTGTGTTTTGAAACACCATTCCAATGAATGATACTTGTCGATTGGTTGCAGGTTAGTTCGGGAGATCAATCAAACTACCGTGGCGTGGAGGAAGATGAACAGTTTGGTAGAAGCAAGGTTGAAACTAGCCGGATCACAGGAAAAGGAAAAAATGAACAGTGATAGAGGAGCAGCTCTAACAATTCCAGCAGTTATTCAGCCAATCACGAGCACGTGAGATAACAGAACATGAAGCGTTGAGGAACTGAAGGGTCAGGCGTTTGGGGGGCAGCCCAAGCGGTCTGCAGTTGTAGCATAAATATTTGAAAGTATAACTGAGAAGGGGATTTTTCCCTGAGAAAATTTGTAAACTCTTTTGCTTGTAACAGGAACTACTTCGTTTTACAGTCAGAAAGTGCAACTTTAGCCTGCTGGAGAGAGCGAAATGTGAAATGTATCAATGCGACTAAATGAATAATGTTGAAGAGGAACTATTTCATTTTCAGCTGTGTTTCATTTACTGTGAGAGTATTTAACTTCCTGAACCTATGTTCTTGTTGAATGTTCTTCAGTATCTTTTGGGATGTTTTCCACTGTGAGTAATAAATGTTGTTCATAAAATAATCAGCTATGTGGTTGTTTAAATATCTGTAATTGTTCGTGTGTCTTGAAAGAAGTGTCAGCTAACTGTAACTCTTCATAATGCATGTACACAATGTATTACTCACTTACAACTGATAATCCTGCTCCCTAGGGATAGTTTAGATAGTTAGTTTCTTTTCTTGTTGTCTGTGATTGGGATGCTAGTGAGTCTAAGACGAGAGGTAAGAACCTGCGCATCACATTGTGACTGCTCCTCGCATCTTATCACCCTGCATGGTTAATTAGGCACTTGCATATCATACATTAAGTCAAAAAATACAAAAAAATACAACAACAACAAAAACTCGGTGGACCGGGCTGCAACCGGTAAAACCTTTGTTTTGTTACTTTGACCTACGGTAGTCGGATCGTGAACCGGACGGATTCCCTATACCAAATAGTCAACGGGCTAGTTGGGAACGTTGATTAGGGAGAATCCCTTACTATTGCTGCCTACGAATTTCCAGGCCCCAATAGTTTTGGCGCTAGAAGGAGGGCCGCCAGTGTATGGCTGGCCGAGGAAACCCATTTTCCCGAGAATATTCCACCGGTAAAAGTTCTGAAAGCATTGGGTTTCATAATCCAATTCCAGAAGAAAGAGAAAATCTATATTCTGTTGGCAACGAAATTGTTAATGATCTGAGAAGACACACCAGGGCATATGTAAATAAGATTGGAGGATTTCCAATCATCCCTGAACTGCCCAAAAGAGAGTATAAAAAGAAGGATCGTCCTGAAGCGGAAGGCTCAGTGTTGGTTGGATACTGGGAAGAGCTTGTAGAAACAGCCTTACAGGAAGTTGTGCTACCTTTGAATCAAGAAGGCCCAGAAACCCCTCACAGTTCTCCTGCTCATACTCTAGTTGGTTCACCTCCTCACTCTCCACCAAGACTCATGGCTGGCGTAAACGCAAACCAACCACCTAACCCACCAAATCCGCCACTTGCATGGAGAGCCAGATCACCCTTAAACCTGACCCCTCCGTTACATGATTTGCCTCAATCCTTTGAAAATTTTCTGCCTAAATTCGACCCCAATGAGAAGATACTAGTAGATGATCATCTGCAAAGTTTTCACCTGGCAATAGAAGGATTGAGGGCTGGGGAGCATGAAGATGTAGTCTGCAGACTGTTCCTGCATACCCTTAAAGGAGATGCAGCATCATGGTACTTTGGGTTGCCTGCTAATTCTATCCCTGATTGGGATACCTTCAAAAGAATTTTCAGAAGTAAGTATGCAACTCAGAAAACACATGCGGCTCTCATGAAAGGGCTGTGCGAGCTGAAGAAAGAAAGAAAAGAAAAGGTGCACAGTTTCACACAAAGGTTTACAGCCTATCTCAAGAACTTCTCTGAAACGGATAGACCTTCAGACAAAGTTCTGATTGAATATTATACTTCACGGTTAGGCCCTGATCTGGCCATGTTTGCCAAAGGCAGGGCCACGCCTACATTGACGGAAACCTATGAAGAGGCTGAAGTAGTGGAAGCTGAAAGAGAGAGTATTGAAGAATATCCAGAGTAGTCAGGAGAAAAGGGTGCGGGAAGAAAAGCCTTATTGTTTACTAATCCTAAGGAAGAAAAGTCGCCAGATTTGGAAAATATGGCCAAAATGATGCAGAAACTTTCCAACAAAATCATAGATATGGAGAAAGAAAAGGAAGCGCAAAAATTTTTTAAGCCATATTATAAGAAAAGAGAGGATAACCATCAGTCTCAACCTACTCCTCACAATGCTGCATCTATGAATTTAACAGAGGTAGGCTTGGACAATTTTTGCACTTTCCACCAACAGCCACACTCTGAAAAGAATTGTCCTCAATGGATTAATTCGATGACATTGGTCATGAATCAACTGTTAGATTCTAGATTAACAGAAGAGGGAGAAGAAGAAAGAAAAGAAACGTCTACTTCTACTTCTACTAAAGAACAGGAAGAAGAAACCATGGCTTTATGGAATTCTGTCTTGTTATTTGACGTCGAAGAAGAAAAGACTCAGGGGTACAAGGACGTTGTGGAAACCAACGTAGCCACAAGAAGCCAAGGGACGGTTAAAGAAGACAGTCTTATACTCCCAAAGATTAAGAGGCTGCAGAGAAATGTTAAGAAGAAATTTCAAAATAAATCCTTGGCTGATAAAATTCCAGAATTCGCTATTACCAGCCAAAATCCTAGACAGAATGATACAACGGCCAAACCAAATGAAGATAAGGAGAATGCTGATAGGCCTCATCCCACGGAACAGCAGATGGATTATGACATTGTGGAGGATTTAAAGAAGATAAAGGCGAATGTTCCACTATTCAAAATGTGCAAAGTGCCACAACAAAAATAAAAGCTGTTGAGATCCCTTGAAGTATCAGATGAGAAGACGCCCACTAACAATCAACCAGAAGAAGAAGAAGAGATTGGAGAGACCAGCAGTGGAGGTAAGTCCAAGCACAAGCATCCACCTTTCCTCCTTCCTTTTGAAATCTTTAACTACAATGTACATAATTTCTTGGTAGATTCAGGGGCAACTGTTAATGTCATGCCGATATCTATCTGTAAAAGAATCAATGGGAAACCTAAGACATCCCCGTGGAGAGTAGTTCAGTTGGACAGGACAGATGTGAAGGTAATTGGTGAGATGGAAGATGCCCTAGTCCGTCTGGCTTCAAATGATAAAGTATGCCAGGTCATTAATATCGTGGTGGCTGATATACCAGATGCATATGGCCTTATCCTGAGCAGAGATTGGTCGGCCAAACTTAATGGATATTTCGCTTCTGATTGGTCACATCTGTGGTTTCCATACAAAGGAAGCCCGAATCAGATTAAGATTTTAAGAGAGCCTCATTTGAAATATAACGTCACTCAGCTGGATGAGAAGAATGTACCAGTGGACTCTGTCTTGGGAAACTATTTTATTGAGCTAGAACCTGGGAATTATCAAGCAGAAGAAGCCAGCAACACATTTGACACCCAGCCTGATCTCCTTCGATTCTCGCAAGCTGATGAGATTGACTGTAAAATAGTAGACTTAGCTGTAGGAGTAGATTCGTTTTCAGTAGTTAATGATTTTTGGACTTTATTTTTCGATGGCCCTAAGACATTAGAAGGGTCAGGGGCTGGCTGTGTCCTGATTGACCCACAGAAGAATAAACATTTCCTTTCATGTAGATTAGAGTTTGAATGTACTAATAATACAGCTGAGTACGAAGCACTGGTACAGGGAATAAAGAAGGCCATTGAATTAAAGGTAAGTAATCTAAAAGTTTTTGGAGATTCTGAAATTGTTGTGAAACAAATCCGGAATCAGATACATTGTGTTTCTCCTTGCTTAAATGCTTACCATAACAAGGTATGGGATTTGCTGAAATATTTTAATGCATTTAACATTATTTCAATTCCAAGAATTAAAAATGCAGCTGTTGATCTGTTGGCCACATCAGCCGCTAGACTCGTACCCACTAATAATCGATGCTCTATTGAACTGCTTTTCAGGCCCTCTGTACCTGATATGATTACGAACCTACGAGTGTTCGATGATGACCAACAGATCATAGAATGTTTAACGAATGATGAAGTGTTTAAAGGAGCGATCATAGACAATGAAGAGCATCAGGCTGAGATGAAATACGATAATTTCATTCCTAAAGGAGTCAGAATGTTGGAAAAAATGTTTGATTTAAATGAAAAATTCAGAATACCACCTAACGTGAAGACCCACAGCTCATCTCTGCAGTTTGAGTTTATTAATTTAGGGACTGAAACGAATCTTAAATTTGTGAATCTCGGAAAAGGCTGTTCACCAACAGAAAGAGACAAGTTAATCAGTTTGTTCAAACAATATAAAGATGTTTTCGCATGGACATACGAAGACTTGAAGACATACGATACTAGTATCATCAAACACGTCATCCCCATTAGAGCAGGCGTCAAGCCATACCAGCAGCCATTGATAAAAATGCATCCAACGTTGGAACTGCTGATTCAGAGTGAAGTGAAGAAATTATTGGATTCTAGAATCATTTTTAAAGTCAGACACTCTGAGTGGGTGTCAAATCTGGTACCAGTTAGAAAAAAGTCTGGAGAAATCACACTCTGTGTGGACTTCAGGAATCTAAACCGCGCCTCTGATAAAGATAACTACCCCGTGCCACCCATGGAGCAATTGCTGCAAATGGTCTATGGGTCTGAACTATTTTCATTATTAGACGGTTTCTCTAGCTACAATCAAGTATTAGTAGCCGAGGAAGAAAGGTTGAAGACAACGTTCAGAACCAAGTGGGGAATCTTTGCCTACAGAAGGATGCCCTTTGGGCTTATAAATGCTGGAGCAACATTTCAGAGGGCTATGGACATATATTTTCGCGGGCTGATTGGCCGAAGCGCTATAGTATACCTTGATGATATTACAATATTCTCGAAGAGAAGGGGAGAACACGCATTTCACTTAAAACAAATTTTCGAACGCTGTCGTAAGTATGGCATTTCACTCAATCCTAAAAAATGTGTTTTCACTGTCACGGAAGGAAAGTTATTGGGCCACATAGTTTCAAAGCAAGGGATATCCATTGATCTAGAAATAATTAAGGCTATTGAACAAATCCCCTTGCACCATAGTAAAAAGGGGATGCAATCCTTCATGGGAACCATAAATTTCGTACGTAGGTTTGTGCCTGATTTTGCCCAGACTGTTAAGCCGCTGCAGCAGATGTTCAAGCAGAATGCCCAATTCAAGTGGACGGAACTTGAGAAAAATGCTTTCAGCAAAATTAAAACTGATGTTGCACACGCACCCTCCTTGAAAAGCCCAAACTTTGACAAAGACTTCATTCTGTATACATTTGCATCCGATGATTCACTGGCAGCCGTGCTCACCCAAAAGGAAGAAGGGGGGGATGAATTCCCAATCTCCTTTATGAGTACCGGTCTACAAGGAGCCGAATTGAACTACCCAGCTGTTGATAAACAAGCTTACGCAGTATTCAAAGCAGTAAAGCAATTTAGGCCTTATATATTAAAGAATCGAACCAAGGTAATAGTTCCCTACCCAGCCGTAAGATCTCTTCTTATACAGAAGGAATTAGGAGAAAGAAGAGGTAACTGGGTAACATCTCTTCAAGAATACGACCTTGAATTCAAGCCAGCCTCTATAGTTAAAGGTCAAGGGTTGTGTAAATTGATGACTAAAATTGGGAACAATGATGAACAATCCTAGGAGGATGAGGTCGAATTACATGTAACGGATGTATGCCTTTTATTTACAGCTCCCGAGTCTTGGTACAGAGACCTTGTGCATTACTTGCAGGCAGGGCTGTTACCAGAACATTGGAATTCCAAGCAAAGAAGAGTGCTACGGGGTTCTTCTCATATGCCTAGAAAAGGAATATGCGAAGAAAGTAATGACAGAGTTGCATGACGGGACTACTGGGGGACATTATTCAGGAGACACTACAGCCCACAAAATCCTTAGGGCAGGTTATTATTGGCCTACACTCTTCAAAGATGCACATGCACATGTCAGGAGATGTGACATCTACCAAAGGTGTGGTGGGAGACATCCTAAAGCAGCAGCACCCCTAAAGCCTGTGATGATCACGGAACCATTCGAGCAATGGGGGTTGGATATTATTGGAGAAATAAAACCGAATTCTTCTCTCCAACACAAATACATTCTGACTGCGACTGATTATTTCACTCACTGGGTCAAAGTTGTCCCGCTGCACAAGATTAATGAAGATGAGGTCATCAGCTTCCTGCAAGACCACATCATGACCAGGTTTGGAGTTCCAGTTTCGTTAGTCTTTGATAATGCTAAGTACTTTTCATCTATTAAATTGACAACTTTTGCTCATGATAAAGGGATTAAATTGCATTATTCTTCTAATTACTATCCACAAGGAAATGGCCTGGCTGAGTCCTCTAACAAAAATTTGATTAGAATTTCAAAGAAGACTGTGATAGAAAACCAAAGGAGTTGGCACTCAGCACTACCAAACGCCCTGTGGGCCGATAGAGTCACCCCCAAGTCTGCAATAGGAGTGTCACCTTATACCCTTGTCTATGGTAAAGAAGCCATCCTTCCTCCCAATATCATGTTGCCGTCTTCTATTCTAGCTCAAGAGTCTAGGGGGTCGGATGATGAAGTTTTACAAATAAGAATATATAATCTCCTGAAAGCAGAGGAGGCTAGATCCAAAGCCAAAGAGCGCTTTAAGAAACAGCAAGAGTCAGTTAAGAGATGGTTCAACAAGCATAAATCTGGGACAAAAGACTTTGAAGTAGGAGACTTAGTCCTCAAATGGGACCACCACCATGATGAGAAGGGAAAGCATACCAAATTCCAGCAGTTGTGGGTAGGCCCCTTTCAGATTGCAGCCAAGCTTGGCCCTTCTACTTACAAGTTGCAAGATCTTCAGGGGTGGGAGGAGAACCTACCGGTGAATGGTTTGGTTCTCAAGCCTTATTTTTCCTGAGTTGCTTGATTTCTTCTATTTTGTGTATATATAATCCGTCTGGTAGTCTTTTGAGTCATTTTTTTTTTCAGTTTGCTTTAGTTTAATTTTTCTTGTTTTCAATAAAGGGGATGAACCTGCGGTTGCATGGGGAACATCAGAATTTTGGGAGCGATAAACAATTTAGTGATCAGACTGTGGATTGCTGTTTATATTAAAGATTTTCTTCCAGCTTAATCGTTTTCTCGAATAATTCTGTGTGCATTGAAGTCCTGCGTAATCCCTGTGTAATAAACCGGATTCAGAGAGTCTGGAACACTATGTTGGGGCTCCATCCACGTCACATTTAAAATGTTCTAAGGAGCGACAGCAGACGACCCATGGAAAGGAGCAAGGTGAACAGTATGTTAAATATAAACGATCCCATGCCAAGAAGCGAATGCCTAAAGCCAAATAAAGTGTAAAAACTCCTATGAAAGCATCATACATCAAAGCAGATGCTGAATCATAAGTACTAAATGGCTGAAAGATCCTCTCCATCCGTGAGCTTAAATTTGAAGTACACCACTCACACAAAAGGACACTATGGGATAGAGGATCCTGAAGTAAAATTCAGTAAGAAAGGCATGTAAGCAAACTCATATGAAAAGGGACAAAAGTCCAAAAGCACAAGAAAAAGTGTTAAAATGGCATGGGAATGAGGAGCAGACGAATATTTCTGTTTACCATATGCTACAATCCTGTGGTGTCCAAAGCTGTCAGCTACCTAAAGATAAAGGTAATAATGAAACTCATCCTCTGGCCTCAGCATAGTTATCTGGACTTAACGATTCTGGTTTCCACTCTCCCTAATTGGACTATCATCAATGATAAGAGTACACACTTCTGTCATTTGAGAAATCCATATTGCTGGAAGAATTCAATATGAGGTTTGTGTTGTTAAACAGTCTGTCACTCAAAGGTTAATCGCCCAGAGATCTAGGTTCACCAGGTAATCGCCAATTGTTGCAGCCGCAACTGTTCTCCCCAAAGTTTTAAATTTTGGGCCCCTCCTCATTATTTAGAATTGTGTTGGTTTCGTTTGATCCATAAATGTTTGGTCTCGTTCTGACTTTGGTTGATTCTGAAGATGAATTTGTGACTTGTTTTTAGAGAATGCTTGTGTTAAGATTTGTTGTGGGTCGCGAGATTGAATTTGGATTGCTAGTTTGAAACTCATCGGATCAATTGCCCTTTGAACAAACCATTGTCTCTGGGGTGAAGCAGTTTGACCTTTGCTGATTTTAAGTTTTCTAAACACTTAAGTTTTCTTATAATCGGGCGTCATTTTTATGTTAAATCGATGGCTGATAGCCTTGTCCCGTCTGCCGTTGCGGCTCCCAATCCATTTTGCCATCCGAAATAAGAATTGCCCCGACTGTCGATGTGTGTTAACTTTTGCGTCGCATGCCCGAAGCTTTCTCTCTTCCGCCATTGCGGCTGGAAAAGCCTTTCACCTTCCGATGTCTAAACCTGGCCGACTTCCGATCTAAAGTTTCCCACCCGCGTCGCGTGTCTTCAGCCTTCCCTTCCGTCGTTGCGGCTCTCAAAGTCATTGAGCTTCCGAAAGGGAAAGCCGTCCAATTGTCGATTCAAGGTTTTCCCACCCGCCGTCGAGTACTTGTAGCCTTTCCTCTTCCGCCGTTGCGGCTGGTCGAAGCCTTTGACTTTCGACGTCAGTATCCTTCCGACTTTCGCCGCGATGCAACGGGTCGTTTTCTTGTGGAATAGTCGCTCAATCGGTAGAATCTGAAACTGTGTTTTGAAACGCCATTCCAATGAATGATACTTGTCGATTGGTTGCAGGTTAGTTTGGCAGATCGATCAAACTACCATGGCGTGGAGGAAGATGGACAGTTTGGTAGAAGCTAGGCCGAAACCAGCTGGATCGCAGGAAAAGGACAAAATTAACGGTGATGGAGGAGCAGCTCTGACAATTTCGGCGGTTATTCAGCCAATCACGAGCATGCGAGATAATGGAATATGAAGCATTGAGGAACTAAAGGGTCAGGCATTTGGGGGGCAGCCCAAGCGGTCTGCAGTTGTAGAATAAATATTTGAAAGTAGAATTGAGAAGGGGCTTTTTCCCTGAGAAAATTTGTAAACTCTTTTGCTTGTAAGAGGAACTACTTCATTTTACAGTCAGAAAGTGCAACTTTAGCCTGCTGGAGAGAGCGAAATGTGGAATGTATCAATGCGACTAAATGAATAATGTTGAAGAGGAACTATTTCGTTTTCAAATGTGTTTCATTTACTGTGAGAGTATTTAACTTCCTGAACCTATGTTCTTGTTGAATGTTCTTCAGTATCTTTTGGGATGTTTTCCACTGTGAGTAATAAATGTTGTTCATAAAATAATCAGCTATGTGGTTGTTTAAATATCTGTAATTGTTCGTGTGTCTTGAAAGAAGTGTCAGCTAACTGTAACTCTTCATAATGCATGTACACAATGTATTACTCACTTACAATTGATAATCATGCTCCCTAGGGATAGTTTAGATAGTTAGTTTCTTTTCTTGTTGTCTATGATTGGGATGCTAGTGAGTCTAAGACGAGAGGTAAGAACCTGCGCATCACATTGTAACTGCTCCTCGCATCTTATCACCCTGCATGGTTAATTAGGCACTTGCATATCATACATTAAGTCAAAAAAATACAAAAAAAAACTCGGTGGACCGGGCCGCAACCGGTAAAACCTTTGTTTTGTTACTTTGACCTACGGTAGCCGGACCATGAACCGGAGAGATTCCCTATACCAAACAGTCAACGGGCTAGTTGGGAACGTTGATTGGGGAGAATACCTTACTGTTGCTGCCTGCGAATTTCCAGGCCTCAACACCTCCTTAGAGAAATAGTAGTCCCCATATTCACATATAATTTCCATTGCACCTTCAAACATACAGTTGCACTCTTTGAGGAAAATTAGCTCATACAGTGGCATCAGAAATTCTTCGCATATGAGCTTGTAGAAGCTAGAGTACTTATGTGCCCAAAGAATTTGATAGGTAGTATAGATGGGGGTCTTGGTGTAATTCCAAGTACAATTGAGTTTTGGGAATCCGTGTAGGCATAATATATAATCAATCAAATAAGAGGCCCTATAAAATTATGACTTTCTTTAAGTTGGGACTCCTTGTGCAGCAGCTATACATGACGACAAGATTCTTGATACAATATCGTCCCAGTTAAAAATGGTGCCTTGCATAGCCACATCATATATCAATGTGATCCAACTTAACTTGTAGAATTTCCCACTCGCTCGGCCAAATATTTTGTTTAGCATTAGGGCTATGATCCTATAGCGGGTGTGTAAACTTGCAGTCTCATACTCGCCAGTGGCTTTCTGGCGTAGTTGCTTTCCTGCTACCAGCATCTGCTTAGCACATTCGAAGACATATAAATTTACACTTTTCACCCAGTCATTCGTCATCATAGTCTGTGGAGTGGGTAGTTTGCAAGCCTTGGTTATATATGCAGGAGTGAAGGAAGCAAAGACTTGTCCTTGTGTGTTGGAAATAATCATAGTGGCTGAGTTTGTTCGAGGTAGGATCCATCCAATTACCTCAGCAGAAGGGAAGATCTCGGGGCACATGGATCCCTCTATGATACCTTATTTTCTTATGTTTTCGTATAAAGGTATATCTTCCATGCCTGCATCCAGGACATTCTTTGATCATATGATATATTTGACCCCACTAAAACTCATGTTCAACCCCTGTGACATCCTTCGTGTCTTCATAAATTATTTCCATTATGGGCATAACCTCCACTTCTGAATCATCTTCGGTGACCTTGGCCTTCTTCTTTCCACCCTTCTTCGGCATGTTGTGATGTGAGGACTAAAACTGTTCATAATCACTGCAAGAAATGTCTTAGTGAGAGCAACATGCATTTTCATCAACATGAAATAACTAAAGTGAGAAGCTAAGATATTAATGTAACAAAAAACAAATCATGGTTTCTTTCAAAGAGTAAGATAGTAGTCATTGTTTATTATGATGTGTAACATCCTCGACCCTCCGACCGATGAAGAGGACACTACCATACCATTAACTATCTGGGAAACTAGCCCCATGAACATACACACATAAATAACTGAAATTCTTTAAGTAAAACATGCATACATTGTTACCATACAGCGGAAGCAAAACCATACATTCAAGCATTTAGCATGTTCATCATTTTCATTAAACAACAAAATACAATTTGCAGAGATGAGATAGTTAAGAATACTTATCTTATGAGGAATTCATCCCGCAACCAGCTACGTCGTTGCAACGTTCCACCCAACCATAGGCCAGTGTGCTCCTTAGTCTCTCAGCAACATTGCCACCCCTGAGTTGGGCATGATTCCCCAAGGAATAAGGAACTAAGCAGGCTCACACATAGCCAAAGGTACACAAATCAGCCAAGCCAACACAGTTGGGTTTATCAGGCCATCATGAAGCTGGGAAAAGCTGGATTCTAAGCTGGTGGGCTCACTGAAGAGCTGACAATACCTACACTAGAACTAGCCTGACTTCTAGGACACCCACACACACCCAACACAAGGAATCAGTCCCTTCTCTGCTACATAGTCCTTTAGGCCTTGACTTCCCTTCCAGTGCTATTCAGGGGTTGTGGAGAAGAAATCCATCCCTCTAGCTCTATCTATGTGGCTCCCAACACACCAAGTTTATCAACCGTACCAAGCCTTCATTCCCACTCCAACATAGTCCAAAGACCAACCACTGCATACACACAGCAAAACAAGCAATTCCCATCTCTGGGGAAGAAAATAAAACACCACAGAACAATCGAGGTGACAATTTAGGTAGTACACAACTCTAACTAGGAAATTCGATTCTTAAGTCGTTCTTGGCCCTATCGTGGCCAAAACGACTCAATAAGGACCCACAGCAAACCAAAATCATGGGGAAACCAACAGGGATTTCTCAACTGCGTGAGGAAGGAAAAAAAATCCGCGTGGAGGTGAATTCCAAGCCTTCCCGTGAGTATAAAATGTCCAGGAACCTCAATCGTAAATGAGAACCCACAAGAATCCAAAAATGTGAATGGCACATACACAGGAAAAATCGTGAATGCCAGAAAATGGCTCCCCCAGCTCTCTGCGTGAGGAAACAATGAAGAATGGGGTCGTTCTGCTTTCCCTACCCACGTGAGGGTGAATGAGTCTACCGGTGGAGTGTGCATGTGGGAAAAGACTGACAGTCCTGCCACACACCACTGCCTAGCAATAACTGCCCAACTAACAGCAGAGGTTTTAATGTGGTAGTTGATTGAGTGAGACAAGGGAAAGGTGAGTAAGATAAAAAGGTGGGTGACAGCTAAAAGGGTTTGTCAAATGACACTTGGCTTTTCCCCATTGGCTCCCAAGGGTTAAATAATCCCCCCCTATCCTTAGGAAAAATCATGCCCTTTTCATTATGGTTGCATTGACATAGTTGGTTGGGGTTCATTTTAATTAAAATGCATAATTACATGATGCCAAAACTATAATTTGATGGATATCATGATATACCATCGGCAATGATTTTAATCGCTGGAACATTAAATGCTAAATCAATGGTGGGGCTTTTGCCTTTAGCTCCACACCATGATTAATTATGATATATATACATCATATACATTTAATGAAAATGGGGTCAAAACTGGGGTGTTACATTCCCCTCCCTCTTCAATAGCACTATCCTCAGTGCTTTACAAAATTTGAGCAAAATTCTACACTGGTACCACCTCAGTGATCCGCAGAATTGAACAAAAATGGGTGTGCCAATCGCATGGCATTCTCCAGCTCCCACGTAGCCTCTTCAGGCCCATAGTGCTCCCATTACACCTTTACCTGCCCTATGGCTCGGTTCTGGAGCATTGTGACCTTCTTGTTGAGGATGCGCATTGGCTCGATTTGGAACTCTCCCTCGGGTTCCACCTGAATCACATCCCAATTTATCACATGGTTAGGATCATGTACATATTTCTTAAGCAAAGAAACATGAAAAAAATTATGAGCTCTAGTGATAGCAGGCAATGCAAGTCTATATGCAACTGGCCCTATTCTTTCAAGCACTTCAAACAGCCCACAATATCTCAGTGACAGCTTGGCACAACTTCCAAGCTTCAAGGAACTCTTCTTTTCCCTCACTCTGAGGTAAACATGATCCCCAACACTAAACTCCCTGTTCACTCTATGCTTATCTACATAGCTTTTCTGCCTGTCCTGAGCTGCTTTCAGATTCTGTCTGATCTTTATAACCTCCTGCTCCATCTCCTTGAGCAATTCAGGACCAAGCACAACCCTATTCACTGGATTATCCCAAGTCACTAGTGTCCTACACCTTCTTCCATACAAAGCTTCATACGGACTCATCCCCAAGGATTCCTGCTGTCCATTGTTATAAGAAAACTCTACCAAGTGTAATTAATCTTCCCACTTGGTTGGTTTGTCCATCATGTACATGCGAAGCATATCTTCAAGCACTTGATTAACTCTCTCTGTCTGCCCATCTATCTGAGGATGGTATGTAGTGCTGAAGTTTAGCTTTATACCCAAATCTGCAAAAAACCCCTTCCAAAAATTGGAAGTGAACTTGACATCTCTGCCAGAGACTATTGCCTTAGGCAATCCATGCAATTTGAAAATATCTTTCATGAAGATCTTTTCAATGTCATCAGTCGCATGCGTAGACTTCACCGGTATAAAATGCGTTGCCTTTGTCAACTTGTCAATGCATAATAAAATCCATGGAAATAACTTCCCATTTCCATTCTGGAACTGGCAAAGGCTGCAACAAACCTGCGGGATGTTGATGCTCGACCTTTACCTGCTGACATTTCATGCACCTTGAAATGTATTCAGCCATGTCCTTTTTCATTCCTGGCCAAAAGTACTGTTTCCTGGCGGTAGCAATTGTCTTCTCGTATCCTGGGTGACTAGAATATGGAGCTTGATGGATTTCATCCATAATAACTCTCCTCAACTCTGCTACATTTGGAATATAAATTTTGCCTTTATAAGTAAGAAGTCCATCTTCTTCCAATTTATATCCCTCATACCTCTTCTCAAGACTTTGCTGCTGCAATTTGTCTTTTACCTGCTCATACAATTCATCTCCAGCAGTACGGTTAATAATCTGCTGCCTCAAATCTGATTGGAAAATACTAAGAGATGCCACATGCATTTCCTACACCTTCCTGCTGAGTGCATCAGCTACCTTATTCTCTTTTCCCTTTATGTGCTTGATTTCAAAATCAAACTCACATAAAAACTCTAGCCATCTTGCTTGCCTAGCATTCAGAGTAGGCTAATCAAATAAATACTTCAGACCGCAATGGTCTGTCCTTAGCTCAAATCTTCTGCCCATCAAGTAATGCCTCCACATCTTGAGAGCATTTACTATGGCTGCAAGCTCTAGATCATGAGTGGCATAGTTCTTCTCATGCTCCTTTAGCTTTCTTGACTCGTAACATATCACGTGGTTGTCTTGCATAAGGACTCCTCCAAGCCCTTGTCCACAAGCATCGGTACACACCACAAAATCTTTCTCTGGGTCTTCAACTTTCAATACTAGTGCACTTGTGAGAATATTTTTCAACTGTTGGAAGCTTTCTTCACACCTCGATGTCCATTCAAACTTTATCCCCTTTTTTTTCAAATAAGTGATGGCATGTGCAACTTTGGAGAATCCTTCAATGAATCTCTGGTAGTATCCTACAAGTCCCATAAAAGATCTTACATCTGTCACATTTCTTGGGGTAGGCCAATTCATAATCACTTCAATCTTTTCAGGGTCCATAGATATACCCTCTTCTGAGATAATGTGACCCAAATACTGAATTCTATCTCTATAGAAGTCACACTTGCTCAGCTTTGCATACAACTGATGCTCCCTAAGCAATTGCAATGTCAATCTCAAATGCTCTTCATGCTCTTTCTCATTCTTAGAATAAATAAGAATGTCATCAAGGAAAACAACAACAAACTTGTCCAAATACCTGTTGAAGACACTATTCATAAGGCACATAAATGTAGCTAGTGCATTTGTGAGACCAAATGGTACCACTACAAACTCATAATGTCCATACCTTGTTCTTAAGGCTGTCTTATGAATGTCTTCATCCTTGATCCTCACCTAATGGTAACCAGACCTCAAGTCAATCTTGGAAAACACCTTTGCTTCTCTCATTTGATCAAAGAGGTCATCAATCCTAGGCAAAGGATATTTATTCTTCACAGTAACCTTGTTTAATTGTCTGTAATCAATACACAACCTGAGTGTACCATCTTTCTTCTTTACAAATAGAACTAGTGCTCCCCAAGGAGACACACTCGGCCTGATATACTTCTTTTCCAACAACTCTTGCAGTTACATCTTCAACTCTAGCATCTCTGGCGTACTCATTCTGTAGGGTGTCTTGGACACGGGTGCTGCTCCTGGCACAAGTTCAATTGTGAAATCAATGTCCCTCTTTGGAGGAAGCCCTGGAATCTCATCAGGAAACACATCCTTGAATTCATGTAACACCTGATAGTCCTCCAACCTAGGAGTTTCATCTTCTAATGCCTCCAAAATATGAGTTGCATACAACTGGAAACCTTTCCTACAGAACTTCTTCAACTACATTGTTGAAACCTGCCTTACCGAAATCACCTTTGGAATACCTCTTACCACTACTGGGTTCCCTTCTTCATCCATGCATTCGAAAGTCTTATTATAACAGTCAAGCTTTACCACAAGTGACCAATCCATTCATGACCAATGGACATTTCTCTACCCCTTCACTAACCTTTCTCTTAGTTCCAATGGCTAGCTGAACTAACCAAGATTTTCTATGCTTTACTTTCTTAAAAGCACAATTCTCCACTACTCTAGGGTTAATGTAACTGTGAGTAGAACCAAGGTCGATTAAAATAGAAATAGATTGCTCAATAATCTTACCTACAACTTCAACCACAGTTTACTAGTGATCTTCCTGGTGGTCCTCCAGTGCTGCATAGATCCTAGGGACAACCCTTGCTACTTCACTCGTTGTTTCTTCTTCTTGAATGTTGTAAGCTGGCCTTGCACTCTCATTCTCGAGTGGACAACTTCTACGCATGTGGGGTCCTCCACATTTCCAACATTGGAGTGGTCCTCTATTCTATTGTGGATCTTTAGGCTTTTCTCCTATCACTCCAACTGGATTACTCGCAACTTGGGATGGTTGCTTCTGTTGATTCCTAAAGTTAGAGGGTTTGAAACCTTTCTTTCTTTGTTCAAACTTCTCATTCTTCTTGTCCTTCCATGCCTTATGGTAATCAGGTTTACCTTTGCTTTGCTCATAGCAATACTTAGCCTTCCTTATTGCTTCTTCAAGAGTTCTAGGTTCATAAAACTCAATTATGTCTTTGTAAGACTGAGGCAATCCACTCAAAAAATGATGGACCTTCACTTTTTCATCTTTAATGTACCGGGCATACCTCAACAATTCCAAGAACTTATTTGCATACTCTTCCATGGTTTGCTGTCCCAATCTCAACTCATGGAACTCCTTGATCTTGTCATCATAATACCTATCATAGAGGTATTTCTGCTTGAAATACTTCTTGAATTGTCTCCACTTAAGTCTCCTTTCATTGATCCTCTTTACTTGCTTGAAGTGTTCCCACCAAATGGATGCTCTTCCATTCAGATTGAATATGGCAACCCTTTCCTTCATGTTTCCCAAATACTCCTGAACTTGGAAGTACTTCTTTATCCCAAGAAGCCAAGCTTTAGCCTCTTTTCCAATCTTTACCTCACCGTCAAATGTAGGAGGTTTAGCCTTCTTAAACTCATCCTGAGAGCGATCCATATGGTGCCTCTTTCTTTTTCCCTTACGAGAAGAAGAGCTTGAATCCCCATTGGATTCTTTGGAGTCAGATGATCTACTAGAATTCCTTGTTCTTCTCCTGGTACTACTCTTACTGCCCTATGGTTTTACTATACCCTATCTAGAGTCTATCTTTCTTTGCAAGTCTGTCAAACTCTGCAACATAGAAGCATTCAACTGATGCTGCTCTTCATGGGCTTTAATCAAGCTTCTCATGGTGGCTGCAATATCTGGCGGTGTCTCTTGGAATCTCCTTCCATTAGACTCTATGTCATCATTTCCAACTCAGACCTTTTCTCCCATGGCATCTCGTGCACACTCATAGGAATCCCGAGCATCATACCCATCATGGGTTCTCATGGCTGAACCACAACTTACTTTACCAAACTGCACTACCTGGAATACTACCCTTGAAGGTGACTATGATTCTGCAAATGTGTTAGTAACAAAACTGTTAGCTGCATAACATTTACACAAATCAGAATTACTTACCTTCTCTTGGAAAAATCATAAAATGACAACTTTTCCCAAAACACCGAATTTTCTTCCTCAAATAACGATTGTCTCAAGGGGACGACTGTCACTACCATTTTCCTCCTTCTCGGCCCTGTAAACCACTGAAAAACTACTGAAAATCCCACTGAAAAAACTACTAAAAATCCCACTGAAAAACTCAAAAAAAAAATGCCATATTAGATCCCTTCCCAACTAACCATACGACGTATCGGATCACTAGTTGACTATGCTTCTGATACCTCGGTGGATAGATCTTCATTTGTATTTCGATCCACATCGAATCATTCTTCTTCTACCTTTCATCGCACATCGCCTAACCAATCCTCTATTTTCTTTCGACGCCCCAGACCGATCTTCCTCTAGCTTCCGATACACATCGGTTGACCGATCCTCTATTTTCTTCCGACGTTTCGGACCGATCTTCCTCTAGCTTCCGATACACATCGACTGACCAATCCTCTATTTTTTTTCAAAGTTTCAGACCGATCTTCCTCCAGTTTTTGATACACATCGGCTGACCAATCCTCTATCCTTTTTTGATGCTTCAGCTTCCTTCAGACGAGCCTTTCCAACACCTCGGCTCCGCTTCAACAAACGTATTCCGACGAATTTGACACTTCAAAATAATTTCTAATTTTTTCCTCTACATTTTCCTTCTCCGTTGTGTTGGCTCCCTTCACATTTTCTCCTATGGCGTCATCAGAAGTCCTTCTAGCTAAGTGATCCGACGTATAGGCTGACTTCAACTAATGCCTTTCGACGATTTTGATACTTCAAAAAAATTTCAAAAATTTTCTCCTGGATTCCTTGTCAGATGTGTCTCAGATCAACCCAGCCGAGACCATCGGATCCTCCCAACCGAGACCCTCGGATCTTCTCAGCTAAGACCACTGACAAGTTACAAACTTGGACAATTTTCAAAATTTTCTTTCCGTCGAGGTCTATATCGGGTGGACTTTTGTCTAGGTTATCCAGTGTATCGGATGAACTTCTGGCTAAGTCATCCGACGTATCGGATGAGCTTCAGCCTAAGCCATCTGATAATTTTCATACTTAGACAATTTTCTGAAATTTTCCTGTCATTTCTCTGATTTTCTCATTTCTTCTGCTGGGTAGAGGGAAACATGCCTCTGTCACTGCTTCTTCATGGCCCATTGAGGCCCATGTTGCAACATGAGCTCTGATACCACACCGTAACGTCCCTGACCCTCCGACTAGCGAAGAGGACGCTACCATACCATTAACTATTCAGGAAACTAGCCCCATGAACATACACACATAAATAACTGAAATGCTTTGAAGTAAAACATGCATACATTGTTACCATACAACGGAAGCAAAACCATACATTCAATCATTTAGCATGTTCATCATTTTCATTAAACAACAAAATATAATTTGCATAGATGAGATATTCAAGAAAACTTATCTTATGAGGAATTCATCCCACAACCAGCTACGTCACTGCAACGTTCCACCCAACCATAGGCCAGTGTGCTCCTTAGTGTCTCAGCACCACTACCACCCTCGAGATGGGCATGATTCCCCAAGGAATAAGGAACTAAGCAGGCTCACACGTAGCCAAAGGTACACAAATCATCCAAGCCAACATAGTTGGGTTTATCAGGCCATCAGGGAGCTGGAAAAAGCTGGATGCTAAGTTGGTGGGCTCATTGAAGAGCTAAGGATACCTACACTAGAACTAGCCTGACTTCTAGGACACCCACACACACCCAACACAAGGAATCAGTCCCTTCTCTACTACACAGTCCCTCAGGCCCTGACTTCCCTTCCAGTGCTATTTAGGGGTTGTGGAGAAGAAATCCAACCCCCTAGCTTTGTCTATGTGGCTCCCAACACACCAAGTTTATCAAGCATACCAAGCCTTCATTCCCACTCCAACATAGTCCAAAGATCAACCACTGCATACACATAGAAAAACAAGCAATTCCCATCTCTGGGGAAGAAAATAAAACACCACAGAACAACCGAGGTGACAATTTAGGTAGTACACAACTCTGACTGGGAAATTCAATTCCTGAGTCGTTCTTAGCCCTATTGTGGTGAAAACAACTCAATAAGGACCCACAGCAAACCCAAATTGTGGGGAAACCAACAGCGATTTCTTAGCTGCTTGAGGAAGGAAAAACAATCCACGTGGAGGTGAATTCCAAGCCTACGCGTGAGTATAAAATGTCCAGGAACCTCAATAATAAATGAGAACCCACAAGAATCCCAAAACGTGAATGGCACATACACAAGAAAAATCGTGAATGCCAGAAAATGTCTCCCCTAGCTCTCTGCATGAGGAAACAATGAAGAATGGGGTCGTCCTACTTTCCCTGACCACGTGAGGGTGAATAAGTCTGCAGGTGGAGTGTGCGTGTGGGAAAGGACTAACAATCCTGCCACACACCACTACCCAGCAATAACTTCCCAACTAACATCAAAGGTTTTAATGTGGTAGTTGACTGAGTGAGACAAGGGAAAGGTGAGTAAGACAAAAAGGTGGGTGACAGCTAAAAGGGTTTGTCAAACGACACTTGGCTTTTCCCCATTGGCTCCCAAGGGTTAAATAACCCCCCCTATCCTTAGGAAAAATCATGCCCTTTTCATTATGGTTGCATTGACCTAGTTGGTTGGGTTTCATTTTAATTAAAATGCATAATTACATGATGCCAAAACTATAATGTGTTGGATATCACAATATATCATCGGCAACGATTTTATTCGCTGGAACATTAAACACTAAATCGATGGTGGGGCATGTGCCTTTAGCTCCACACCACGATTAATTACAATATATATACATCATATACATTTAATGCAAACGGGGTCAAAACCGGGGTGTTGCATGATGTAGGATAACAAAGCTGTAGTTACCAGTTCATCATTAGCCATTCAAAAGT
This sequence comes from Pseudotsuga menziesii, assembly GCA_001517045.1. NCBI lineage: Eukaryota > Viridiplantae > Streptophyta > Pinopsida > Pinales > Pinaceae > Pseudotsuga > Pseudotsuga menziesii. The sequence goes on from LPNX011149790.1 coordinate 566,614, forward strand.
AAATTTGTGAAGTATAGAAATCTCTCCCAAATATTGTCCAGTCATTTTCACTTACAACCAGGGTATATATTAAGTCAAAACTTAAACAAAAATCATCAATACAGGTGCAGGTGTTGTTTTGGGAGTTACATCACTATTCTAATACATTCATTTTATGCTTCTAATCAGGTCAAGATACATGAGGATAATAAAATCTAGTTTTAAAGCCTTCACATTGATTGCCCTATGCTTTTGTTTACAAAGTTTACCAAGCTTATTTCTTCTCTTTACTCATTTGGATTTAAACCTCAAACACTGAGACTTATTTACTTGAATTTCAAGAGTAAGAAAACAACCAATAAACACGGCAAAATATTTGTGACTCGAGGCTTAGGGAATTTTGGGGGACATTGAAACCTTGGTTTGAACCTAAATCCTGCGAAAACCTGTTGCTCGACAAAACCATCCCTAAGTATGGAAACATTAAACAAAGAAACCCTAGGTCACAGGAAGCGATACCCAAAGTGAAAACTCACCAAGGGTTTCCCTCCTGCCACATACTCATCCGTCAAAATTGATCTAAACCACATGCGGATGGAAAAACACCCAGCCCGGCACAATTTCATCCAAACAACCCTGAGGTTTGACAAACACTTATCTATGCCTTGAGTGACCAAATCAAATGGCGCAACAAAGGTGGGGAGGAAACCCATCACGGTTGGGATAGCAGGCTAGGAAAAGACTCAGCGATGCCAAGGGTTCTATTGCAACCCTACTTAGAAGAATTTTGGCAGTCAGCCAATCAAAATGAAAAACCCTATGGTTTGGGGTTGGCTTTTAAAACACGACTGCAAATAATGATGGCAAAAACCCTATCGTCGTAACCCTAAACCTCTCAAAACGTAGTTCTTTCAAGCTTTTAAAACATAGCACAAATATGAGTTTTAGGGCCTCCCTAAAAAATGTTGGTGTGGGTACGGCGCCTGGCAAGGTAATACAAAAGCTCTAAGTGGTGAAAGCTGACTAGATGCATCCAAAATGGTGTTTTGGTAACAAACCACAAAACTTACCACGCTATATATATATATATATATATATATATATATATATATATATATATAATGTTGAAAATACAATAAATGCAGTTGTTGGGGTGATAAATGTCATGCAAACAAAACGTCGTTTCGGCACTCAACATAAAAAGCCTGTCGAAATTTTTTCCCAAAGTTTACCGATACATCGGCACCAAATCCTGAGTTTCCCGTGATAGTGTCGGTAGCAATGTCTGCGTTTCATCGACACCGTCGACAAGAACTCATCAAACATTTCCGAAAAAAAAGACCGTCGGCAAAACTCACACAACATTTCTGATGAAATATGTCAGCAGCAAATTCTAAGTTTTGTCAAACACGTCGATTGCAAACCCTGAGTTCCTCCAACACCATTGACAAAACTTGGCAGGATCTTTCAATAAAAATATTATGATAAAGAGCGTCAGCAAGAAAAGGTAAGTTTTCACTAGTAGTGTTGGCTCAAAATCTTGCGTTTCACCGACACTATTGACAGAAACTCATCAAAAGTTTCCGATAAATACTCGCCAAAACTCGGTTCAAAAGCGTCGGACATAAAATCTGAGTTCTTCCAAAGTATCGTCTCGAAAGTCTAAGTTTTGTCGACACTATCGAGAGAAGCTTGCCAAATACTTTCAATGAACACTTAGGCCTTGGTCAAAAAATAAAGCAAAGTCAGCTAAAGAACATCGGATGGAAAAGATGAATTCTTTCGACGTGTCGGCTCAACTCGCTGAGTTCTTCCGACGCATCGGAAGAAAAAGGCGAGTTTTCTAACTTAGTGAAAAACAATTCTGATTTTATCAAAGAAAAACTAAGTCATGGAATGAAAAATCCAAGGAGAAGAATTAGTCTAAGGAAGGCTTAAAACTAAAAATCTAAGGAGGGGCCCTAAAAATATAAAATTTGGGGAAGTGGTTGCAACAACAACAATTGGCGACTAGTTGGTGAACACATATCTCTAAAAAACTATCTTTTCAAAACAAAAACTACTATATGGTACTTGATTAGAGCAACTTATTCCTAGTTTCCTTCAAGATCATTTAAAAAACTAGACTTCTCTAGGGATATAAAATTCAGTGCAACACATTGATTATAGTCTTTTGGGTAGGGCAACCAGGATTAGAAGTCCCGATATCTCTCTTGGGGCCAAATTGTGAGATTCATTTTACCTCTATCTTTGGTTAACGCCAAATATGACACCACAAGATCGTGGAAGAGCTATACAGATGCATTCATTTGTTCCTCATTCCCATGCCATTCGCACTCTTTTGATACTTAAAGACATTTATCTTTTGAGTCCTCCTTGATTGCTTCTTTTACTTTCAGAAATTGATTTAGGTTCTTCAATCCATGTTGTCCTTTTGCGTCAATGATGACTTGTTTCAACTCATGGACGGAGAAGAACCTTTCTGAGCAATCCATTCATTTTACTGATTTATTTATTTGGTATATCTTCTTGATGTATATTTTCTGTTTTGGAATTTTGACTCTTTATCTTAAGCCTTTTGAATTTCATTTTGTGGTATGAGATTATTTTGAATGCCATACACTTGTCAGTTATGCTTCCTTTCCGTGGGTCTATCGCAGCAAGCTTCTTCCGACATATATTAGTGTGAAGGTGGATCGAGCCCCAAGATAGTATTCTAGACCTCATACACCTCAGTTATTTTTCAATTTTTAAGCAAGACTTCAATGTGTTCTTGAAATAACTTCCCATTCAGCAGTCTATTAATTAAAGAATCTCATCTTTTATCAAAATCTTGCATACATCTTCCAATAAGCAGTTTTTTGGATTTAAAAGCATTTTGCAATTATTCAGATCCCTATTTCCCTAAGCAGCAAAAATTGAGTTGTCTTATTTGAAACAAAATCAAATAAACTAAAGTAAATCAGCAAATTAAAGCAAATTGCAAGAAAACAAAAAAATAAAAATAAAAGAAAGAGTTTATTTATGTACAAAAGGACTCCCTAAAAGAACTAGGTGAAATATGGTTTGAGAACAAGGCCATTAACATGAAGGTTCTCTTCCCACCCTCGTAAATATTGCAACTTATACGTCGAGGGGCCTAGCTTCTCAGCAATCTAATATGGTCCGACCCATAGATGTTGAAATTTAGTATATCTGCTCTTCTCGTCATGCGGGTGATCCCACTTTAGAACCAAGTCTCCTGCTCCAGATTTTCGCTTATCAAACCACCTCTTGACAATTTATTGTTGTTGTTTAAATATTTCTTTAGACTTAAGTATGGACTCCTCAAGATTTAGCAAAGTGTTAATACGAGCTTGTAAAACTTCACTACCAGATCCCCATGAGGCTTGAGCTAACTGAGAGGATGGAAGCATAATGTTAGGGGGTAAAATAGTTTCTTTCCCATAAATGAGAGTATAAGGGGACACTCCTAAGAATTTCTTTGGGGTGACCCTATCTTCCCATAGTGCATTGGGAAGTGTTGTGTGCCAACTTCTTTGATTTTCAAAAATAGTCTTCTTTAGAATTCTGATAAGATTTTTGTTTTTTGATTCTGCTAACCCATTTCCCTTAGGATAATAGTTGGTGGAATAATGTAATTCTATTCCCTTTTCACTAGTGAATTCAATTATTTTAATGGATGAGAAATAAGACTCATTATCAAAAACAAGTGAAATCAGAACACCAAACCCGGTCATGATGTTTTCTTGTAATAAGTTGATGACCACGTCTTCGTTCACTTTGCGTAGAGGAATTGCTTCTACCCAGCTTGTGAAGTAATCCGTAGCTGTGAGGATATACTTATGATGTAGTGAAGAATTCATGTTTATTTCCCCAATGATGTCTATACCCCATTGTTTGAAAGGCTCTGAAATAATGACAGGTTGCAATGGTCCAGCTTCTTTTGCTAATCTTCCACCGCTTCTTTGGCATACGTCCCGCTTTCTCGCATATGCATGAGCATCTTTAAATATTGTTGGCCAATAATATCCAGCCCTAAGCATCTTGTGAGCAGTAGTATCTCCAAAGAAATGTCCTCTAGCAGGGCCATCATGCAATTCCTTAACGACTTTGGAAGCATCTTCTTGCTCGAGGCATCTCCGGAATACTCCATCGTAGTTCTTCTTGAAAAGAACTCCATCAATTATATGGTAAGAGGCTGACTTTAGATGAATTGCCCTTCATTGCTTAGAGTTCCAATGCTCTGGTAAATATCCTTGTTGGAGGTAATGCACCAAGTCTCTATACCAAGATTCGGGAGCAATAAAGATAGGACATACATCAATCATGTTCAACTCTGCTTCATTTTCCCAATCACAATCTTCATTAGTATGACTTTCCACAAATAACTTACACAGCCCTTGACCTTTAACAATAGTGGTTGTTTTGAATTCTAAATCATACTCCTGCAATGCTATCACCCAGTTCCCTCTTCATTCACCCAATTCTTTAAGTACGAAGAGGGTCCCGACAGCTGGATGAGGGACTATTACTTTGGTTTTGTTCTTCAAAATGTAAGGTCTCAATTGGTTTATTGTTTTAAAGACTACATATGCTTGTTTTTCTACAGTCAGGTAATTCAATTCAGCCCCTTGCAATCCAATGCTCATAAATGATATTGGGTACTCGTCTCCCAATTCTCCCTTTTGTGTGAGCATTGCTGCAAGTGATTTGTCTGAAGCAAAAGTGTACATAATAAAATCCTTTTCAAAATTAGGACTTCTTAGAGAAAATGCATGAGCTATTGTTGCTTTGATGTTATTAAAGGCAACCTTCTCCACATCGGTCCATTTAAATTGCACACTTTTCTTCACCATTTGTTGCAAAGGTTTCACGATTTGCGTAAAGTTTGGAAAAAACCTTCGAACAAAATTTATGGTACCCATAAATGATTGCATACATTTTTTGTTATGGGGTAAGGGAATCTGAGATTTAACTTTTATTCTTTCTATGTCTATGTGTTACACCCAAATCTCATTATCAACATGTGATAATATCCTAAACATCCATGTTTGCCCTCATTCCCAAATCTTGAAGTGAAAACATTGATCCAAATGTCAAATGTGCATATAAAAACCTAACACCGCTTCTACCCTTAAGCTTAGGAGTGGTACCTTCTTCAGCACTACCTGAGTTGTGTTGAAGACAAGTGGTGGCACCGCCTTTACTCTTTGTTTGAAGAGCAGTTCTACCTAGCATCACTTTGTCATCAAGAATCAGGAGCAGTGCCCTTGGTAAAAAGTGAAAAAGAGAAGCTTCACGAAGCTTCTAGATCAAAAGCTTCATGGCAGGCCTTACCCCTATTCACCTGCATCAGTTGAGATCGAGATTCATGCTTTAGGGATCTCATGTCCACCTCACCCACCAAAATATCAACCATCCCTATCCATTTGAGGCCTATATAAATAGGCTCATACCCCATGGTTGAGGAGAGAGCAAATTCATGCTGCTATTTTGACATTCTGGCCTGATCCATCAAGACTGAGCATAGAAGAGCAAGTTGGATCTATCGAGGATAAGACGTCGGTTTTGTGGAGGAGTGCATAAACACTAAGGCACAGGTTGTAAACTATTTCATTATTTATCAATGTGTTGCAGCTACAACATTTTTTCCCAAAATTCTAAAAAAAATTAGGACCCTCCTCTGCTTTGGATTAGTTTGTTTTTCTTCCTTATTTGGTCTTTGGATTTTGGAATGTTTTCTAGCGCTTTGGGTTGCTCTGTCAATTGATCTGATTTTCCTCCTTAATGCTTAAAATAATCCCATTACCACTTATCGTTGTCTTTAAATACCTTCGATGCCTGTCTGAGTCGGGAGTTGATTCGTTTGATTTGTCCGCCGTTGCGGAGGTGTATCACTTTGTCTTACTCCGACAATTTCGGGTGATTTGTGGTTCTCCGTCGGAGGGGATGACTATCTCCCTGTCCAACGTTGCGGACGGTTCTTTGCTTCTGGCCTCCGTCGTTGCGGATCATTTCGGTTTTGACTTGCTATTACTTTCCAGTTTAAGTTTCGGGTTTTCCTTCGCTTGTATTGAGAACTTTTGACCTGCTGGTTTGTTGCTGTTGAATGCATTTGAAGCTTGCTAGAATCGGAAGCTATTTCGTTTTGGTTTTCCGCCGTTGCGGATGGTTTCAAGTTTTCACCTCCCGATTGAAAAACCTTCCGATTGCCGACCCATTGGTTTTTCACGGCGGGCATTTGTTTTTGTTTGGGCATCGGATGCCCCTTTGATCCTTTATCACGTCGTTGCGGATGGGTTTCGATTGTGACTTTCGATTTTCTCCCGACTTATGTGTTGTCGACTGATTTCAAGTTTTAAGTTGGAGCCTTTTGACCATCATTTTTTTGCCATTGTGGACGAGTTTGAACTTTAAATTCCCACTGTTGCGGAGGGGAGAATTGTTTGGCTTCCGACGTATAGTTTTTGGGTTTCCGGCTTTACGGACAGTGTTATATTTCCACCGTTACGGAAGGGAGTTCGCTTTGGTTTTCAATCCAGGTTTTTATCCGCCGTTCGATTATTATTTGTCGAACCACTCTCACCGTTGTGAGCGAGTTGATGTTATGGCTGTCCACCGTTTCGGAAGGTTTGGAGTTCTCACCGTCCGATTCAGATTGGTTTTCCGTCTGATTTGTCGCATCACACGTGCGAACCTTTTTATATATAGCGCGAAGGGCATTGGGATTTTTTTTATTGTTTTATGTCGCTCTAGCTGTCGTGGTCATCTTGCGCTGTCGCCCTCCTGAAGCTCTTGGACCACCGTGCCTATACTCACGTCGAGGTGGCGTTTGAGGAACCCGACCGTTCTCGCCTCGTCAGCTACGCGTCGCTGCCAGGTAGGCCATTCTTTCCATGACTTGTTTTGTTCAAGGTTTTGACTATTGAGGTTAGGTATTCTAGCAAGTCCGTTTTGCATGCGTACGGGGGTCTACCCATGGTTAGGTTTGTCGTAGTCGTTTCTTCTTGTCCGCCATGCGTTCCGCGCCTATGTATCAGGGAGTCATTTTTAGATTGACTATTTGCGGTCGGGGGGGTGTTTTTCTTTTAAAACCCACGGAATAATTATTTTTTGGACCCCGACCTTTGTTGGCGAGCCCCGCACAGAGTAGACGGAGGCTTGGTGCAGGCGGCCGTTACGCCGCCTGCACCTAGCTTCCCCTGGTATGATGATGAGGTCCGAGGAGAGTTTTGTGGTGGGTTTTTCTCGCGGTTCCTCTATTGGTCGATTTTTTCCATTTGCCCGGTATTTTGAACCCCGCCTATATTGCTCGCGTAGTCCGGCGGTTCTCGGTTGTCTGAAACCCTAGGTGGTTAAGAGGGCTGTGCCGTTGCTGTGGTTTCCGATTTGAAGGTAGCATGGATAGTGGTTTTGATGAAAGCGTCATGTGCAAAAAAATGAGGTTAATGCCTGCAGCATACATTCGAGTTGATGTAATTATCCTCCACGAGCAGCATTGTGGTCAAAGTGTTTAATGTAGAAAACCTAGGCGGCTAGCGTAACCTGAATATTTTTTTCCCTTTTCTTCGTTTGTTGTGCAATAGACCAAATTGATGAATTGATGAATGATGCACCTTGCGTTTGATGTACATGCATTTGCCTTACGAATCAATGAATTTTTAACATCATGCCGCAGTAGTATATTACTCACTCTATTGCACGAGACTGAGTTGGTCCATGCTAGGCACAGATAGGGTCATGGAATTCTGCGCACTAGTTTCAGCACACTACATTAAAAACACACTTTGTATATAATTTTATTGCAGTCTGAAAGATAGTGGATGAAATGTCTAGTATCATACAGAAATGTTTTGCATCATGCTAAGACATAGACAAGAGCACCAAGTAGTGTGCATATGGTCAATCAAGTTATCAAACTTATATCTTAGTTTCATCAACTAGTTGCTGCCATGGTGTACATAGAAAGAATAAAGTTCTGCACTCTGTCATGTAAATGTATGCACCTTGAAGGCCTAAATATCACAACGTTATGTATGGTAGGAAGAAGCCGAGTTCACCATGTCCAAGAGGCAGAAGAAGAAGGCCCCTATGGCCGAAGAACAGCCAGAGGTAGAGGTCGTCACAAAGACTGAATACATATATGAAGATACCCAGTGTGTTTCTGGTGTTGAGCCTGAATACAAATGGGATGACATATATAGATTGATTTCCCGCAGAGAGGTTCCCGACATGGGTCTCGAAGAAGAACCCATTTACGCCAACATAGAGAAATCTGCCATCATGAAGGTTACTACCAGACCAGAGCTGTTCCCATGCTCTGAGGTAATTGGATGGATTCTGCCCCATGCAAACACAAGCTCAATGATCATAGGAAATGTTGAAGGCCAGGGCTATGCTGCATTCAGCCCAGGATATGTGGCATTGGCCTATCACTTGCCGGAACCTCAAATCTTTCTATCTGATGCTTGGCTGGATAACATCAGAATGGACCTAGTGGAAACCCTTAAGAGAATGCTCTTGCCGGGAAAGATGTACCGGCATAGACAGAACAGTGAGTATGATACAGCAAGCTTGAGGGCTCCTTACAGATTTATAGCCTTGATGCTTAATAGGATCTTCAGGAGAGCTCATGGCAGACTCTTCAAATTTGAATGGATACCCATTATGTTTCATGTAGCAACCCAAGGAACAGTCTTCAATTGGGCCAGCCTTGTATCGAGCAGTCTTTCTTCTTGCTTGGCCGCAGCACAGGGAGGAGAAACCTAGAAAAAATCCGAATTCTATATGAGCTCAATGTTAATAGACTGCATACTGTGCCACCAGCCTTTCCCCAGTCTCAAATGCATCTGGGACAGGGAAAGGATGCCCGTATATGCAGCTTACAGACTATTGGGAGCTCACCAATATCATAGCCATTACAGAGAGGTCTGTGAGCATTTCATTATGCCACTCTACACTCTCATTTTTTGAAAGGAATGCGACTGTATGTCAGAAGGTGCCATGCAGGTAATACAAGAATATGCAGATTATTTCTTGACTGACAATGGCATGTATTTCAGAATGTATGGAGGGTCGAAGACGCCTTTACTACTGCCCAAATATGCTACGGATTATATAGTCCATAAAGAGGCGGTCAGGCAGGTGTTCATTGATGGGATAGGTCATTTCTTGTTCCAACACAAGAAAACTGCATACCCTCCCTTGCCATTCAAGCTAGGTAGCTACAAATTCACCAGGGTGAAACAAGCTGCCGAATTCATAGAGGAATTAGCGAAGTTCCATTTTGGTGAGATACCTTTCAGGCGAAATGATACCATGGGCAAAATAGCTGAGCACTGTAAAGAGCATAAGGTGTTTTTCGAATATACCCATCATTTCGATAAGGAAGAATCTGTCTTCCGGAACGCCCCAAACATGATGGCACTAAGCAGAAGGTTCAAGCCAAAGAACCCCACCAAAGGTGGAAAAGGGGCTGAGCAAGCTAAAGCTGAGCAAGCCAAAGCTGAGCAAGCCAGAGCTGAAGAAGAGGCCAAGAAGAGATAGGAAGAGGCCCAGAAACTAGCACAGGAAGCTACAGAATGGCTTCATAGTGAGGAAGAAGGAAAGAGGAAATCTGCCCAAGAAGCAGCTGAGAAAGCACATGAAGCAGCCAAAGAGGCTGAAGAAGTAGCTAGACTGGCAGCTCAAGAAGCAAAAAGAAAGCTGGATGGAGAACTCCAAAAGTAGGAGGTTGATAGAATGAAATTGACACAACAGTCAGCTTCAGAAACACCATCAGGGCAGTTCCAGGAGGAGGAAAACCCAGAGGTGCAGACCTTGCAAGTACTTGCTGCTAGCACCCTTGTGACCCCTACGCTCCAGCTAGTACCTTTCACTCAAAAAAAGGGTGAAGAAGTCCCCGACTTCAGCACTGTCTATTATGATAGAGCTACCAAGAGAATAATGAAGAGGATAGAAAGAAAGGTAGAAGTGGAAGGGATGGCTGGAAAAATGATAACAGATACGGCTGTGATGATAGGAACATGCGTAGATCCAAGGCTTACCATAAGGGCTGGGACTGCAATACTACATGCCTCAGAGGAAAACATAGACAAAGCGATGGTTGAACTGGAGTCATACAAGAAATCTTCTGCTCAGGTAAAGGATACCTTGAAGAAAGAAAGAGAGGAGGGAAACAGACTAAAGCGCAAGTTTGAACACTTACAAAGGGAAATGAAGACTGCTGAGGCTAAACTGCAGGTTCTCCATGAAGAAAGACAGGCCCAAGAGACTACACAGGAAAACCTGGAGCAAGTGCAAGCAGAAGAGCAAGGGTTGAAGAAGGAGAAGGAGCAGTTACTGTCAAAGGTGATAGAGCTGGAAGAGCAGCAGAAGATCATCTATGAGGCCAATGATTCACAGATCCAAGAGCTGAAAGAGCAGCTTGCCTCTCTGACCGCTGATCTGGAGGCAGCAAAGGAACATCAAGTAAATCTGCAGCCTTTCAAGGACCATATCCTGGCTCATAAGGCTAAAATGCTATAGCTACAGACCACTCTGGAAGAAGAAAGGTGCAAAGTCCTTCAGATTGACAGCATGCTAGAAGAGATCATGGAAACTTCCTCATACTTCGTTGATCGATCTCAGGATGTTCTTGAGGTCTTAAGTGCCAAAATGGCAAGGCCGGAAGATGATGTCGAGACTCCAGAAGGGCTACCAGCAAAAGACCACCAAGCCCTCAAGAGGGATCACAACCTAGTAGAGTTTGCCATCAGTACTGCAGAAGACTTCAAGATGGCTGTAAAAAAGACGCAGGGAGCATGCTCAGAATATTTCAGAAGGCTCCTGAATACGTACAACCGATGTCAAACAGAGGCTGAGCATAGGCTTGAGGAGTTCCCGGACCATGAGGCCTTTGTGGAAATATTGCAGAAAAGATATCAAGATGCAGAGGCCAGAACTCAACAGATTAGAACCATTGATGACCTAGTGCTGAAGAACGAGGTAGGCCATGCAGCCGTTAGCATGCAATTTCTAGAAGATCAGCTTCAGTTGAGCCCAGCAAGGATCGAGGCCATCAGGAACCAAGTTGAAAAGTTTGAAATCAACATTTAGTTCCTGGAGCCATGCGCATTTGAAGGCATTGCAGCTGAAGCAGCAGCGTGGAAAAAGTTCTTAGATAGTCAGGCGAGACCCTCTGCATAAAGGACTGGTCAACTCTGTAATAATTTAATAATTCTGTAAAAGCTTTTTGAGAAGTGAGGCGTTGGGAATACTAAAGGTTGGGAAGCCCAAAGGTCACTTTGGGCAGCCCAACCATTTTCACCTTTTGTATAAAAGTAGGAAGCGTAGAGAGAAGAGGGGCTTTTTTCCCCAGTAAGACTGGTGATGAAATATTGTAAGAAGAACTACTTCCTTTTGCAATAAAATATTACAGTTTTCCTGTTGAAAGAAGATCGGTGGAGTTTCAAATGTTTTTCCATGGATAGTCAGAAGATGAACTTTTTTTTTCCAGCATTATATCCATGAATCGTGAGATCATTCTGACTTTACGACCTATGTCTTTGTTTAAATGATTTCTGATTTATTTTATGAAATAACCACCATGAGTAATGTATGTTGATCATAAATAATTAGCTATCTGGTTGTTGAAATATCTCTCATTGTTCATGCCTGTAAAAGTAAATGTCAGCTATCTGTAATTGCTTTTATCATGTGTGCACATCCACATTACTCATATATTAATCACAAGTTGGCTTCCCAGGGATAGATAGATAAATAGATAGGTAATTAGTTAGTTAATTGTTTTACTTCATGGCTGCATAGGTGATTTAGGTGTTTGTGAACCTAAGACGAGAGGTAAGAACCTACGTAGCACATTATGTAGTTCCTTACATCTGTATCACCCTGCATTGTTAGCTAGGCATTCGCATTGCATACATTAAGTCAAAAAATACAAAAACTCGGTGGACCGGGCCGCAACCGGGAAACCCTTTGTTTTGTTACCTTGACCTACGGTAGCCGGACCGCAAACCGAACGGATTCCCTATACCAAACAATCAACGGGCTAGTTGGGAACGTTGATTGGGGAGAATCCCTTTCTGTTGTTGCCTACGATTTTCCAAGCCTCAACACAATGCAAAGTTGGTTTTATTCCAATATAACTGGTCATGTATAATCTTGCATGTTTATTATTGGATTCCTTAGTCACCAATATAGATCTATAGATAATACTTTGGTACTTTTGATCTTTTGTGTTTGATGTGTGTTTGCAGGTATCTTCTTGGAGATCTTTTGCCATAGGTGAAGGGCCACATCAATCTCTAAATATTGTATTCCAGGTGTCTCTAGTTTCTAGGAGAAGTCTATCAGCCTTCTTGTAACTTATTTGTTCTGGATCTGAACCATTCAGACCAGAGGAACAGTTGTTGTCCGCAGAACATCCGAAATTCCTGACAACAAATCTAGCGACTCCACTGGGGATCAAATTTGGGAATGATTCTTCGATCGATGGTACTACATACAAATTGTGGAACCTTGCTTCAACTGCTTGGGTTTTGTATTCCCCTACACACAATCTAGTCAGTTCAGGAGCAGTTTGTATTGGTCCAGTTACCAACAACATCGCCGAGTATCAGGCAGTAATAGGTCTACTGACTGAAGCTGCATCTCAGGACATTCATAATTTGGAAGTATGCATGGATTCTCAGTTAGTGCTTTTTCATCTGAACCATTTCTATACCATCAGAAACCTCGTACTTCTTCGTTTCTTTTGGAGGGTGCGTCTATTGGAAAGGTCATTTGAGGTTATTACTTACAGACATATCCCTAGGGCAGACAATGCAGTCGTTGATTCATTAGCAAACTATATCCTAGATTGGTATATTGCTCATACATAACTTGAAAATCAAACATGGTTCCTCATATTGTAAATAAACAGTAGATAACACATAAACTCA